>CAJNDS010002290.1:17500-72500 GCA_905221605.1 Symbiodinium natans
GTGTTCATTTTTTGGGGTTTTGTGTGAAGTAAACACTTTCAATCTTCGTTATATCTTCCGATTAGTCTGATCACTCTATGGGCGGGTCAAACATTCCGAGTAGGGAGGGTTGGATTGGCAGTCCTGCGTGCCCCGAACTTGTCGAGATGGCGCTCCCGCCGGGTTTCCCGTGCGTGTCATGAAACTTCACTCCAAGGCTCCCAGCGCCACTTTCAAGAGCCCAACGGGGCATCAAAAGGGGGACCCATACTTCACAAAACTGCCCGCATGTGCCCAAAAATCCACAGAAAGGGAGGCCCGTCAAGGAAGAGGGCCCAGCACCGTGGCGGGCGCTTCGGAGTGCGTGGAAACTTCCTCTGGAAAGCTCTTTAGTGGTCTTGCATACGTTGCTTTTGGGGTCTATGCATGTCCGTGCTCCATGTTCCTGCATCGTTTACATGCCGAAAGCCTTCCTCCCTAGGAGCTGTCCGACCACCCCTCGGCTGCTCGCATCGCCTTGGGCTTGTACAACATCGTCCTCCCTCTCCTGGTCGTCGTCGGTGCGGTGGTGGTCTGTTGGCTGGCTGTCAACATCCTGGTGCCCTTGGCCTCGCGGCTCGGGTACTCCTTCAACGAGGCCAGGGAGAGCCTGTTAAATTAAAAGCGTCAGATACGGACTCCGAAAGTATAATCTCTTTAAAGGAACCCCCTGTGTTATGTTCGGGAACATACTTGCCTGATCTTTCGTGAGGCTGGGAAGAAGCGCCTCGCCCGCGGCAAACTGCTGGCCCGTCTCCGCGAGGCAGTGGAGGACACACTGGACCAAGCGGGCCTCTCATCGCTGTCTTGGGCCGACATCGAGATGTCCGGTGCCTTGCAGATACGTCCGGGCCTGGAAGAGGACGTCGCCCAGCCGGACACTTTCCTTCGACAGTCAGTGGTGGCCTCACGCAGCTTGATGATCCGGGCCTGTGCAGTCAGGGCTCAGGGGGACCTGGCGACGGACGAGGCTCTGTCCAAGGACTTCGGCCTGGCACCCTTGGACGAGGAAGCCCTGTCGCAGATGGACCTGGGCCCCTACCTGCGGAGAGACTTTGCCCAGGAAGCCGCCAATTTGACCGAGTTGCTGGACAAGGTCCTCGCCGCGTGCCTGCCCGGCCCGCCCCACGTGCAGGCACAGCTTTTGGCAGAAGCGCCCGTCCTTGACGTGCACCTTCCGACTCTCGGCCTTGCAAGAGCCCAGGTACCCCTGGTCCGTGATCGGACTCAGGCGTCTGAAAGCTTGCAAAGAAGGCTCTTTCGTGTTTTGAGGGCCTATAGAGTGTTTGGGATTTGTCTTGAAAGGGTTTGGGGTTCAGACTCGTGAAACCGCCAGATGTCCAAGGATATTGCAGATTCAGCCGCCAACGTCTGAATTCGACCTAGACCCGGAGATCGACGAGGCCTCGGAGGATTTGTCAAACTCCAGACACAACATATGTATGTATGCATGCATATCTATCTATCTATCTATATATATATATATATGTATATGTACGTAGATACGCAGACATGTATGCATTGCAGGTCCATGGAGAAAAACGTATATGTACATGTAGAAAAACATATATCGATGAATGTCTAAGTCTGAACCAGGCGGGGCCTCAAACCGTTTCGGCCTAGGCCTAAGCCCTAAACCCTAAACCCTAAACCCTAAACCCTAAACCCTAAACCCTAAACCCTAAACCCTAAACCCTAAACCCTAAACCCTAAACCCTAAACCTTAAACCCTAAACCCTAAACCCTAAACCCTAAACCCTAAACCCTAAACCCTAAACCCTAAACCCTAAACCCTAAACCCTAAACCCTAAACCCTAAACCCTAAACCCTAAACCCTAAACCCTAAACCCTAGGCCATGGACTCCCTGGAGTTTGGGCTCTTCTCTCAACATCCGCGTTTTTGCGAGCTGGTCTATCAGAGTGTGCCTGCACCTGGGACACAGGTTTGGGGTTTAGGGTTTAGGGTTTAGGGTTTAGGGTTTAGGGTTCAGGGTTGAGGGTTTTTGGTTGGGAGTGGCGTCTTGGTTTCGGGCTCTGGGGGCTTGGCTAAGTTGGGGTCGAAACTGCCACTGTGCCAGCAAAAGCGCTCAGCTCCAGCGTAGGGCGCCGCTGTCTTCTTGAGGCACAGACTGGCTCTGAATCAAGCCCTAATGTTGCTTGCCGGGCTGGCGGTACGTATGAAGCATGCGCCCTGCCGTAAGGAGAAGTGGGATGGTAGAAGGTGGGACATGAACGAACAACAAAAGCAAGCTTGGAAGCACCGAACCCGCATTCCAGGTAATGTGGATCGCATTGGTCTCCCTGTGGCCGGGACTCCTGTCAAACTTCCTGGCAATGCTTTGGTGCGTGCCCATTTCAGAGGACTGAAAGGGACTGGACTACAAAGTCAGGCCAACGCGTTTTTTGGCAGAAGCTGGACAGAGAAAGCAACGCCTCAGTAGCTGAAGAGGGCAAGAGGATCAACCTAGGAACCCCTGCTAGACAAATACAGAGTCCAGTGGGCCTCACAGCAACAGACCAGAAGGAGGGCTCTATCTAACCCCTTGAGGACGGCGAGGTAGTGAGCCGTCTATTTCCGAACCCGGACGTCGAGTGCTGGACCGATGCCCACTTTCCTTCCGCCGGGCTCGCCATTGCCGGCCTCGTTGTTTGGTGCCTTTGGGGGTTTAGGATGGAGGGTTTGGCGCTTGCGGATCAGGATTTTGGGGGGTACTGGTGCTAGCTTTGGATTTGAAGCCTTAACGTCTACCTTGGACAATATACGCATATCTGGGTACCCAAGACGCGAGGGCCCGGCACTCTAATCTCGATAGCTTTTGACATGCCCCGGTGCCCTTCCGAGGTCGCGGAGGTTCAGGGAGGTTTTACGGTGCCGACCCGAACTTCGAGACTAAGTTGGAGTCTGAGCTCTTGTATCCCATGAGCTGGGGTTCCCTAACCTATACCCTAAACCCTAAACCCTAAACCCTAAACCCTAAACCCTAAACCCAAAACCCTAAACCCTAAACCCAAAACCCTAAACCCTAAACCCCTAACCCTAAACCTTAAACCCCTGGTCATGCTGGCAGTTCCGCCCCGCCCAGGTGCCTGGGACTCCCCCTGGCCCTGGCGGCTCTGCTCTTTCGCTTGGATCGCCAGGCGCCTGACAGCACCCGGCGCTTCGGCTACTTCATCCAGGCTGCATGCGTAGGGTTTAGGGTTTAGGGTTTAGGGTTTGGGGTTTAGGGTTTAGGGTTTAGGGTTTAGGGTTCAGGGTTTTAGGGTTTAGGGTTTAAGGGTTCCTCTAATTTCATATTTAAGGGATCTAAAAGTTAAACTTTTCTTGGGGGCATGAAGAGCAACCGAGCAGGGTTTGGAGCCCGACTACTGGTGGCAGCTGGGACTGGTCTGTTCAGAAGCACTTTTTCCAAATAGCTCCTGAAGGAAGACTCAAAAGGCCCTAAGCCCACAGCCCTAAACCCTAAACCCTAAGCCCTAAATCCAAAACCCTAGACCCTAAACCCTAGACCCTAAACCCCAAACCCCAAACCCTAAACCCTAACCCCTAACCCCAAAACCCTCAGCCGCTGTTCTTCATGAATACAGCCAAGGTGGGACATTCTGGTGAAGCGGACCGACGTTGGCTTGATGATGCTCGTCACCTACACTTCCATCGCGCCCTAGGATCTTCTCAGCAAAGCTTGGGTTTAGGGTTTAGGGTTTAGGGTTTAGGGTTTAGGGTTTAGGGTTTAGGGTTTAGGGTTTAGGGTTTAGGGTTTAGGGTTTAGGGTTTGCGGTTTGGGGTTTAGGGTTTAGGTATACACACCGCCGAGGCAGGCTGACATGTTGCTTGTTTGTTGGGGTTTTCCCTGCGAGTCGAGGTGCAGGAGCCTGCGTCGAAGCTGTTGCTGTTTCCTCTCCTTTCGGGTGTGCAGGTGCCGCTTGGAGTTTAGGGTTGTTAGGGTTTAGGGTTTATGGTTTAGGGTTTAGGGTTTAGGGTTTAGGGTTGAGAGCTCAACCATCTACCTGGGTTCGTTCTTCAATCAGTTTTGTTGCCTTTAGACTTGTCGGGGAAGCTTCCTGCTAGGATTTCTGGGCAACAGCCCTTAAGACCTCAACTGGACACCTTCAAACTGACACTTTTGGTCGAGAACCTGAGAAACCGGACCCGCCGAACCCCTCCTGCCTAAGCTTCAACGCACGAATCTTCCGGCCCTTGCGCAGGGGATTTTGGCGGCCTGGGTCAAACCCTACGCCAACGACCAGGCACAAGTCCTGGACACGTTGGAGGTGCACTGGTCTGAGCGTCGGGTCGAGAGTCTTGCGGTTTAGGTTTGGTGGCCTTGGGTTGAGGACTTGCTGAGGAGTTTTGGGGGCTTAACGTTTCGGGAATGGGGCCTGCCATTGTGGTAGAGTCATGTTGTGCAGGTGCAGGTTTCACTTCATCTTGAACTGATCGATTTTGTTTGGCTCAATACGCTGTTGACCTGTGACACCTAACAAATGATTTCACGGCAGCGGGGGCTGCCTGGTTGAGAGGTGGCCGATTCTGCTGCCGAAGGAGCAAGATCAGGAAGGGCCGGGCAAACTGGAGGAAAAAACAAAGAAGCTGTTTTCTCAACATTCGGGTTCGACTCCAAGATTTTCCCGAAGCGTTTCTGGCACCTGAGCAAGGTGCAGGGCGAGTGATGGCTAAACCGAGCCCTCCTTCGAGCCAGAGCAAAACCGGAGCAAGTTCTTCTCGGGACCGGTGCTGGTCCCTCATGAAAGTCAGTATACCCCAAAACCTAAACCCTAAACTCTAAACCCTACTTTTTCACATTCAAGGTCTGGGGCCGGCCTGGGAAACCGGGGGACTCTAGGCAGGTCAGCTCGAGGGGGTTCCCGAATAGCATGTCCTTTGTTGGCTTTAAGTTGGGTTTAGGGTTTAGGGTTTCGGGTTTCGGGTTTAGGGTTGTTTTCGGAAGATCTGGCAAAGATTCCAGTTTCGATCACAGGCGCGGCCAAATGTGCAACAGGTAGCCAGACGTGGTCCTGCAGACCCAGACAGCTGAAGGGCCAGTTCACATCACCATGAACAGCTCGACGGGTTCAGGTTTGGAACATGTTCAAGCGATTCCGATTCATCGGATACGTGATGAGTATGCCGTGGCTTCTCTTCGCAGTAGAGAAGTTCCGAGGGGACATAGAACGAGGAAAGGCTGTGAGCATAGGCCCCGCCGAGCTCCGAGGACGCTTGGAGCTGAGCGTGGGCCCGGCCTTCGGAACTTCGGATGAATTCCGTTGCTGAGACCAAGATGGCGTTCTCGGGCACCGATGGTGCAGGTGCCACGGAAGTGGGCGCGTTTCGAGGATGACGTTGTGGTCCAAAGATCCCTTGCAGGAAAGAGCCCGGGTTCGTTTGTGGAGGCAAAAGCGCTGACGAGGCCAACACCTTGCTCTTTCGAGGCAGGGCAAAGGCTGCACGTTCAAGGTCCGCTGTCGAAGAAATGTGGAGAAAAACCCCAAACCACGATCCCTCGATCCTTGAACTTCGAAAGTGCGAGTTCGCCAGAGGCAAGGGGTTGCTGGAGGTTTAAGACGTTTGCCCAGGGCGCTGCATCAGAAGGTAGGGGCTCAGCGCAGGACTCCGCTCTTCCGGCTGTGATTTGAACCCGGGCTCGAAGCTGAGTGCGGCGGAATTGGCACGATCTCTAGCCTTTTTTCCACAAACGGCAAGGTTTTGGGAAACATGGGAAAGGCACCGGGCTGGGTGGAACGTGGCCCCGGACGGAGCTGGGGGCCCTTGCGGGTTTGGATGGGCGGCCCCCCCCCCCCCAACCAAACCTTTGCGTCCACGCTGTTCCGGGGCCTTCGCCCTAAACCCTAAACCCTAAACCCTAAACCCTAAACCCTAAACCCCAAACCCTAAACCCTAAACCCCAAACCCTAAACCCTAAACCCTAAACCCTAAACCCTAAACCCTAAACCCTAAAGCCTAAACCCTAAACCCCTAAACCCTAAACCCTAAACCCTTCGGCGAGTCCTCCCTCTGGAGGTGATCTTGACCGCCGTGCGCTTCTGCCTCTTCAGTCTGATCGCGGCTTTGCTCGTTTTGCATCCGTCGGTCGAGAACACAACCAGGCCCGAGAAATCTTCAAACACACTTTCCCACAAAGTGGCAGAGCACTTCCGATCCCCGAGGTCTGCGTACTTCTTGCTCTTCGGCCTCTTCCTGACGTGTGCCTCCTGTGTGTTTTGCATTCTATGTGTTGCCGTCGTGGCAAAGTCAGTCTACCTCTTCTCCTTTCTTTGTTCCCTAAACCCTAAACCCTAAACCCCAAACCCTAAACCCTAAACCTTAAACCGCAAACCCTAAACCCTAACCCCTAGACCCGAAACCCTAAACCCGAAACCCTAAACCCTAAACCCTAAACCCGAAACCCTAAACCCCAAACCCTAAACCCTAAACCCTAAACCCTAAAACCCAAGGTGCCTTCTTCTTCGTCCACATGATTGCGCAGCTTCTGCGAAGCGCATCGGCGAGCAAAGCGTCGCAAACCAGCGCCGGGATGAAGAAGCTTTTAGGCCGATGCGGGGTTCAGCGTTCAGGGGTTATTGAGGTATGTTTACAATATGCTCATTTATGTGTATAAGCACACCTATACAGCTAGACACATATATATATATATATGTGGTAAAGCATCCAGACCCTTAATCTCAGCCCCAAACCATGCGAAAGCCCGCAAAGTTGGGAGGCTCTCTTGTTGGAACGTACTCTAAAACCCTGAAATCCAGTGGAATCCCCGAACCCCAAACCCCAAATCCTTCAAACCCCGAACTTCGCTCCAGAGCTGACAGCCCCAAAGCGCCCAAAAACCTTCAAATGCCAAAAGCCCCCCAGAAGGAAGCCCAAAAGCTTCAGGTGTCTCTAGCTGGTAGAGGCCCCAGACCTCAGCCCAACTTTCGTACAGAGATGCCCCAGAGGCTCCGTTGTTTTGCTTTTTCGGGTCGCGGTGGGGCTTTAAACTACCCGGCGTTTGCGCTCTGTTGAAGCCCATGTAGTTGTGCTTGCGCAGGTTCGGCAAAACGCCTCGTGCTGCGGACAGCTTTGCCTCTGTTCCAGGAGGGGCATGTTTGGTCGTTTGGGGGTGGAGGGGGTGGGGCTGCAGGGCTTGTTCATGCGTAGCGATAGGATTGAGGGGGCATTCGGGGCTTAGGTGGTGTCTGAAAGACCAACCTGAGCCCTGCACCCCAACATCCACGGAGGTGCAAAAGTCAAGGGTGCGGGGTTGCTTGGCTAGTAGCGTGAACCCTAAACCCTAAACCCCAAACCCTAAGCCCTACACCCTACACCCTAAACCCTAAACCCTCCCTACACCCTAAGTGGCCAGGAAGACGAGTCTGAGAAGCTGCGGCTGACGTGGTCCTTCGCATCGGATGAGGTCGAGGCAGGCTCTACACCGTGCCGAAAACCAGGGTTGAGGGCTGAGGCTTTAAGGGGTTAAGGGGGTTTAGGGTTTAGGGTTTAGGGTTTAGGGGGGGTTTGTTGTAGGGTTGTACAGGGCCTGCTGACTGGAAGCGGCGTTTCATCGTACATTGGGGGTCCCTAAACCCCAATCCCTGAACCCTAAACCCTAAACCGTGTGGCCCGCAGAGATGTATCGCACCTGGGGCCCTACAAAGGCAGAAACTTTCAGAGAGTGGACTTTAAGTCCTGGCTCGGAGCCAGCGATGGCCCCTGCTTATGGAGTAGGGTTTGTATTTCTTGTACCCCCAAAAGGACGCCAAATATATTTATATACACTCACCGATATTAAAAAGGAACCTTATATACACTCACCAAGAACAGTAATATAAACCCTGCTTCATAAGAGACTTGGACTCCATGATGACTTGACTTTGAGGCGATGGCGCCGCATGTGAACAATGTCTCCGACACAAATGCTGCTCGGAAGTGCAGTGCCTTGGCAAATCAGAAGCACAGAGCCTGCATTCTGAACCACGAGAACTCGCATTGCAACTTCTACTACCTTAAGCCCTAAGCCCTAAGCCCTAAGCCCTAAGCCCTAAGCCCTAAACCCTAAACCCTAAGTTGGACAGGACCTGCTAGGGCACCTGTGGTGGCCAGACACATCGAATAGGCCCAGCAGTGGCTGTGCGAAGAACGCTACCGCCGCTATGCCTGCCAGGTTCCAAAGCACGGGCGGCAGTGCGCCGGGCTTGGGCGAGCATCTTGCGTATGGGCCCTGCCTTCCAGCACGCCATCCTCATGAAGGATTCTCGGCTTGGGAACTTCAGAACCCTAAAACCCAAAACCCCAAAACCCCAAACCCCCAAACCCCCAAACCCCCAAACCCCCAAACCCCAAAACCCCAAAACCCCAAAACCCCAAAACGCCAAAACCCCAAAACCCCCAAAACCCCAAAACCCCATACCTAAAGCGACAACCCCACGTGTCACACATCACTGCAGCTAGGAATCCTGTAGAAACGATGCAACAAGGGGATGTGCACCAGGGCACCATCAACCGGTTTATGCGGACGAAAGCCTTGTTGGTTTTGGCCTTTAGGGTTCGGGGTTCAGGGTTAGTGGTTTAGGGTTTAGGGTTTGGGGTTTAGGGTTTCGGGTTTAGGGGCCCACCTCTACAAGTAGTTGGACTCGCGGTTGCGGAGTCAGGATTCAGCTCACATCCACCAGGAACCTTCCAACCTGCCCCCCCCCCGCCCCCCCCAATCTCCCCCCGGGCGTCCAGACCTAAGCTGCAGCTCACAACCTCAACCCCAACCCTCAGCCCTCAACCCTAAACCCTAAAACCCTAAACCCTTAACCCTTAACCCTAAACCTTAAACCCCCAACCCCAAACCCCAAACCCTGCAGGCGCAAGAAGAGTTCACCACTTTGTGGCTGCAGCAGCTGGGTCAGACAGACTTCCGAGGTGCCCTGCAGGGTTCAACGCTCAGGGGTTTAGGGTTTAGGGGTTTAGGGGTTTTGGGGTTTAGGGGTTTAGGGGTTTAGGGGTTTAGGGATTTAGGGGTTTAGGGTTTAGGGGTTTAGGGGTTCAGGGGTTTAGGGATTCAGGGGTTTAGGGATTTAGGGGTTTGAAGGGCTTCAAGGTTCAACGCGCTGTTGGGATCTTGGGTGAGCCCCAGACTCTTGTGGAATGACCAGAGCTGAGTTGGAAGGTGCATGGGGAGAGCATACTAGTTTGTGCGTCCGCAGCATGGAGGGGATGAGAACTTGTTGTGGCTATGGATTTGCTGGTGGCCCCGGTTTTTCTAGCAGCAATCTGAGTCGCTTCACGCTGTGCCCGCTGCTTAGTTAGTACCCCTTCATGACTGCTCACGTGGGGAACCGTTGTGAGTATGTGAACTGCTTCTGTGGCGGAGACAGCGTGGGTGCACATTGCATGTGCTCTTGGAAAATGCTCTTCGAGAGCTCTTAGTGGCGTGACACTGTTAGGGTCCACGTGGACATAGATTTGCATCCCGCTCCGAGCCTCAACCAGTGAACTAGCAGTAACAATAGTCGCAGTAGTCACAATAGTCATAATCATCATCATTGAGAAGAATCACAATGCTAGTAATGACAGTAGCAATATCAATAGACTTCGTAATCGTAGAAACAAAAGCAACAAATTCAACAATAACCACAATAGAATTGGCAGCGACGATAGCAAGAATAGCAATCAGAGCAGAAACAGTACCAACGGACATAGTTCTAGTAAGCGTAGAACAATCATCGCACCATCGTAGTATAGTAGCAGTAGTAACAGTAATCATGGCAATAGCACCAGTAGTGCTAACAATGCTACTCGTAGCACTAGTACTCCTAGCCATCATCGTACCAATAAACCCTAAACCCTAAACCCTCAGCCCTAAACCCCCCTAAACCCTAAGCCCTAAGCCCTAAACCCTAAACCCTAAACCCTAAACCCCAAACCATGTCGCCTTGGCAGGCCTTGCCGTCTTGTGTGCCCTTGCGACGGCGCACAAGGAGCTGCCAGGTATCCTTGCCAAACGCCGCATCGGCGTCTTGTGGATGCAGCAGGCTTGGGCTCCCTAGGGTTTAGGGTTTAGGGTTTAGGGTTTAGGGTTTAGGGTTTAGGGTTTAGGGTTTAGGGTTTAGGGTTTAGGGTTTAGGGGTATAGAATCGTTACTACTAGTATTCCCTTATGGTTCTCGGTAGAAGTATGCTATCATCGCGCCTTCAACTATCAAAGGCCCCTGTGGTCAGAGTGGCCCAGACTTCGCAAGAACTGGGGAAGAAAGAAGCTCGGAGTTGTGAGAGGGCCAATGGCTTTCTTGGCTACAACAGCTTCGGTGCCGAGTGCGTTTTGCTTGAAAGGGGGGGTTTCGAGGGAGGTCGAGGCCCCACCCTAAAGGCTCTGTGAGTCGTAGCTTGAGGGGGAATTTCGGGTTACGGTTTGGGGTTTGGGGTTTGGGGTTTGGGGTTTAGGGTTTAGGGTACCATCCAAGCCGGAGACGGCAGGCCCCAAAAAAGCTTAGATGCCAGAAGAGGTGGATGCTTTGATCCCGGTCTCGCCCTGCCATTGTGGCCCCGAGGAGACGACGGAGGGCAGGTCTTTGTGTACAGGGGCTCAGGATTTTGGTTTAGGGGGGCCCCCCCTGGCCCCCAGTAAGCCCTGTAAACACTGAACCTCTTGTAGGGTTTAGCGCTTATTTCGATTTAAGGTTTAGGGTTCACGGTTTAGGGTTTAGTGGGGCTCAGCTTGGAGGTTCCTGATCCGTGTAAGGGTTGAGAACCCACCCTCAAAACCGTATAGAAGCCCTTAAGAACCTTAAAGCCTGAACCCTTGACGCCGAAGTCCTCGGAAGCCTTGAGGTAGGAGTGCGCAGATGAGTGCGTGCGGGAGCCACATGTCTGTGCTACCCGGAAAGCGTAAGCCCCTAACACCCTAGCACCCGGAAGATGTATCTGACGCGGAGCGTACGCGTGAGGATCTGTCCCGGTGCATCTGGCGCTTGGGCCAAATGCCGGCGGAGGACGCGGTGCAGCTGATCCGTCATGTGATGAACCTGTGCCCGGGCTCTAAACCTCATCCATCGTATTTGGTTTACCTTGTCGGATCTTCCAGCAGTTACCCTAAACCCTAAACCCTAAACCCTAAACCCTAAACCCTAAACCCTAAACCCTAAACCCTAAACCCTAAACCCTAAACCCTAAACCCTAAACCGTAAACCCTAAACCCTAAACCCTAAACCCTAAACCCTACAAACCCTAAACCCCTAACCCCTAACCCAAAACTCCTGGTACACCCGAGGTTCGCCCAACATCGACCGGAAGATTCGAACTCGGGTGTGGAGATCTAAGCCGAGGTGCGCTGGAGGAGCTTGTGGAGAGGCAAAGGCTGCGCTGATTGTTGCTTCAGTCGCAGTCCGGGCTCAAGCGCGGGGGCACGCTAGGCAGAGTGGTCTTGAAGTCTGGAAGTCAGCTATGATGGCACTGCATTTGGCCCTCTTTTGGGGGATCACCTGGGCTGGTGCAAAGACACAGCCCTGCTCCAGCTGTGTGCAGGAGACACCCGATGAGTCAGCTCTTCTGCAGTCCAAAGCCAAGATCACCAACAGGGTCGGTGATTCAACCTCTTATGAGTTGAAGGTTGGTGTCGATGCCAAGGCCTTGCCACCAAACACCCAGTACCCCATCGTGGGCGGAGATCCCAAAACCTCGGCGCCGATTCCCGAGATCACCAACATGCCTCCCAAGGACACCATCGCGGGCGGCGATCCCAAAACCTACCCCATCGTGGGCGGAGATCCCAAAACCTGGGCGCCGATTCCCGAGATCACCAACATGCCTCCCAAGGACACCATCGCGGGCGGCGATCCCAAAACCTACCCCATCGTGGGCGGGGATCCCAAAACCTGGGCGCCGATTCCCGAGATCACCAACATGCCTCCCAAGGACACCATCGCGGGCGGCGATCCCAAAACCTACCCCATCGTGGGCGGGGATCCCAAAACCTGGGCGCCGATTCCCGAGATCACCAACATGCCTCCCAAGGACACCATCGCGGGCGGCGATCCCAAAACCTACCCCATCGTGGGCGGGGATCCCAAAACCTGGGCGCCGATTCCCGAGATCACCAACATGCCTCCCAAGGACACCATCGCGGGCAGCGATCCCAAAACCTACCCCATCGTGGGCGGGGATCCCAAAACCTGGGCGCCGATTCCCGAGATCACCAACATGCCTCCCAAGGACACCATCGCGGGCGGCGATCCCAAAACCTACCCCATCGTGGGCGGAGATCCCAAAACCTGGGCGCCGATTCCCGAGATCACCAACATGCCTCCCAAGGACACCATCGCGGGCGGCGATCCCAAAACCTACCCCATCGTGGGCGGAGATCCCAAAACCTGGGCGCCGATTCCCGAGATCACCAACATGCCTCCCAAGGACACCGGCGATCCCAAAACCTACCCCATCGTGGGCGGGGATCCCAAAACCTGGGCGCCGATTCCCGAGATCACCAACATGCCTCCCAAGGACACCATCGCGGGCAGCGATCCCAAAACCTACCCCATCGTGGGCGGGGATCCCAAAACCTGGGCGCCGATTCCCGAGATCACCAACATGCCTCCCAAGGACACCATCGCGGGCGGCGATCCCAAAACCTACCCCATCGTGGGCGGAGATCCCAAAACCTGGGCGCCGATTCCCGAGATCACCAACATGCCTCCCAAGGACACCATCGCGGGCGGCGATCCCAAAACCTACCCCATCGTGGGCGGGGATCCCAAAACCTGGGCGCCGATTCCCGAGGTCACCAACATGCCTCCCAAGGACACCGTCGCGGGCGGCGATCCCAAAACCTACCCCATCGTGGGCGGGGATCCCAAAACCTGGGCGCCGATTCCCGAGATCACCAACATGCCTCCCAAGGACACCATCGCGGGCAGCGATCCCAAAACCTACCCCATCGTGGGCGGGGATCCCAAAACCTGGGCGCCGATTCCCGAGATCACCAACATGCCTCCCAAGGACACCATCGCGGGCGGCGATCCCAAACCTACCCCATCGTGGGCGGAGATCCCAAAACCTGGGCGCCGATTCCCGAGATCACCAACATGCCTCCCAAGGACACCATCGCGGGCGGCGATCCCAAAACCTACCCCATCGTGGGCGGGATCCCAAAACCTGGGCGCCGATTCCCGAGATCACCAACATGCCTCCCAAGGACACCGCGGGCGGCGATCCCAAAACCTACCCCATCGTGGGCGGAGATCCCAAAACCTGGGCGCCGATTCCCGAGATCACCAACATGCCTCCCAAGGACACCATCGCGGGCGGCGATCCCAAAACCTACCCCATCGTGGGCGGGGATCCCAAAACCTGGGCGCCGATTCCCGAGGTCACCAACATGCCTCCCAAGGACACCATCGCGGGCGGCGGTCCCAAAACCTACCCCATCGTGGGCGGGGATCCCAAAACCTGGGCGCCGATTCCCGAGATCACCAACATGCCTCCCAAGGACACCATCGCGGGCGGCGATCCCAAAACCTACCCCGTCGTGGGCGGGGATCCCAAAACCTGGGCGCCGATTCCCGAGGTCACCAATGTGGGCGGTGAGCCCAACTCCTTGCCTCCAACATCTTAGAGAGTCTGGTTTTGTTGTGTTTGTGCGCATTATCACGCGGACTAGATCCCGGCGCATTGCCTGTGAGCATTGGAAGTGATGTGCCGAATTCGTTTTCAATGGCTGAATTCGCAGTGTACGTCTACAAAGTTTGGACCTCGACGGGCATGCAATCTGCTGCCTGTTGCATTGCGAGCAGTGGAGCAGCACAGTGACAGACAAGCTTCAAGCAAAAGCCTGTTGTCAAAGCGGAATACAAAGCTTTATAGCGTGCAAGGCCTTGTTCAAACATCTCATATTCGAGTGGCTTGACCCTAAACCCTAAACCTAAACCCTAAACCCTAAACCCCAAATCCTAAACCCCAGCAATAGAGTTCGCAGGTGTGGCACAGAGAGTATAGCGTATCAGGATTCCGATGCACTTTCGTTGCTGGCCTCTGCAGAGTTTCCGCAGTTTCCCTATCGCTCCAGTTCCCTAAGCCCTAAACCCTAAACCTTAAACCCTAAACCCTAAACCCTGTAAGGCGCAAGATCAACAACTTCGGGCTCATTGATGCACGCACTTCTGTTGGCACCCCCTGTTATAATGCGGCCCGAGAGAAAACCAGATGCTTCAGAGCATTCAAATTTCACAAAGCCACAAAGCCTTAGAATTCATCGTGGCCTCAAGAAAGCTGCATACTGTTGCTGGTTCGCTGTTGAGAAGTGAAATAGAGTTACCATAGATGGAAACCACATCATGTACGACAACTATGTACACGTTAATGTATCTCTTTAATGACAACTTGATGAAACTGCCTTCCCAGATCAAGAGCCGTGTGCCTTGGAAACGACACGAGGTTTTGGCGCAACCTGCGCATCTGTGAGTGCGATCCAGCGTACGATGGAGACCCATGTGCTGCGCCTGTGCAAAGAACACAGGCGAGGCTGGTGGGCTAGGGCACCGCAATCACAAAGCATCGGAGCGCCTGCATTGACGAATGATTGCTGCAGAGTACTAAACGAGTGCTCGATGATTTCAAAATTTTTTCGGATCCCTCACAGCCTGACAAGTGTCCATGCGCTCGATGGCAACATGATCCCTTGCGTACTGAAGAGCTGTTTGCATGTCGTGATGTTGGACGTGGTTTGCAAATCAGCCCGATGAAAGTAGAATCAGGGCAGAAGGCTTGCAGGGCTCTACGTGTTTGCAAGGCTTTCTGTTGCAGACGGTTCGGAAGTTCTCATCCTTCCCGCAGGGTTTTCACGAGCCACCAGAACTTTGGGTAACAACCTGTTCGGAAATCATGGCCGTGCGGCTGCTTGTTCTCCTCCCGCTCGCGGTCGCGGCCAGGGAATCTGCGAAGGACAGGCTCGATCGCTTTTATGATCGAATGAGCCCGGCGGAGTGCGGGGTGAATGTGGGTTGCCTGGCAAGACACGGCGACCTAGCGAAAGTCCAGGCGCTGTTGCCAGGCAACTTATTCCATTGTGACTCTTTGGACGAAGCTGCTGCATTTGCCCACAATGACATCGTTGAGTACCTCCTAAAGAATGCCAAAGGTTGCCAGACGGCAGACCCCCTGGAGGAGGCTGCCAGCGATAACCAGGTGCAGACAATGGAAGCCCTTCTTAACTTCAACGGTACGACCGACTACCAGAGCTCCTGTGGCTTCACGCCGCTGACGGGCGCTGCCCAGAATGGCCACATGCGGGCCGTGGAGGTCTTATTGGAGCCCTAGTAGCAGAGTAGGTAACCTTTAGCCTTTTTGGGGCAATATATTTACCCTTAAAATTGTCCCAAAGGTTAATCTTTAGTTCCCCCAGGTTACTGGACAACTAAGGAGCGCAAAGCAGCCCCTGAGTTTCAGGACAGGTACAACTTCACCGCGCTCATGTGGGCGGCGAAGAATGGGCACCAGAAGGTATTCCAGTTCTTACTCCAGCATGGAGCCACATTGAAGAACCCCTGGGCCGTGGATCCTAGGACCAACTTACCCATCTGGGCTCAGATTGAGGACAAGGGCATGCGGGAATGGTGGGAATCGCGGATGACGGTCTCCCGGCTCCTGCGCAAAGTCTCTATGAGCAGAGAGACCTATTATGCCCTGATCGCCGGAGTGCTGCTGGCGCTTGTTCTGGTCGTGGTCCAACATTGGCTGGAGGGCGTGCGCATGTGTTCTTCCTACCCGGAGACATCTTCCCTCGGGCCAGGCACACTAACCCTGAAGGAGGAGCATCTGCAGGAGACTCATGTATGCGGGGAGGGCCTTTGTGAGGACCAGGAGCCCTTCCGTGCAGGTGCTTACCTCCTTGCGGCCAGGGCAGCCATGCCTTCCGTGAAGGGCTTGGCACTCAGATTGTTGCGAATCGCAGAAGCCTTTGCAAACGTTGTGGCAGTCTTTGGCTATGGCATGGTGCGGGTGGGGTGGGTCTACTGGCTCCCAGCGGTGGTACTTTCCTTCCTCTTGCCGGCTATGTATCACCTGCCGTTCGCTGTGCTGCTGCGACAGCCGGCTTTGGTGATTGCTGCCCACAGCCCTGTCACAGCACTTGTCGCACTCGTCCGCATCATGGTCTTGGGAGGGCTTGTGTTGTTTGAAGATGACACCAGCCCTGCTCTAAAGCAGATCAACGCCAGGTTGAAATCAGACTGGGCTGAGCAGATGTTGCTGGAAGAGAATCCGATTGATGGGCTGCCCCTTCCACATGTGACCATGAGGGACCTGATCCAGAAGAGTGCACCCCTGGCTGCCTGTTTTGTGGTTGCTTATGTGTTGGCTCTCCTGATCTACCTCGCCACTCAACAGCAGCAGGCCTTATGGGTGCAACGTAGCGGTAAGGTTATTGATTTCGATTCGTGGAATCGATTCGTGGAATCCTTTGGGTGAGTTGCGTTTAGTTGGGTTTGCACATGCTTCCAGGCAGCCGCAGTAGAAGACTTCATCAAGAAAATTGAAGACAAGGTCCCACAGCTCTTAAACTTCCACCCGGAAGAAACGGCTGAAGAAGAAAAAGGCGGTTGGCCTGAAGACGTGAAACCTGAAGTGGCCTGCCGATGTAGCATGAGCTGCCTCAACGTGAAAATCTTTCTCTATCTCCTCGACATTGTTCTCGACTTCGTCACCGTTGTCTCACTCCTGGCTTCGGACAACTTCATCTTTGCCTTCGTTCTGACGGCAATTATCTTCCGAACCTTCTTCCAGGAGCTGTGCTATGGCAGTCCATGCAGCATCTGCGAGTCCTTTCGCCGAAGCACGGAGAGGGGCATCATGCACAAGGCCCCTTGGGTCTTAGTCGGGATGAGGGAATTAGTTTCTGTATATACCCTTTAAGGGATTGTAGAGGGTACCTCCTTCCCTCCTTCCCTACGAAGAACCAGCCAGAAGGTCTTGCTCAAGGTCTTGAACGAGGAGAAGTCCTTCGAGGGCGTCCTGAGCCTGGCCCTGACCTCCTACTCCTACTACTTCTGCATCTTGTCGCCTCTTCAGGGTGTAAGTCAGGCGCTGAGCATCGCCCTCAGTGCCTATGGTGTGGGGGAGATCGTCTATGAGCAGATCGACCTGAGCCTCATGAAGCTGAGCACGTTGCGCAACATCCAGGAAGACACTGACCCGGAGGAGTCTGAGACCTCCATGTGGGGACACGAGTCGGAGCAGTGAGCACCACCCTAAACCCTAAACCCTAAACTCTAAACCCGAAACCCGAAACCCGAAACCCGAAACCCGAAATCCTCAACCCTCAACCCTCAACCCTCAACCCTCAACCCTCAACCCTCAACCCTACCCTCAACCCTCAACCCTCAACCCTAAACCCTCAACCCTCAACCCTCAACCCTAAACCCTAAACCCTAAAACCCTAACTCTGGTGCATACCCTGAGAGACAGCTCCAAAGCCGAGCGTGATCAGGGTTGACAGATCTCTTGTTGGGGCCGTTTCTTGGTCAGGCAAAGTTCCCCGCCCCCAAGCAAAAGCGCTGAGGAAGCCGGGAAGGGACCCCGGTGCCGGATCCCAACTTCGGTTCAGGTATCCTTCCCCCCCCCCCCCCCCCCCCCGGTCCGATGCCTCCTGCTTTTGCCTGCTGTCCTTGCCACATCTTTGGGGGCTTGAGGATTTTTGGGATGCTTGGGGGGGTGGGGGCGGGGGGTTTTACGGAAGTGTAAAGGCCACGCCTAGAAGGTAAACTTCAGGGTTCTTCCTTGTCGCCAGTGAAGAGGTCGATCTGTTGGCTTTTAGGGTTCAATTTAGGGTTCAGGGTTCAGGGTTTAGGGTTTAGGGTTTAGGGTTTTGGGTTTCGGGTTTAGGGTTTAGGGTTAGGGTTCGGGTTTAGGGCTTAGGGATTATAGGGGTCTGTTCTTCTTTGTACCAGACACTCGCCAGACAGCTACATCGCACGTGCACGCAGGCGATTCTCAGCAGGAATCTTGAACTTTGCACCTCCTAACCCTATTAAGGGTTTAAGGGTTTAGGGTTTAGGGTTTAGGGTTTAGGGTTTAGGGTTTAGGGTTTAGGGTTTAGGGTTTAGGGTTCTTTAACTTAATCGTCTCAACCTTCATCACCTTAATCAGCTTGAGGGCAGTTCTGCAGATGAGGGTCCTGTTTTGGGGTCCCATACTTGGTACGGCCCCAAAAAACCCCAATTGAGAGAACGACCCTGACAACAATACTAATACACCTCCTAGACTCCTGGACTTTTCAGCGTCTAAGCTCCCAGACCTACAAAGGCGACACAGGCCCCAGCGTTTAGGGTTTAGGGTTTAGGTTTTGGGGTTTTCGGTTTAGGGTTTAGGATTTAGGGTCTCAAGCCCAGTCTGCTGCCATGGATGTGGATCGGGCAGAGTATCTTCAAAAGTTGCGGGAGCGGGAGGCCATCCGCACATCTAAACTTTGTGCAACCTCTCAGATGGTCACTTCTCTACGAAATATGGCGCCTTTTGGGGTCCTCATTATGCGGCGGCTCCTCGTATATAGGGTACCCAGAAAGGGACCGTAATTTAGAGAACTGACCAGATGCTAGTGGACTCTCAAACTCGAAAGGGCGCCTTCTTGTTTTGTTGCCGAGCATCTTAGGGTTCAGGGCAGCCGCTCCATGGACAGAGCCCTGGAAAAGGAGAGTGAGAAACAGGCTCGAATCACCGAAAGTTCATGCGGACTGCCCCGCTTGCTTCGTGACAAGCAGCCCAAATAGCTTGAAACACGACTGCAGCTTTTTCTTGCGAAAAAAATACATGGATGTTGCAGTGTCCAGATGGTCATGAACGAGGGCCTCGACAGCTGGTTCTTTACAACTTTTGCATGTTTTGCAGCATGGCGCCGGATGAGAGTTTGCCGTGCCTGAGCAGGGGGCCTGCTGTGGTCGGGTCGGTTGATCATTGAGAATCCTACAGTCAAGGCTACTACAATGTCAGTTAAGTTAGTGAAGGGCTACCTCATGTATCAATATTGCCTGGTGCTCCTGAAGTCCCAAAGCCCCAAAGCCGAACCCCCTGAACCCTCCCTAAACCCAAACCCTAAACCCTAAACCCTAAACCCTAAACCCTAAACCCTAAACCCTAAACCCTAAACCCTAAACCCTAAACCCTAAACCCTAAACCCCAAACCCCAAACCCCAAACCCTAAACCCTAAACCCTAAACCCTAAACCCTAAGCCAGGCAGGCCGGGAGGTCTTCTTGCGGCCTTTGCCACCAGAATCGACCGCACGGACCTGAGCTGGCTCTAGAGCGGAGTGATATATATATATATATATACATATATATATATATATATATATATAATTCAATACAATTTCTCAAAATTGCAAATGGCCACGGCTTTTGTTGCCAATGGCCATGGTTGTTTTGCCAATGGCCATGGGTTTTAGCCCCCCCCCCCCCCCCCCCCCCCCTTACCCCCCCCTTTAGCCCCTCCCCGTTTAGAGCCCCCCCCCCCTTTAGCCCCTCCCCCCCTTTAAGCCCCCCCCTCCTTAGCCCCCCCCCCCCTTTAGCCCCCCCCCCCCCCCCCCCCCCCCCCAAGAAAAAAGCAACCCTACCCGGAAGGGCTGCGCATGCGCCCAGAACCCCATTTTGGGCTCGAAACCCTAGGTCTGGGGCAGATGAGGGCTTCGACACCCCCCCCCTCTATCCTTTCTCATCTTGAGTGGTTCGAGGGTGGGGTGACGGAAAACAGAAAACATGAGGTTCACAAGAATCAAGTTTTTTTTGGTCAATGCGTACCAATGTCTAGTTGGTTCTGGCGGTGGGTTGCGGATTGGCTCGAAGTAGCGAAAAGAGGGAAGCACTCTAATTGCAGTCTGAAGCACACTCATGCAGTTGTACGTGGATGCCACCCGCCTCTTCGTTACGGACTGTTTCGGGCCTGTCGGGAAAACAAGAAACATCAGGTTAACAAGATTCTTTTTTTTTGGGCTGTTCGTGCCCGAAACATGAGGTTAACAAAATTTGGTTTTTGTGGCTGTTCGTGCTCGGTACCAGGGCGGGGTGGAGGAAAACAAGAAGCACGAGGTTGGCAAGATTAGTTTTTTTTGGGCTGTTCGGGCCCGAAAACAAAAATCAAGAGGTTGTACGAGGAGGATCCGCCACTTTGTTGCTCCTGCGACTGAAAGCTCCCCGGTGACCGTGCCTTCTTTTGGGCTCCTGGACCGCTCCATGACAGGGTGCCCCGGTCCTGTTAGCTCCTGCGACTCAAAGCTCCCCGGTGCCTGTGCCTCTTTTTGGGCTCCTGGGCCGCTCCACGACAGAGTGATGCTGGGGGACAGGGCTTGCTCATGAAAAATTGGCACAGAATATTTCTTACTGTTTTGGGATTCTCGGGTGGCTGGTTTTTTTTTCAAGAGTCGAAAGAGCGGCTTTACTAGAGATTGCTCGACTGGGAGCTGCTGAACCCTAAACCCTAAACCCTAAACCCTAAACCCTAAACCCTAAACCCTAAACCCTAAACCCTAAACCCTAAACCCCAAACCCTAAACCCTAAACCCTAAACCCTAAACCCCAAACCCTAAATCCTAAACCCTAAACCCTAAACCCCAAAAGCCGAACTGTGGGACCCCGAGCATGCTGAAGTCTGTGCCGAGGCAGATGACGTGCGTGACATGGTTGTGGAACGGTGTGAGGCCTTCTGGGAGTCTGGGTTTAGGGCTATGGGGGTTTAGAGGGTTTAGAAGGTTTATGGGTTTATAGGGTTTATAGGGTTTATAGGGTTTTTTAGGGTTTATAGGGTTTATAGGGTTTATAGGGTTTATAGGGTTTATAGGGTTTACAGGGTTTATAGGGTTTATAGGGTTTAGAAGGTTTCTAGGGTTTATAGGGTTTATAGGGTTTATAGGGTTTATAGGGTTTATAGGGTTTAGAAGGTTTATGGGTTTTATAGGGTTTTATAGGGTTTTATAGGGTTTTATAGGGTTTATAGGGTTTATAGGGTTTATAGGACTTGTAGGGTTTATGGGGTTTATAGGTTATAGGGTTTATAGGGTTTATAGGGTTTATAGGGTTTATAGGGTTTATAGGGTTTAGAAGGTTTATAGGGTTTATAGGGCTTATAGGGTTTATAGGGTTTGGAAGGTTTATGGGGTTTTATAGGGTTTTATAGGGCTTAAAGGCGTTGGGTTGAGGGTTTATAGGGTTTATAGGGTTTAGAAGGTTTATGGGGTTTTATAGGGTTTTATAGGACTTTGGGTTGAGGGTTTAGGGTTTTGGGGTTTGGTGAGGTTCAGGGTTCATGGTTTTGGGATACTGCCCTCTGTGTAGGCTATTGTTGCGGTGAGACGAGTGAAGATGCGTATGTGTTGGTTGTGTGTCGGTGTGGACAGGACTCTGTGGCCATAGATCGGGTGAAATTGGTCAAGCACCTGGGCATCACTCACTGGCATGTAACAATGTAGCCTAAAACCTACACCCTAAACCCTAAACCCTAAACCCTAAATCCCTACAAGCATTTGTTTCCGACAAGCCTGACACGTTGGGGGCTCCTCTCCACAGTTGCAGTTTGCGTGACGTGTCTCCGCAAAGTCAACTTCTGCGGGTAGACCTAGCACCTAACCTGACACGTAGGTGGCTGTAGGTTTAGGGTTTAAGGTTTAGGGTTTAGGGTTTAGGGTGTAGATGAAGTGTTGTGAGCCAGGCAGGGGAGGAGGCAAAATGTACTCGTAGGGCCGAGCGACACAGACTTCGCATCTTGTGGTTCATAGGAGGTGAACCGGATACTCTAAACCCTAAACCCTAAACCCTAAACCCTAAACCCTAAACCCTAAACCCTAAACCCTAAACCCTAAACCCTGAACCCTGAACCCTAAACCCTCTACCCTCTAAACCCAAAACCCAAAATCCAAAACCCCTAAACGCCCCTTTAAACCCTAAACCCTAAACCCTAAACCCTAAACCCTAAACCCTAAGCCCTAAACCCTAAACCCTAAACCCCAAACCCCAAACCCCAAACCCTAACCAACCAAGGCATGCCGGCGGCTCACTTCTTTCCGCTTTCGTCACGCTGAGCAGTGTAGAGGAGGCCCTGAGCCTGCAGTTTTCGAGGTCTCAACCCCGTTTGGGTTTAGGGTTTAGGGTTTAGGGTTTAGGGTTTAGGGTTTGGGGTTTAGGGTTCAGGGTTTAGGTTTAGGGTTTGGGGTTTGGGGTTTGGGGTTTGGGGTTTAGGATTTGGGGTTTGGGGTTTGGGGTCTGGGGTTTAGGAGGTCTCAACCCTGGTTTTTGGTGATTCGTGTTAAAAGGGCTTCGTCGATTTTGCGGGGTGTATGGTTGAGTTCACCCCGTTTCAGAAATTATGTATGGAAAGGATTCATCTTATTTTTTGGGTCTGCAAGGGGTCCCATGTTTTTAGGGTTTGGTTGTCTGCTGGGCGTGGCCCAGAGCGATGCTCTTGATCTTCCGGTTGGGTTCTGCTGGCTACCTGTGGCAAATGGGCAGTGTCCTGGAGCCTAAACCCTCGCCCTAAACCCTAAACCCTAAACTGTGAACCCTGAACCCTACACGGACCAAAGGTCTTGGACGTGGAGTCGTGGAGGTGATTGTGATTGTTTGGGGCTTCGGGTGTGAGTTTTAGGGCCTTTGCATGCTCCCATGCTTACATCGGAATGCAAGCATGCCGGAAGAATGGGTCTGGAGGCTCTAAGGGATGGACCATAGAAAGGAATCCTTACGAAGGCAGCCGGCCATATGGCTGCTTTGGGGGCAGTGATTTTTTTGGACAACTACTATGTATGCGTGTAGTACGTGGTGCTTGATGGTGTGGCATGGTGTTTAAAGCAACATGTATGTTTCTTGTGTTCGTTCTAATGGTTGATGTTCTGTGTTGTAACGTGTAAAGATTTCAGTTCAATGTACAGTAGTGCACATGCATGTAATGAAAAACAGTGCAATGTATATAGCTTCAGTGGAAAGCACAATGATGTGATGAAAGGTGAGGGGTGTGTGTGTGAGAGAGAGAATGTGTGTTTGTACGAAGTCTACGCACTGCAGGTGTGAATGTATTAACGTACTAGTTGAGGCATGCATGTATCGCTATGCGTTCGTGCTTACGTGCCTTTGCTGCAGACACGTGTGTACCTCTGCTGCATACACAGAATCTACAACAACCCTAAACCCTAAACCCTAAACCCTGAACCCTAAACCCTAAACCCCAAATTCCGCACCCTGAGCCGTGCCCCAAGCTCCACAGCCCTGCCAGGCTCGGCAGGTCACGCAACAACTCGACGGCGCCAAGGTCCGGGGCCAGGCACAGGAAACAGGGATGCGGTGTGTTGCAGTTGCAACTCATGAGGGTCTAGGGTTTAAGTTTAGGGTTTAGGCTTTGGGGTTTAGGCTTTAGGGTTTAGGGTTTAGGGGGTTCCCGTAGGCTGAATTTGGACCCGGGCTTCTTCAGGATGTGCTCAGCCATGTGCTGCTTGTTTGTTTCCTCGGGTGCAGCCTCCCTGAACCCTGAACCCTAAACCCTAAACCCTAAACCCTAAACCCGAAACCCTAAACCCTAAACCCTAAACCCCGCTTGCCAGACAAGTGAAGCAAAGCTCGCCACGTTCCAAAGAACACTGTCAGAGGTCCTAGCAGCCAGCGTGGCGCGGAACCAGGGACAGGGTCGCGTGAAGGAGCCATCTGATTCAGGTTTCGGGTCTAGGGTCCAGGATTTAGGGGGTTTCGGGTTTAGGGCTTGGGCTAGGGTTTAGGGTTTAGGGTTTAGGGTTTAGGGTTTAGGGTCTAGGGTCTAGGGGGTTAGGGTTTAGGGCGAAGAAAGATGGCATGAGGAGACCTGCATGTTCTTCTTGGAGGGCAAATGCCAGAGACCTTTGGCCGCACATCCTCCGCCCCCCCCCCCCCCCTTTCCACATCACTCTTTAGGGTTTAGGGTTTAGGGTTTAGGGCTGAGGGTTGAGGCTTCTTCAGCCGGCGTGGAAAGCTAACCTCCAGGCTGTGAAGCTTCCGATTGACGGCCAGATGCTTGCCACTCAGGAGGGCAGAACTGCCAATACCTCCACGACGACAAAGGTCGAGGCGCTGCAGCGTGACATTTTCTCTCTCTCGCCTCTGCAACTAGGTAGAGTCTGGGGATGTGTAACATGTTCCCTTATTGGGTTTCAGCAGATCAGATGTAGGAATGTTGTTCGGAGGGTTTGAAGGGCCATCCTAGGCAACTGCAGGTCATTTTGCTGGGGGAGAGCCAAGGCAACCAATGGCCGTCTGCCGACGCTGAGTGAAGCCCTAAACCCGAAACCCTGAACCCCAGACCCTAGACCCTAGGCCCTAGACCCAAGACCCTGGACCCTAAACCCCGAACCCTAAGCCCCTAAACCCTTATGGTCTACGCCTAAGCCCTAAGATTCGCGCGCCACGTGCCAGCGGAGGTAGCGGCCGTCGTCTGCCGCCCTGCCGCTTCTTTGCCGCAGGCCTGCCTGCGTTGGGATGGCAGCAGCTTTAGTAGTCCTAGGTAGGATAAGGGGGACCCTTAACAAGGAGCCCTTCTTAAACCTTTTCTGGCTCTCTTTAACAGGGACCTTATTGAGAGGGTTTATGTCCCCAAGGGTCCCCCCAATCCTATCCCCGATTTAGGTCTTGTGAAGGATCTGTATGAAACCTCGGGCTCCACCCTGTACACATCCCTTCATCTGGCATCTGGGGTTAACCCTAAGCCCTGAGCCCTAAGCCCTAAACCCTAAACCCAAAACCCTAAACCCTAAACACAAAACCCCAAACCCCAAACCCCAAACCCCAAACCCTAAACCCTAAACCCTAAACCCTAAACCCATGAAGAAGGTCTTTCAATTGCAGCCCCTCCACACTATCCAAACTCCCTCGATCCCTGGAGGGAGCTGCTCCCGCGGCGAAAGCTGTAAGTTCTCGCATGAGAGGCTGGGGGGTTTAGGGTTTAGGGTTTAGGGTTTAGGGTTAGGGTTTAGGGTTTAGGGTTTAGGGTTTAGGGTTAGGGTTTAGGGTTTAGGATTTAGGGTTTAGGGTTTCGGGGTTAGGCGGCCCTGGAGCGCAAACCCCGGAGGTCTGGTGAAGCAGAGCCGGATGAGCAGGAGAGCTGGAATCAGTGTTTTCAGGGGTTTAGGGTTTAGGGTTTAGGGTTTAGGGTTTAGGGTTTAGGGTTTAGGGAGGGAATCTTAGAGTGTTCAGACCGGAGCCCAGACGCATGACGCCTGATACTCAGAGTATACTGCCGTGTGGTCGTGGGGTGACGGAGTCTGCCTGAGTCTCTTCTTGCCAAGGGATATAGCCTAAACGGGTCCCCAAAACCTAAGGGTACAACCTGAAGGACTCCAGGTACAACCCCTAGATCTTGCCTTCCGCGGATGTTCGGCAGTTGGACAGGCTGAAGAGGAGAAGCTCCTGGGAAGCACGTTGGGCAAGAGCGAGCCGGAAGAGCATCGAAAAGGGAAGCTTGGCAAGAAGGAGAAGTTTGAGAAGCCGGAGAAGAAGGAGCAGCCGGAGAAGCCGGAGAAGAAGGAGAAGCCGGAGAAGAAGGAGAAGCAGGAGAAGAAGGAGAAACCGGAGAAGAAGGAGAAGCTGGAGCAGAAGGAGAAGCAGGAGAAACCGGAGAAGAAGAAGCAGAAGAAGAAGCAGGAGGACGCCCCCGCTTCGGCATCGCTAGCCGAGTTGAGCCCAGGGCTGGATCGAGAAGATCCGGCCGCCGACTTGCCAACTCAGGCACGAGCCAGCAAGAACTCCAAAGCCAGCAAGGGCAAAGCCAAGAAGGCACTCAAAAGCAGCGGGGAGGGAGGCAAGGGAGCAAGGGGAGAGGGTGATCCTCCAAAGGCAGCGAAGCGGAAGTCTGCAGCCAGAGTGGGTGACGGGACACCCGAGACACCCTTGCCAGAGCTGCTCGCCGATGACGGCGAGGAGCCAGTGAGAAAGCGGAAGAAGGGTAGGCGGCCCGTCGCGTCCGTCCAAGATCCCGACAGTGCCAGGCCCAAGCACGCACAGGACGTCGAGGACAAAGGGCCGCAAGAGACTGCAACATACGGCCACACAAATGCAGCATTTGCCCTGGTTGAAATATCGAAGCCTTGCGATCTTAAAGCTGACCTTTCGCAAAGTGCACAGGGATGCCGTTGGGGACGTCGGCCTTTGAGGGGATCGGGTTTTGGTGTCACATGCTGTCCCAGTTGTATCCTGAAGTGACGGCTGTGTGTGCTCCCCTGAGCAGGATGTGCCAGCCAAGGCGCGCAAGCGTCTAAAGGCCAAGAAGAGGACGAAGGCAAGCCCCGCAAGCCGTCGGAAGTCGGCAGCAAAGTCCAGGCTCAAGAAGTGAAAGGCACAAAGAAGATGATGACAGAAGCAGCTCCTGCCAGTGCTCCAAGTCCCAGGTGCCCACTGCCCCTCCTGCAGCTTGAGATCTGCGCCCTCCTGGCGGTTCCAGCACTGCGCTCCGACGGAGAGTGCATCTGCGCATCGGACGAACTCTTAGATTCTGCCCTGCTTCCCGCAAAGAGCGGAAAGAGCGGAAAGGAAGTTAGGGCGGCCCACATCTCCGAGAGTCTCCGACGGCGTGGCAGCGAATGTCGGTTCGAGTCCCGGCATCCAATCGCTGCTTGGTGTGGCTGGCTTGCCCATCTGCTAGTTTCTGTATATGTTTGAAAAAGGTTTATACCATGTGTATGTATTCCTGTTCTTGGAATGTTTGAGGAGCCTATCTACCCGTAGAGCGCGGTGATACAACAGAGAGCAGACCACTGCTGGGTATGACGACATGCGCCAGCAAGTCGTGTGCCGCTTTTGAGAAGAGCGGCAAGTGTGATAGTTTCGGCTCGTGGGTTATCATCGGGTCTAGGGTTCAGGGACCTCTTTTTCGGGCTTTCTTGGGCGTTTAGAGTTTAGGGCATTGTTGGGTGTGATGATGCTTGTTCCAACGCCGTGTTTGGATCTTGGTCTGGGGTTTTCGATGAAGCCTTGTGAATCCCCCACCCCTCTGCCCGCCTCTTCCGCTCCGCAACCAAAGCCCCGGACCTCCGACCTCATCCCTTTCCCTTCCTCACCCGTTCTTTTTCGGCCTTTGAGCAAGCGACAAGACTTTGACCTACGGCTCAAAGGCGGACATTGTGAAGGATTCATGCCGATGATATACGGGCAGTTAATTCACAAACTGTTGGTTGCAACAAGTGGCAGACAGTTGAAGCAAGCATTGAAACGTTTCTGGGTCGGACACCTCTCAAGATGACAGGCGGGAAGCTTGTGCTGGCGCTGGTGTCTAAACCAGGAACCCTAAACCCTGAACCCTAACCCTAAACCCTAAACCCTCAACCTCCTAAACCCAAAACCCTAAACCCTAAACCCTCAACCTCCTAAACCCAAAACCCTAACCCTATGCGGAGCTGCAATTGGTATTGTAGAAAGGAGTTAGTGTTGGAAGTTGGAAGGGTTAATGAACCCGGTAATCGTATTTGGCTCAAGATGGGCTTGAACAGAAAGCCACAAGTTCAAAAAGTAGTGCCTGGGTTCTTAGGGTTTGGTAAGGGTGTGGATTCCTTCCCCCTTTCCTTCCCCCCTGGGTTGCTCTTATCCGTGTTCTTGGTTGTTTCTTGGTTCGATCTGGGAAATATAAGTTCAGGGCGATTAGGGGAGTTGATTTCCTTCCTTGGTTGTCCCCCCGTAGGTTATGAGCCCAAATTAGGTTCCCTGCGGTTAAGTGTTCTTTCAAGGTTTTGGGATCAAGAAGCAATGCCTTCTCCGAAGCGATGGCTCCAACTTGCCTCGGATGGTGGACAAGATGGTGGAGCTGGAAATGGTGCAGCTGAGTCTCTGGGTGAAAGATCGGTGTTGGAAGAGGTGATTCCCGACGCTGAAGTACATCTGGAAGAGGCCTTGGTTGCAGAAAGCCCCAATGCGGGTATGAATCCCAATAGGGATATGGTTAGCAATGCTGAAGCTGAAGGACGTGCTGTTTCTGTACCGCCAAAGCCTGGTGAAAAAAGGAACTGGGATGCGACTGGTGGCATAGATCGTGAAATGGAGGTGACTGTTTTACGAGTGTTACACAAACACGGGTACCAGCCGTCGTCTTCGACTTCGGGTCGAATGGTAGACCAAGAGTCTCAGACCGATCTGATTGGAGAAGTGCTACAAGCGACCAGGAGGCCGTTGAACAAGATCAAAAAGGGTCCATCTTCGAGTTCCCAAGGTGGTGGAAGCGGTCACAAACAGAAGGGTGCGGACGGCTTTGAAGCTGCACCTGCTGCTGAATACGCCATGGGGGAGGAGGAGATCCTACAGATGGAGGCTGAACGGTTGCGACAGCTGTCAGAAGAAGAGGACGAGATGCGACAGGTTTCTGAAAGGGACGGTTTTCGGAAAGACGAGCATCTGATCCAAGCGTGTGATGGCACAATGTGGGAATTGCACCTCCATGAAGATGGGAGACAATATTATTACTGCCTGGATACGCACGAAACCAAGTGGACATTGCCGGTGGTAGGTGAAAAGGTGAAGAGTGACGAGGTGGTTGGGTCTCCTTTGGGCAATGAGCTGGAAATGGAGGCGGCACTGGATTCTTCATCCTCTACTCCGAAGACTGAGTCTACGAGGGCATTCCAGGGTAGTGTAAATAGTTTAGGTGAAAAAGATTTTTCCTCTACTATCAGGGATAGCGGTCCTAGGGCTGATGGTGACGCCCCGACCCCGGGTTCTCCTGATGAGGAAGGGATTCCTGGGAACCAAGCCAACATCGCTGGAGCTCAACACCTGGATCGGGAAGAAACAGAAGCGCTTTCTGAGGGTGGGGCAGCGATGGAATTGGTGGATCCAGAAGAGAAAATGCCCAATGAGGTGATCGGAACTGTGTCGGCTGCAGAAGAGCGAGTGGTGGATGTGGTACCTGTTGTTCAGGAAGGTGGTCCTGGAGATTCGGAGGATGGAGAGAAAAAGTTGTGTGTTACGACTGAGGAGGTCTCTTCGTTTGGTGCCAAGAATTCTGCCATTCAAGGGGAAAAAGAAGCTTCTGGAATAGCTGGAGACACGGATGATCTGAAAAATGAGGCCTGGAGCGCCAATGATGCGCGGGTTGATGCGCCAGATATTACCTGGAGTGCGAAGGAAGCACGGGTTGAGGTGCATGTGGTGGTACGTTCCACGGGCGACTGCAACAATGGGGCGCAGGTCTCCGCAGCAGCTGATGATGGAGGTTCACAGGTGGACGCACTGGTGCAACCTGAAGTTAGCAGCGAGGAACGAAATGACAAGGGCTACACCGGAGCCAATGAGGCAGCTGTGGTCAATGATGGTGGAAATTCTCCTTTGGAGGCCATGGAACCAAAGGAGCCTGCGGTGGAAGAAAGCGTGCCTGCCGTGGATGATCGACTCAATTGCCCTGCAGTGGAAGAAGATTTGCCTGCTGCAGAAGGTGAGACAAAGGACTCCAATGATGGGTCCACTCCCATGAAGGGAGAAGCGTTGCCGTCTGGAAGTTCACCGGAAGTCGACACCGAGCGAACTACAGCAGATGAGGCAAAGCCGTTGGCGGAGAAAAAGGGAGGTCCTGAAATCCAGGAGCACAAAAAAGATGAGCTTGTGGGACTCGTGGAGCAGGACGAGCAGTGTGACCCAAAGGTGAAGACAAAGGATGCGCCAGGAGCCGATGATACAGAGATGGTTTCTGAAGAGCGTGTAAAGAAAGTGCCCCGAGCGGGAGCCTTGGAGTCACCTGGGCCACATTGCTATCAAGAGGGAGATGAGATCATGGGTCTGGTGCGCTGCATCAATGGGTATGGAGCCTTTTTGGACCATGGGGATATGAATGTATTGATTCCTGCAGAAGGGAACAATGCATATCAGTTCAAGTTTGGTGATACTGTCAATGGAACAGTGAAACGAGTGGAAGATGATGGTACCATAATCTTGGACACCTTTCTGGTTTTGGAAGAGGACGTGGAGGACTCTTCTTCGACGCTGCGGAAGTGGAAACCCAGCGGCTGGAGTACGTGGTGGACGGATTCATGGTATGCTGGTCAATGGTACCAAGATTCCAACGGTCAATGGGACTGGAAACAGGAGGAAGAGCAATCCGATGAAGAGCTTGTGGTACAGGAGTTGTCTTCTGAAGAACGAAAAGAAAGGCAACTTTATGGAGAAAAGATCTACAAAGCTCTTCTGGAGAATGGAAATGAAGAGGAAGCCTATGTTGGCAAAATTACTGGGATGCTGTTAGGTCGGCCGATGGAAGATTTACAGGAGTGTGTTGCGGATCAGGCATTCCTCAATGCGGAAGCTCGGCGCGCGTATGGCATCTTGCAAAATGATGGTTGGAAGCCTGATGGTACAGAAAGCACAGGCTTGGGGAAGTTAACCACTTTTTCCCGAAAACAGTACCACAACGCGCTTTTCGAACTGGCATGCAGAAAAAGGAGATTTTCTCGACCAGTTGTGGGTGAAGCGGTGGCAACGGTGCTGAATCAAGGGGAAGATGAGTTTTGGAACGCGCTTTGGTTGGACACCAAGCTATTTTTGCAGGAGCTTGATGGTGCAGTGCAATCCATGAGCAAAAGGGAGAACAAGCCAATGGAAGCCTACATGGATCCTGACCAGTACAAAAAGGCTTACATGACACCAAAGACGGTGTTGTCACCTGGTTACAGCAAGCTGTGCAGGTTCTTCAATAAGGGAAGGTGTCGCAATGGCGATGGGTGTCCCTATGAGCATCGTCGGTACGGTGAAGGTTGGCCAGAAGGGGGGTCAACTGATCCAAAGAATAGCCAAGAAGCTGATGATGAGGACGGGAACATCGGTGACCCTCCCACAGAGGAAGGTACAGTGGATGAGGCACAGCAGGAGCGGGAGGATTTAGCCTTCCGGGCCAAGTACAATTTTGGCAAAGGTGCATCAAAGGGTGAGCCTACGTCAGGTGAGCCAAAAGGTCGGCTGTGTCTGTATTACAATCAAGGTGGTTGTAAATATGGGACTGCATGCAGGTACCTTCACAACGATGATGTAGCATTGGAAGGGACTTGGGAGCCCGGCAAAGCTTGGGACAATGCTTCCAGGAAGTCACTAAGGGACGCAGGGTTCCACCATTGCTGTTTCGATTATTACCTCAGAGGACGTTGCCGGAAAGGGTTAAATTTCTGCAAGTACTCCCATGACGAGATGTCAGAGGAGCGGTTGTCGCTCCTGAAACACTTGGTACAGGTGGCCAATCAGGTCCGGTTTGAAAAAGAGAGAGGATGGGAGCTTACGGATAGAAGCACTTTTCAGCCACCTGCGAGTGGGGGAGCTGAATCTTCCTCATCCTCGGCACCAAAAGCGCTGCAAATGACCAATGTGTCACAAAAAGATGGTGAAAAAGGTATTCTGGATGAAGTCGAAGCTGATGAGCAAAAGAATTCGGTGGCTGCATCCACTAGTACTCAGCTTCACAATCCGGAGGAGCCGATTGAAAATTGGATGGCTCGCAACGCACACCTGTGGGTGTATACCCCTCATGTAAGTGAGGTGATGATTACGCTTGGTGTGACCAATGTGTCGGACTTGCAAGAGTTCATCTTTGTGGAAGATTTGGTTGACAAAGGGATCAACAAAGTGACCGCATGCAAAATTCTGCAATTGGTGGGTGAGGTCCGATATCGACCGGGAGGACCGGAAAAGGCAGTTCCGTCTGATGCATCTGTACGGGTACAACAATCTTCTGGGAACAAAGGGACTGGAAGAGCGGCGGTGCGAACCCTCACTCAGGTGCGTGAAGCTGAAGACTCCGGTGCAAAAACTATGCCGAGAGGTTCCTATCGGGAGCTTTTTGATAAGGTCAGGTACCGTGATGGTTGGACGCTTGCGCAGAGGTCTCCGTTGTGCGTACAGAAGCTGCGGTTGGTGGGAGTTGGAATGCCGCCGGTGAATCCACCAACGAAAAAGTATCGGTCAAGATCAAACCCTGTAAGAAGGGGAAGGCCCTTGCTGGACAAAAAACAGGTGCGACAGGTGCCACGATCTCGGTCACAACGACGAGTGCAACTGGCGGAAGTGGTGGAAAAACCGAAGCCACTGGAGCCGGTGAAACCTCGTGGTGGTTTGTCGTATCCATTCAGCAGAGCGTGGGCAGATGTGGTGGATGATGATGACCAGGCGGAGGCTTTGGTCTCGTATGCCGCTTCCTCAAGCGATTCAAGCGAGGAGGAGACCAATGCGGTACAACGCCTGAAGGAACTCTTTTTGCAAGAAAGGGATTCGTGGAGAACTGCGAGTCGTGGCAATGTTCCACAAAGTGGTTCTTCAGGCTCCAATGCTGGGCCGAAAAAATCGGTTCACCTTGGCGAAGGGCGCGACAAAGCGTCGCGGGGGGAGACCCGCCAAGAAGTGACTTCTCAAGTTTTTTCGCTACCACAACCTTCTCGTCGAGCTGAACGGTCTCAAAAAAGAACAAGGGATGGTTCAGTTATGGTTGGTTCGCTGGCGGTGGGCTCCACGGATGAGGTTTTACCTGGGCAAGGTGCTGCTGGACAGGTGAATGTCTCTGAAAGCGCTCAAGTTCTTCCTGGGCATGAAGTGGCTGGACAGGAGACGGCGCCGGAAGGAGCAGTACAGATTTCTGGCGAGGAGACCGACCAAAAAGAAGGAGAAGGCGGGAGCAATGATCTCCGTGGTAATGATGCGAAGATGTTGGATGGTGGTCCGGTGAGGAGTGACCTTCAGCAATTGCTGGTGAAAGGCCTTCTGACTCGAATTTATTGGAAGGTTGCAGTTGGCAAGTTGCCAATGGGGCAAAGAGATTGCCAAAAAGGGTCCAATAAGATGGATCGAAATTTGGTTATTAGCATGTCATCCGAGGGTGCAAGCGAACAGGATGAGAACCTGGCACTGGAGGACGATGCTGATCAGTCAATGGGAGACGGTGCAATGGTTATGGTGTATGATCCAGGAACGCTGATCCAGTCGCCAACAACTGATTGGGTTATGCGTCGCGGTCTGACCGATCGTACCGTCTGGCCAGCAATGGCGCACCTGGCACAGAGGATATGTGCTGAAATGGTTCAAGTGGATGAAATGAATGCCCAGCTAGGGACTGGAACACTCCTTTTTCAAAGGAGAGATCAAGGACATTATACTGACCTGCATCATTCGTTCCATGACAACCCGTGCTTGCCGGCGGTGGGGAATTACCCTCTTTCGGTGATGGGTACCTTGTTGTCTCCTGGTCTGGAAGGGGAATTCAAGAATACGGACAAGTTTGGTACTGCTATGGAGGCAATTGCCTATGATTGGAGCCGCAGTCCAGGCATGGAAGTTCATATTGAACTTATGGCGAGGGTAGCCAAAATGGTTCACCCATTCCTGAATCTGGGAGCACAAGGGTCGGTGATGGTTTCAGAATTTCTCTGGCAGCGCGGGAGGGCTCGGTTGATGGAGTTTCTTCAAGCGGCGACTTGTGCGGACCAATTGGAGGCTCTCTGGAGAAGGATGGACGACGATGCGGATGAGGAGGTGGATCCTTCGACAGCGATGCTGGAAGTTCTTGGACTAGAGGATGCGGTGCTTGATCAAGGGAACAATGAATCCCTTATTCCCATTGAAGATGCTGGAGGTGAGACAAGCGGTGACACTGGAGGGAAGGGCAAAGCGCCAGAAGTTTCTCCGGAAGAGGAGAAATCCAGTGGGTCATCCAGACTGGCGGACACAAGGATTTTCTTGTGGTCAGTGTACTCCCGCGTGGCTTCGAATTTCTCTATGCAGGACCGCACTACTGGTAAGATCTTTGACAGCACCAAAGGATATCCTGGTGAAGGACCAAACAATGATGACAATCCTTCCTCTAAGGGGAACTTTCCCTGGATTTCAGAAGACTACCTCGACGAAGTGGTGTCAAAAAAGATGGAAAGGTCTTCAGAGATGGATGGGTTTGTTCCGGGAAGTGAGGGATCATTGGAAAAGGTAGAGGTGGAGAATGTCACTGCCTCTAAAATTCTTATGGCTCTTTGGAAGAAGGGACATAGAGTTGGGTTTAGAAGGTTGCGTCGTTTGAATGCATCTGGATGCAAGGTTGGAGCAATGAAACGTCCAATCAAAAGGGTGCAGAAGATTGGCGCTAGGAAGGCCTTCATGAAGATGTTCAATGTTTTTGGATCGTCTCAGCATGGCTCAGGAGTTGGCGGAAAACCGATCATGAAGGTGGTAGGACCAAGGCCAGGTTTTCCAGCTGTACTCCAAGCACCAAATACTGATAGCACGTCGGGTGAAGGGAGCAGTCCCCAGGTACATGGCAATGTTCATGTAGAGCACAGTCGCCCTATGGACCGGTATGAGGCAGAGCGCTTGGAGAAGAGGAAGAAGGGTTTCTGCTATTGGTTTGGCAAAGGGAAAGATCGCTGCAAATTTGGTGACGACTGCAAATTCATCCATTCCGAAGATGATGTGGTGCTACATTCATATTGGTGCAAGTACTATGTGGCAGGGAGAGAATGTTTCGCTGGAAAGGATTGTGGGTTCTCGCATGATGCAACTGGTGTGAGGTGCGTCCAGTTTGCTCGGTCTGGGAAGTGTCGATTTGGTGACAGGTGTGTCTTCGAGCATGGTGTTCCGTTGGAAAAACAGAGGCCAAGGTCTCCAAGGACGCCCCTAAGGGATGGTCCAAGGAGAAAGTCTGGTGCAAATGGTGGAGAAAAGGAGATCCCTCCTGAACAGTTCGATGATGATGAGGAGGATTTTATGGTTTATGACGAAGAGACCAAGATGACGGAACTGTTGATGGAGGCGATTTCATTTCTCTCCGGTGGCAAGCCAGATTTGGCTCGAGCAGAGGCGGACCCATTGTTCAAACTCCTGAAGTTCACTGGAGATGCTGACCAAATGGATCAAGTATGGGTTTCGTGGACCACTGAAATGTTGTCAGTGCTGGAACTTCTCGAAGTAGTGAAGTCGTATGATGTTTCGCTCGCGGAGGTGGAAGAATGGGTCAATGACCTGAGGATATGGTATGAGCGAGCCAATTTGGGAGAAGAAAAGGATCCCAAAAAAGGGAAAAAGAGGTCCCTAGAAGGGGAGTCCAGCAAAGATATTCCTGCCGAAAAAGAAGTGGTTGAGACTTCGGAGACGGAGGTTGCCGTTGAGAGGAGAAGAAAAAGGTAAAAAAGAAGAGGAAAGCTGCAGCTATCGAAGATCCTTACACTCTCATGGTTCCAAAGCCGAAGAAGATGCCGACGATCATTGAGAAGGGTGGATCAACATCCAATGTGGTGGCTTCTGCAGTGGAAAAATCCTCGAAGACGCGCACAAAGTCAAATGTCGGTGGAAAGACAAAGAAGAAGGAGAAAAGTCAGAGTCCCAAAAAAGAAGAGGTGGTAATGGTGCAAGATCCTGAGGAAAAGGATCGTCCATCCGATGCGGAGGCACCAGGGTCTGCCAATGCGAATGAAGAGCTGGGTCAATCTTGCCAGGCGATTGAGGACGCAAAGAGAGAAGGATTGGTATCCTCAATTCAAAGGGGCATACAGGATCCTATTCTTACGATTTCGGACCTGGAGTATATTCTGCTGCAACTTCACCTCAAGATTGCCAACAATCGGAAAAAGAAGTGATTGGATGGTATGGATGAAGGGATGGTTTTTCTCTTTCTGGAGACCGGTGCGCTGGAACAGCCAATGTGCTGACAATGTGGTGGTTACTATTAAGGGTATGGAAATCCCTGATAGTAGGAGTCAGTAGCTTTTCGCGAAGCGAAGACCACGGTTTGTGGTGGAGAAGGCCAAGGAGTCTTCAGTGATGAGAGGATCAAGGTGAAAAAAGATTCTCTACGGGTAGTAGGTTAGCCAATGTGCTATAATTCCGTCCTGGAAGACGTTAAACCACAATTTGCATTTCAAGCAGCTGGCTGCTGCCGTAATGGCAGTTTTTGGCCAAAAGATCTGCATCTCCAATGTGTCCTAGGAAATCCTAGGACAGGGGGAGTGCGGAGCTGCAATTGGTATTGTAGAAAGGAGTTAGTGTTGGAAGTTGGAAGGGTTAATGAACCCGGTAATCTATTTGGCTCAAGATGGGCTTGAACAGAAAGCCACAAGTTCAAAAAGTAGTGCCTGGGTTCTTAGGGTTTGGTAAGGGTGTGGATTCCTTCCCCCTTTCCTTCCCCCCTGGGTTGCTCTTATCCGTGTTCTTGGTTGTTTCTTGGTTCGATCTGGGAAATATAAGTTCAGGGCGATTAGGGGAGTTGATTTCCTTCCTTGGTTGTCCCCCCGTACCCTAAACCCTCAACGTCCTAAACCCAAAACCCTCAACCCTCAACTTCCTAAACCCTAAGCCCTAAGCCCTAAGCCCTAAGCCCTAAGCCCTAAGCCCTAAGCCCTAAGCCCTAAGCCCTAAGCCCTAAGCCCTAAGCCCGTGTTTCTAAGCCCTAAGCCCTAAGCCCTAAACCCTAAACCCTTAAACCCAAACCCTAAACCCTAAGTCGACCCAGATTTCTCCTCCGCCCTTCTCTTCTGCAGGCATGGCGGACCTGGAAACTCAGACCGAACCGGAGCTGCCACTGGCAAGCACGGTGAGGAACTTTGGGGGGTTTAGGGTTTAGGGTTTAGGGTTTAGCGTTTAGGGTTTAGGGTTTGTGGTTTGGGGTTTAGGGTTCAGGGTTTAAAATTTGGGGCACAGGATTCAGTAGGCAAGGATTTGCTTGTCCAACTGCAGTACGGATCAAGCACAGGGACCCCGCGAGAGATCCAGAGAGCGGCTGAGTTCTGTCTCCTTCTAAGGCTGCCAATTTACCTGAATGTGTACGACGTGCCGCTGGCTGGTTGTTCGCGAATCTATTTGCCGTCAAGACAGAGTAGTGCGAGGGCTTCGCATCAAGCGTCTGGTAGCGTTGCTTTAACACCTCCAGTGAAGGGAACTCGAACTCCTGGGTTGGTACTTTAACTTGGCTTGACTTTGCTTCCTGATTCTTCTGGAAAGAGTCCGTTCCCACTGAAAAGCTCCGTCCCCATGCTGGCTTCAGAATTCACAGCCTGCCTGGTGTCGACTTGCAAAGCCACGGCATGACTCAAGCCTTCTGACAGCATGGGGCTTGAGATCCGAACTTTGGGCCGTTTTTTCCGAGAATCCTTCCAAGAAGGCCCTACTCTCATCGGCACCGCAAAAGGGACCCTTGTTCAGAGCTCCCGCTACCCTAAACCCCAAACCCCAAACCCCAAACCCTAAACGCTAAACCCTAAACCCTAAACCCTAGACCCTAAACCCTAAGCCCTAGACCATAGTTGAGCCTTGAGCTCGGGTCGCCGCCAGGTTTCTAAGCGTGAGTCTGTGAAGATTTTGAACGCAGCCGCAGCCTAAGGGGACCAAGGGCAACTGCTTGAAGTGAGGAAACCCTAAACCCCAAACCCTAAAACCCTAAACCCTAAACCCTAAACCCTAAGCCCTAAACCCTAAACCCTAAATCCCCTAAACGTCCGGAGGAAATTCAGGAGGGCTGGAGCATGTTGGCAGAGAGCGGGAGGGAGGGAGGAGCGGAGGGAGGGACAGAAGATAGATGGATAGCCAGAAAGGCTACCCGGGGAGAGAGAGGCGGAGAGAGAGCGAGAGCAGAGAGAAAGAGAGAAAGCAATAAAGATTACAAAGAAAGAAAGAGTGAAAGAGAGGAAGAGGGAAACAGAGAAACAGAGAAACAGAGAAAGAGAGAAAGAGAGAAAGAGAGAAAGAGAGAAAGAGAGAAAGAGAGAAAGAGAGAAAGAGAGAAAGAGAGAAAGAGAGAAAGAGAGAAAGAGAGAAAGAGAGAAAGAGAGAAAGAGAGAAAGAGAGAAAGAGAGAAAGAGAGAAAGAGAGAAAGAGAGAAAGAGAGAAAGAGAAAGAGAGAAAGAGAGAAAGAGAGAAAGAGAGAAAGAGAGAAAGAGAGAAAGAGAGAAAGAGAGAAAGAGAGAAAGAGAGAAAGAGAGCAAGAGAGAAAGAGAGAAAGAGAGAAAGAGAGAAAGAGAGAAAGAGAGAAAGAGAGAAAGAGAGAAAGAGAGAAAGAGAGAAAGAGAGAAAGAGAGAAAGAGAGAAAGAGAGAAAGAGAAAGAGAGAAAGAGAGAAAGAGAGAAAGAGAGAAAGAGAGAAAGAGAGAAAGAGAGAAAGAGAGAAAGAGAGAAAGAGAGAAAGAGAGAAAGAGAGAAAGAGAGCAAGAGAGAAAGAGAGAAAGAGAGAGAGAAAGAGAGAAAGAGAGAAAGAGAGAAAGAGAGAAAGAGAGAAAGAGAGAAAGAGAGAACGAAAGAGAGAGGAGGAGAGAGAGGATAGAGAGGAGGGATCAGAGAGGAGAGAGAGCGCGAGAGAGAGGGAGAGAGGGGGAGCGAGAGAGGGAGAGGGAGAGAGAGGGAGAGAGAGGGAGAGACAGGGAGAGAGAGGGAGAGAGAGGGAGAGAGAGGGAGAGAGAGGGAGAGAGAGGGAGAGAGAGGGAGAGAGAGGGAGAGAGAGGGAGTAGCCATTTTGGCTCAAGATCTTCAGGCTCGAGGCCTCTTCCTTGCCTCTTTTCTTCCCGACAGCCATGGAGGGCGATCTGCCGTGGACGACCCCGCGCAGATCGATATGACGACGGCCAGCTCGCTGACGAAATGTGCTTTTGACTTCCTCGCCGATGTCGAAGGCTATGATATCAGGGACGCGGCTGGGCTCGATAGCCATAGCTATAGGGTCCTACTTGTCGGTATGATGTCGGAGATCTTAACGGAGGAGGGCATCTACTCCAATCAGGCCTTGGTGACGAGCTTGACAGTCCTCAACTACGTGGGGTTAGCATCGGCCAACATGCGCAGGGTGATCAAAACATGGGAGATAGTGAAGACGAAAGTCACCTTGGACCGTCCGACAATCCAGGCGATCGACAAGTTCTTGCGCACCCGCCTGACGAACAGTGCTCTGGATCGAAGGGCGAAAGCAGGTTCGCATTTTCCTGCGAGTCAACTTGCATCTGTTGCACCGACCCTAGGACTCAGGGTGCATTTGGCGAGTCTGGTCAAGAAAGCTTCTCGTGAAAGTGGCAACAACACGGTGTCCGTGCTAGCTTTGGCTTTTGAATTGTTGTCCATGCGCAGTTCAGTTCAAATTAACTGGACGACGGACCTCCAGGAGGTTGCAAATCTCCTGCAATCAGCTTTCTGGCTTCTGATAGTCAACAAACCCGGGGCTGCGGCGGGTTCGCTTGGAAAATTGGATGCTACGATAGTCCTCGACTATCTGCATACATCATCCAAAGATGAGTATCCGCTTGTCGGTGTCAACACGTCTGTCGGCGAGATCTCCCCGGTCGGATGGGACTCCCTGATCTCAGTGATAGTGGAGTTCGTGAAGAAGGAGGGGGCCATGACGGATGAGACGTCCTGGTCGGCCCGCCTCTCCGCCAAGAACATCCTCCGGAACATGGGCACCATGTGGCTGCACTATGAGGGCGACGAGAACTTGGTGAGCCTCCCACAGCTCTTGGAGTACATGCTCATCACCACCCCTGACAACGAAGGCTACACGTCGTCTGTTTCAGACGAGTTGGGCTCTATGAAGTCCATCATGACATACTACCTCCTGTCCAACACCAGTGTCAAGATTGCGTGCGACAACAATGTCATGATTCCGGAGGGGTTGGAGATCCTGGTGCCAGTCACCACCGGCAGGACCCTCTCCCTGGACAAGATCGAAGGCCTGACTGTGAGCCAGCTCTCCGAGGCCGAGGGGGGAACTTTCGAGGTCTACTATGAGAACGACTTGGCCGACCCGGACACGATCGCTGAGCACCTGAAGAAGGCCACGAGGTCCGGCGTGAAGCCCTTCACCAAGAAAGGGGGAATGAACTGGGACGAGATCCAGGTGGAGGACGATGACGCCAAGGAGACCCCTCTGGGAAGGACTACGGAGCACAAGAAGGCTTCAGGTGTTGGCAAAGGCAATGCTCTGGTTGGAAGAGGTACACAGCAGCCCACTTACACGCCTGCAGAACAATACTCCAAGCAGCAGGGGACAACCTGGGAAGCGGAGAGCACCCGCCACAGACGCGCCACCAACAGACCCCGCCGCAGCATCCACCACCCACCCTAGCACAGCAGAGCCGCGGACCGAGCCACCGACACAAGGAGGGAGCACCAGGCAGACAGCACAAAAGAACCCTCGAACTCGACGAGGCAGCAAGGCAAGCACAACACCTCCTTGAGCAGGACCCCGGCGCACCGGCCCAGCACATAGCGCAACACCTCGCCACGATTCAGGAACTTATCACTTATCACGAGAGGTGTGGGGGGGAGGGGAAACAGCGGGGCAAGTCGGCCTGGAGCTCACACAACAGCTACTGCACGAGCTGAACACAGCCTGTGAAAGGGGGGGGCGGGAAGAGGATAGACAGCAGCAGCACCACCTGCAAACAACCATACGGGAGATCCTCACCCATATCCACCAGGCCATAGAGGCCCACGAAGTGGTGGTGGCAGCACAGTGGCTGGAACCAGAGGGCGGCGACTCAGCGCAAACCCCAACACAGCACCCCCAAGAAGCAGCAGCAGCAGGAGCCAGGGACACACACCTAGCGGACGTCATAGGCCTGGCGAAAGGAGGGACGGAAAGTCACAACAACAGACCCAGCCACAGGCCCAACAGCACGGGGGTCACCACGGCCAGGGAAATATTGGCCAAACTGGTCCCGTTCCTGGAAACACAGACGGACGGAGGAGGGGAAGGGGGGGGCGCAACCCGCAGATCCGCACAAGAGGAAGAGGAGACGGAGGAGGGCAACCAGGGGGCCATGCTGAACCCCAGCAAACCCACACTCGGGGCCTCTCCGAGCACATGCGAAACGATCCCACCCCAGGGACAGCAGGAAGCGGAACCCAACTGTCAGCCGCCCCACCAGCACGCAAACAACAGCACCGAAGCAGCGGATGCAGCAGCAACAGCGGCAGCAGCAAGGGCAACAGCGACGGGGACGGGAGCCGACCAAGCAGGCAGCGGCGGGGGGGGGGGCACGCAGGAGACCGTCCCGTGGGAACCACCGCCACTTGAGAGCCGAACACAACACGTTGACGATCGGTCCAGAGGGCGAGGGGGCACTGCGCACCACCTACACCCACCACACACTTACACACCTCCACCACCACAGCACTCACCCACCCACACGTACCGGAGAGCACCCACGGAGGAGTTCACATCGCCGTCGCAGTCGGAGGAGGAACAAGAGACAAGACCAAGGGGGTGGGGACTACATCGACGACACCGCCGGCTACACGAAGGGGATGATGTGGACTCAAGAAGAAGACGCACACATGAAGGGGCAAGCAGTGACTAACTGTCCCCAAAAGAGGGCCAAAAAGACATGTAAAGCATTTGCCAGGAGCACAGAGGGGGGACCGTCTGCCCAAACTAGTGCTGTACTGGTTCGCTGTATCCAAGGCTGGACCCTGCTTACACCCCACTTTCAGACAGAAACCCCAACCTGGCCCGGCTGCGAAAAGCGCAGCTCAGACCGCATGACACTTGGGACTGGCGCGCCCCTCGGGGCAGCTGCTCCTTCGGGGGGGGCTAAGCGTGTGGAGAGAGAGAGAGAGAGAGAGAGAGAGAGAGAGAGAGAGAGAGAGAGAGAGAGAGAGAGAGAGAGAGAGAGAGAGAGAGAGAGAGAGCGGGAGAGAGAGAGAGAGAGAGAGAGAGAGAGAGGGAGAGAGAGGGAGAGAGAGGGAGAGAGAGGGAGAGAGGGAGAGCGAGAGAGAAAGAGAGAACGAGAGAAAGAGATGAGACAGACAGAAAGAGAGAAAGAGATAAGGATAAAAAGAGAGAAAGAGAGAAGGAGAGCAGGAGAGAAAGAGAGAAAGAGAGACACGGAGAAAGAGAGAAAGAGTGAGGGAGAGAAGGAGAGCAGGGGTATATGAGAGCGCAGCAAGCGGGCAAGCAGGAAAGCAAGCCAGCGAGCGAGCCAGGGAACGAGCAAGCAAGTACGCGATAGAGAGAGAGAGAGAGAGGGAGAGAGAGTGAGAGAGTGAGTGAGTGAGTGAGTGAGTGAGAGAGAGAGAGAGAGAGAGTGAGTGAGTGAGTGAGTGAGTGAGTGAGAGAGTGAGAGAGTGGGAGAGTGGGAGAGTGGGAGAGTGGGAGAGTGGGAGTGTCAGAGAGTGAGGGAGTGAGAGAGTGGGAGAGTAAGAGAGTGAGAGAGTGAGAGAGGGTGAGTGAGCCGTTGTGTTGCAAAGTGCAACCCTGAACCCTAAACCCTTCCAGACACCCGCAGCTACCTCCCGATAGCACCCCAAAAAGCCCCTGAACCCTTGCAGTAAAAGCCCTACCCTAAACCCTAAACCCTAAACCCTAAACCCTAAACCCTAAACCCTAAACTCTAAACAGACCCCTAGCCTGCCATCAGGTCCTTGCGCACTGGTGGGCCCCTGTCCGGATCCCGTTCACTTGTCTGGTTTCGGGCAGCGTGTGACCTTCACTTCCCTGAAGTCGCTTCGGGGTTTTAGGGTTTAGGGTTTAGGGTTTAGGGTTTAGGGCTTAGGGTGATTTACGCAGAGCCCGCATACTTAGGGGGGCACCCCCCAAAAAGGGACCCTACACCCTAAACCCTGAACTCTAGACTCAACCCGAAACCCCAAACCCCAACAAGGGGGGCCACAATTTCGCGAGCTGCCCCATGTAGGGCTTAGGGTTTAGGGTTTCGGGTTTAGGGTTCAGGGTTTAGGGTTTAGGGTTTAGGGTTATGTCTCGAGTCTGACGTGGCTGAAAGTTACCAATGCTTTGTGCAGAGCACGCCTGGCTTTCGCTGCCAACGTTGGCTCGTGGTCAGGAGACCCCCCTCCCCTAAAGCCGAGTTTAGGGTTTAGGGTTTAGGGCTTAGGGCTCAGGGTTCAGAGCTCCGGTTGCGGTTTCTTCGTAGCTGAGGGACCCTGTACCCTTTTGGGGTACATGTCAATCCAACCAGAATTGAAAGGTTAACCGGGTACTCGGCAACTAAGGGGCTAGGGTCACCCATTCCAAGAAGCCTCTGGTCGCATCCTCCAGACCCGAGACACCTAAATGCGTGTGTGGAACCCCTCGGTCAGCATTCGGGCATCTCCCAACACAGGATGCTGCCCTGAAGTTTGCTCCAAAACCCGAAGCCCAAGACCCTCAAACCCTCAAACCCTCAAACCCTTAAACCCTGAAACCCTCAAACCCTGAAACCCTGAAACCCTGAAACCCTGAAACCCTGAAACCCTGAAACCCTGAAACCCTGAAACCCTGAAACCCTGAAACCCCTAAACCCTGAACCCTAAACCCTGAACCCTAAACTGTGTCCCTATGTTCCCATTTCCACGTCGGAGACCTGGGTCAGGACCCCAGTAGGACCGGCGCCGCCCAAGGGGGGGAAAAGGGGCTGCGGCGTCCCCTAAACCCAAAACCCAAAACCCGAAACCCAAAACCCTAACCCCCTAACCCTAAACCCTAAACCCTAAAACCCGAAACCGTCCCGTGATTCCGATGGGCTTGACCGACGCCCGCTCGTGGACATGAGCTCCACTTTCAATGGAGGCCAGGCCCTGGCAGTGCGATGTTTAGGGTTTAGGGTTTAGGGTTTGGGGTTGTTGTGCTGATGATGGTGAGGATGATGATGACGATGATGATGATGATGAGGATGAGGATGAGGTGTGGCTGCTATTATTATTATTATTATTATTATTATTATTATTATTATTATTTTTATTATTATTATATATATATACATATATATATATATTATGTATAATGTATATAATATGAGATAATCCAGTATAAATATAATATAGTATAATATAACATAACATAATATAGTATAATATACTATAATATAATATAATATACCATACTATAATATAATATAATATAATATAATATAATATAATATAATATAATTATAGATGATGATTGTGGTTAGGGAGCCTTTGCTCATCCTTGCTCACTGGCTCCCTTGCTCCCCGAAACCCAAAATCCGAACCCTGCACCCGCTCTAAGCTCAGAAAACCCTAAACCCTAAGCCCTAAACCCTAAACCCTAAACCCTAAACCCTAAACCCTCAACCCTCAACCCTAAACCTCATCTTCCTCCGCAAGGCGGCGCAAGGGTGGCCTCCCGGCGTCCCCGACGCCCGGGCCGCGGCGCGGCAGCTGCGGCGCACTGCTCCGGAGGAGGGGCTCGGGGTTTAGGGTTTGGGGTTTAGGGGCTCGGGGTTTAGGGTTTGGGGTTTAGGGTTAGGGGGTTGGGGTTTAGGGTTGAGGGTTTAGGGTTTGAGGGTTTAGGGGTTAGGGTTTAGGGGTTGAGGGTTTAGGGTTTGGGGGTTTTGGGGTTTGGGGTGTTTGGGGCCTTAGGGTTGAGGGTTTGGGGTTGAGGGTTTAGGGTGTTTGGGGTGTTTGGGGTGGTGTTTGGGGTGGTTTTTCGGGTGGTGTTTGGGGTGGTGTTTGGGGTGGTGTTTGGGGTTTAGGATTTAGGGTTTGGGGTTGGGGATTTGGGGTTTGGGGTTTGGGGTTTAATTGGTGTTTGGGGTTTGGTGTTTGGGGTTTGGCGTTTAGGGTTTAGGTTTAGGGTTTTGGGTTTAGGGTTTTCGGTGAGGCCCCCAAGGTCCGGAAGTCTCGGTGCCCTCGGCTCGAAAGCACCGTGACATGTAGGAACTCCAAGTTCTCCCAAAAGCCCGCAGCACAAAGCCGTCTTCTAGACAAAGGTGCCCAGTCGTAGCCTTATTCCATTATTTGGGTGGTTGTCAAAATTTTGGTCCCCTTTGGGGTCCCTATTCTTGTACGGCGCCTCAAGGAGCACCCCTTTTAATCCTAGGTTAGTAGAGTATGTGAGTGACTGGCCTTCCCTGCAGCCGTTGTCAGGTTGGCTTGGCGAAGCTTCGGGCAGCTCGGAGAAACTTTGGGGTTTAGGGTTTAAAGTTTAGGGTTAAGGGTGGTATACAGATTGCTTAGGATGAGGCTTTGCTGTTGCCAATTCGCCCGAGTTGCAGATGAGCGAGACAGAGATGAGTACGTACAGACCGACAAACATACATATGCAGATGCATATAGACATGCATACAGACATGCATGAACATACGCATACACATGCATACTCACAAACATACAGGCATACGGCATATTGTGCATAGATACATACACCCACGCAGACGTGCATGCCTTGCAGTGTTTTCATGCAACGTGCATCCATAGCTGGGTAACGAATGTTATGCAATGTATTTGCAATGCATGAATCAACATGTTGTCGGAGCACCAAACCCCTAAACCTCCTAAACCCCAAACGCCCAATAACATCCCAAACTCTACTACGCCTAAACCCCTCCCAAAACCCCCTAAACCCCTAAACAGCCCCAAAAGCAACCCCTCAACCCTAAACCCTAAGCCCCAAACCCCAAACCCTAAACCCTAAACCCTAAACCCTAAACCCTAAACCGAGGAGCTGAGTGCGCTTCGGCTGCAGCCCAACGCCTTCCACGCTGGCGCACTGCTGGGCTCCTGCGCCGAGGTGGGTTTAGGGTTTAGGATTTAGGGTTTAGGGTTTAGGGGGTTTAGGGGGTTTAGGGGGTTTAGGGGGTTTAGGGGGTTTAGGGGGTTTAGGGGGTTTAGGGGGTTTAGGGGGTTTAGGGGGTTTAGGGGGTTTAGGGGGTTTAGGGGGTTTAGGGGGTTTAGGGGGTTTAGGGGGGTTAGGGGGTTTAGGGGTTTAGGGGGTTTAGGGGGTTTAGGGGTTTAAGGGGGTTTAGGGGTTTAGGGTTTGAGAGGGGGGTGTTAGGGGTTTAGGGGTTTAGGGATTTAGGGAGGGTTTAGGGGGTTTTGAGGGGGTTAGGGGTTTGGGGTTTAGGGGGTTTAGCGTGTTTATGGGGTTTATGGTTTAGTGGTTATTAGGGGTTAGGGGTTTAGGGTTTTTTTAGGGGGTTTAGGGGTTTAGGGTTTAGGTGTTATGTTTTTTAGGGGTCTTAGGGGTTTAGGGGGTTTTAGGGGTTTTACTGGGTTTAGAGGAGTTTTAGGGGGTTTAGGGTGTTTTAGTGGGTTTGGTGGTTTAGGGGGGTTTTTAGAGAGATGGGGTGAGGGGTTTAGGGGGTTAGGGGGTTAGGGGGTTTAAGGGGGTTAGGGGTTTTAGTGGGTTTAGGGGGTTTTAGGGGGTTTAGGGGGTGTTAGCGGTCGAGGGGGTTTAGTCAGTAGGGGTTTAGAAAGACAAAGGGGGTTTAGGGGTTAAGGAGGGGTTAGGGGGTTTAGGGGGTTTAGGGGGTTTAGGGGGTTTAGGGGGTTTAGGGGGTTTAGGGGGTTTAGGGGGTCTAGGGGGTCTAGGGTTTAGGGTTTAGGGTTTAGGGTTTAGGGTGCGGTGCCTTTTATTTGGGGCTGGTTCTTAGTAGGGAATGAGGGAATTCTCGGGCCCTTTGTAATCCGTTAAAGGGTAGATATGTATATATATATATATATATATATATATACATTTGTATTTTAATGTCTAGGGCCCTCATTACCTCATTCCCTACTTCAAGGGTTTTGGGGCTTTAGGGCTTTTAGGGTTTAGGGTTCAGGGCCTTAGGTTTTCGGGGTTCAGGGTTGGGCCATAACGCTCAGAACGTGCTTGCCTTGTCCTTTCGCCTTCGGATGCCTTCGGCGTGCTCTTTCCCAGGCTTTCGCCTGGGAGCACGCGCTGTGGCTTTTGGAGGCTCTTCCAGGCAGGCTTGTGACAGCCCAAGTAGGGCCCAAGCACTTGAAATCACAACATGGCTCTAGAAGCCCGGCCTACCGCAAGGAGGCTCTTCGCCCCCCCGGGGGTATGTTGGCTCACAGTATCCCCCCGCGATGGCTCACAGCCCAAGCCATCAAAAGGCAGCCAGTTGAGACAAGAGCAACACGCAAGCCTTCAGATCTTGAGGCGAAGCCCTCCTCCCCGATGCCGTCGCCTACGCGTCAGCTACTGCAGCCTGCGGTCGAAGCCTTCGCTGGGCCCTGGCGGTGGTGACTTGGGCAGGTTTCACATGGGTGAAGAAGTTCCTGGAAGTGAAGCCATCATGCCTGTGGCCAACTGCTCTGTTCATGTGTCTATATCATATATACATATATACATATATACATATATACATATATACATATATACATATATACATATATACATATATACATATATACATATATACATATATATATATATATATAAATAACTAAATACATAAATAAATAAATAAATATATATATATATATATATATATGTGTACACATTTTGTTTTTCCTCGTATGTACGTGTATATGTACATGTACCAATGCAGATAGACCCCCTTTTGTGCCCGCCCAGACGTTGCTTGCCACCTCCCTCGACCGTCGCATGGCCTCGCAGGCTCCCTTTATTTGGGGCAGGTTTAGGGTTTAGGGTTTGGGGTTTAGGGTTTAGGGTTTAGGACTTGGGGGGGGGGGGGGCTTCTTGGGGCGAAGTGGTGGTCGGGTTCAGGATTTAGGGCAGTTTAGCGTTTGAGAGTTTATGGCTCTGATGTTGGTGAGGAGCCGCAAGCCAAAAGCCCTAAGTCCTGAGCCCTTTAACCCCAAGTCCCAGGCCCCTTGTCGTTTGCTTACATAGGGCTTGATGCTGCACGTGGGGAACTACCCTGAGCCCGAAATCCCAAATCCTTTCGAGGCTTAGGCGTCCCCTCTTATGGACTGTTAGTATAAGAAGGGGGGACATCCCAACTCTTGCCCCTGTCGGTCTCCTCATATCCCGAAACAGCTTGCACCAGGCAGGCATGGGGGCCGCCATCGCAGCTGCCGCCGGCCGAAGAGAGTGGCAGGTCTCCTGCCCCCCTTATTCTACCAGCTCTTGGTTAGGTTGAGGGTTGAGGGTTTTAGGGTTTCGGGTTGGAGATCTGGGCTTTTGTTCCTGTCACCACAGGTGGCCCTGTCCCTGCTGGACCAGCTCAAAATGCAGGAGATGCAGCCGGATGTCAAAAGCAGCTCAGACAACTTGGGGTTTTCTTGGCGTTCTTGGGTGCAGGGTTTGTAGGGTTTAGGGTTTGGGGTGTCAGGTTTAGGATGTAGCTGCAACGTGCCGTTGCAGTGTCATGCGGTGTGCTGTTGGTATGTTCGACCCAGTTGCGCCCGTTGACATGGGAAGTAAGTCGAAACACTTATTGCGCGCACACAGAGACAAATCGATTGCCTTCTCACACGGCGTAATTTAAAGCATGGGTTCTGGTACTCTGGGCATTGCTGGGGTAGTCGACTGGCACAACTGGCAAGAAAGCTGAACCAAAGCTCACATGCAACGTTGTAGCGAAGGGAATGGGGATTGGGGGTTGCGCAACGACGGTGGTCACACTATGGGTACCGACGCGCCGCAACCTTTCGAGGCAGGTACAGGATCAAAGTGTCCTTGATCCCTTCAATCTTTGGCAATGCGTTGCGTACGGTATGCGTTGCCGAACGTTCACTGACCTTTTCGTTTCGGCCTTCGAGGAAAGCAGCGTGCCATGACATACCTGTCATGTCCCTAAACCCTAAACCCCAAACCCTAAACCCCAAACCCTAAACCCTAAACCCTAAACCCTAAAACCTAAACCCTAAACCCTAAACCCCTAAACCCCTAAACCCCTAAACCCGAAACCCGTTTGAGGCTACACGCAAGCTCTCAGTGCATTCGAGGGCTCCAGCTGCTGGCAGAAGGCAAGGGCGTTTCTTTTTCCGGTGTTGTGATCTGAGCTGCTCTTGACACCCGGGTGGGGGCCGACAGAAGCTTGGTAGTTCGAAGGCATGTTTGGGTGTTTGGCGTCGGCCTGGAAGTAGGTTGGTGACAGGGTCACGCATGCTGCTTTCTTTCGGGGTGAGGCTCTCTGGTTTTCTTGCCTGACATGATTTGCGCCTGGAAGGCGCTTTCCCTGCTGTTCACAGCAGACGAACTCGGGATGACCAACGACATATGTGCCTCGGAGCGCTTGGCATAGGATCACGGCCCAATTAACAGAGTCGAGTGCTTGCCTCTAAGACTCTGCTGAATCGGTGTCTCTTTCCTCGGGCTGTAGTGGGGAATGAGGGAATGAGGTACCCTACACAGTCCCTTAAAGGGCAAAAAGAGGTGCCCTACATAATCCTTCTTCTGCAACTTTGAGGCTACACGGCGGCCATGCGTGCGTGCTCAGACGAGTGGCAGTGGTCCCTGGCCTTGCTCAGTCGGCTGCCCAATCCTGACAGGCGGCTGGCCAAGCTGTAAATATCCGTGGATTGGCTCCTTATACCCCTATACCCCTAAACCCCTAAACCCCTAAACCCCTAAACCCCTAAACCCTTAAACCCCTAAACCCCTAAACCGCTAAACCCCTAAACCCCTAAACCCCTAAACCCCTAAACCCCTAAACCCCTAAACCCCTAAACCCCTAAACCCCTAAACCCCTAAACCCTAAACCTAAACCCCTAAACCCCTAAACCCCCAAACCCCTAAACCCCTAAACCCCTTAACCCTAAACCCTAAACCCAAAAGTCAGGGCCGCACGAGGTGGCGAGTGTAGAGGTCAAGAGTTTTTGCGGTCTCTTTTCCCCTTGGTTCTTAATGCAGAAATGAGGGCGCTATACATACCCTGTAAGGGATATATAGGGCCCTAGTTACGCTATGTATGCCCTTTAAGGGATTGTCTAGGGCGCATCACTCCCTCATCCCCTGAGAACCAGCCAGCTCTTCGTAGGGAATGAGGGAATTAGGGCGCAACCATATATACCCTTCAAGTGATTTTACAGGTTTTAGGGTTTAGGGTTTAGGGTTTGGGGTTGTACTTCATTCCTCATTCCCTACCAAGAACCAGCCAGCTTGTCGCGGCAAATCTGCAGGCGGGCCTTCAACGTGGCACTGAACTCCTGCGCGAAGGCCTCGAAGCGCCAGGTGGGGTTTAGGGTTTAGGGTTTAGGGTTTAGGGTTTAGGGTTTAGGGTTTAGGGTTTGGGGTTCAGAGTTTAGGGTTTAGGCCACAAAGCTTGATGTCGCTGCTACGTGCGGTCAGGAAATAGAAGTCCCATGATCCTAACCCAGAACCCTAAGTAAACCCTAGACACTAAACCCTAGACCCCAAACATGCGATTCTGTAAAAAAGGTGGCCCTGACGCTCCTGCGGCGTATCCCAGCTCCCGACGCCGTCAGCAGCCAGCCTGAAGTAACTTCTGCCAGCCTTTTCTCTTCCTGTGTTCATCGGTCATTGTAGGCTCCTGAAAATCTGGGTGTGGCTTCTGCTGCAGCATGGTATACGGCATTTGGCATGCTTGTAAGAAGCTTGCTTTGGTTCGGGCCGCGGGCTTCTTCGTAAGAGCCGCGGTATGACTTGCTCTCCACCTGACTCAGGCTACAACTCCGCCCTGACCGCATGTGTGGGTGCAGATGGGTGGATGGAGGCCCAAAACCAAGCCTGGGTTCAGAAACGCTGAGCGGGAGCTTGATCCCAACTAATAGTAGAATAACATGATAGTCTAGTAGAATCCATCGTAATACAATATAACACAACATGTTCCTTGGCGATGCAGAGAGCCTCGAACGCATGGTATCGGAAGCATACACAACCCTGAACCCTAACCCTAAACCCTAAACCCCAAACCCGAAACCCTAAGCCCTGAGCCCTGAACCCTAAACCCTGTTCTATTGTATTGCATGATGGGGATGGGACGGTGGGGTTTGGCAGGCACTGGTGCTGCTTGCCGAGCTGGCCGACGACGCGGACGGCTGATTGCGGGATGCTCGGGGTGGAGGGTTGCGAGATCAGACAACTTAGTCCTGAAAGGAACCCTGTGCAAGAACAGTTCAGAGGCTGGGTTTTGGGGTCTTGAGGATTCATTGGAGCCGCTTGTGTGCGAGGGGGAGTCGAAGAGTCGCGCGAGAGGACACCATCAGCTTCAACGTGGTATTGGCAGCCTGTGAGGCAGCCGAGGGCCCACTTTCTAGAGTTCGGTGCTCCCATGCGGGCGACTGAATGTTACTATCGGAAGATCAGGGTGTGATTGGGGGTTTCCGAAAAGAGGATACGTTCTCGGGGTCCTTATTGTAAGGGAAGCCTACTATTTGGGGACTAAGGGGTACCTTTTTTTCGTAAAACCCCCAATTCGCACTCCCCCAAACTACCCAGAGCCGCTGTCAACACAAACCCCACATGCCCCACCATCTAGGGTCGTAACCCCAAAACCCTAGAGTAACCCCAGCGAGTCCAGTTTAAAGAAAAACCCTAATCCCTCCCCAAACCCTAAACCCTGAACCCTAACCCTAAACCCTAAACCCTAAACCCTAAACCCTAAACTCTACCCCCTACACCCTACACCCTAAGCCCTACACCCTAAGCCCTAAGCCCTAAACCCTAAACCTTAAACCCTAAACCCTAAACCCTTCACCCTAAACCCTAAACCCTAAACTCTAAACGCTAGAATGTCCAGGCTGCCGGGGCTTGGCTTGCCTCGTTGCAACTCCTCGAGTGTCTGGGTAGCAATTGCAATCGAGGGCTTGCCTTCTTCTTAGCCAGACCCCTGGGAGGATCCAAAAAGGATCCAAGAAGCAGATCCCCCGAAGGATCTCCTCGGGGGTTCATCAGAAAGTATAGGGTACTATTTGGGTGTTCTAGTTTTTGGGTCCCTCCCAGCAGTCTGGGTCTACATACTCGGGAAGTAGTGCATGAAGTACCTTACACACCCCCTTCAAGGGATTATCTGGGAAACCCAATTTCCAGGTTCTCTATTGAACCACTAAGTTTCAGAGATATTTTGGCTTGGAGGGCAATGATCAGTTTGATCAATCGTACCGGGTTTAGGGTTTAGGGTTTACTGACTCGTTTTGTCTCAGACTCTGTCGGCCTGTGGTTGACCAGCAGCATCTTCATCCTGATCCTTTGCTTAGGATATGTTGCAATCAATATCAATCACCGCGTGGCGCTGCCTGCTGGCATGAGCCCATAGTAGAAAGCTTGCTTGATGACACCCTAGACCCTAAACCCTAAGCCCTAAACCCTGAACCCTAAACCCTAAACCCTAAACCCTAAACCCTAAACCCTAAACCCTAAACCCTAAACCCTAAACTCTAAACCCTAAACCCTAAACCCTAAGCTGACATTAGGGGAGGTAGGATGTCATGGGCAACTCAGGCAAATGACAGAGGCCTCGCTCGAGCCGGACAGCCACCCAACTCCCCTAAACTCTGCACCAGAAGCCCTAAACCCTAAACCCCAAACCCCCTTAAGCGGCTCTGTCCAGCGTGTGTGGATGGGCAGCCTTTAGGGGGCCGAGGGGCTTTTGTTGTGCCGACGTTCTGCCGAACTTGCGGCTGTTTCGGGGTGGCGTTTGGTGTTGGAGGGGTTCACAGCGCTCCCCATCAAGGCGCTCAAGGCCCGAAACACCCCCAACAAATCTCTAACCCTCAAAACCCCAATAAAGTGGAATAGTAATGAACTAAACCCCGAAACCCTGAACCCTGAGCCTGGAGACCCTGAACCCTAAACCCCTAAAACCCAAAAACCCAAAAACCCAAAAACCCTAAAGCCCAAAAACCCTAAAACCCTAAAACCCGAAAACCCTAAAACCCAAAAACCCAAAAACCCTAAAGCCCAAAAACCCTAAAACCCTAAAACCCGAAAACCCTAAAACCCAAAAACCGTAAACCCTAAACCCTAAACCCTAAACCTCAAACCCTAAACCCTAAACCCTAAACCCTAAACCCTAAACCCTAAACCCTAAACCCTAAACCCTAAACCTTAAACCCTAAACCCTAAACCCTAAACCCTAAACCCTAAACCCTAAACCCTCACCCTAAACCTAAACCCTAAACCCTAAACCCTAAACCCTAAACCCTAAACCCTAAACCCTAAACCCTAAACCCTAAACCCTAAACCCTCACCCTAAACCCTAAACCCTAAAGCCTAAACCCTAAACCCTAAGCCCTAAACCCTAAACCCTAATCCCTAAACACTAAACCTTCAGCACAGCGTAGGACTCGCAGAGCCGCCGCGCGGCCATCGGCGCGTGCGCAGCCGCGGCCGCGTGGCGCTCGGCCCTGGTGCTGCCTGGAAAGAGAACCGAGGAGGTGGTTGGGTTTAGGGTTTAGGGTTTAGGGTTTAGGGTTTAGGGTTTAGGGTTTAGGGTTTAGGGTTTCGGGTTTCGGGTTTAGGGTTTAGGGTTTAAGGTCGAAGAATGAGGCTTGAGGGTTGAGGATTGAGGGTTGAGGGATTCGGGTTTGGGGTTGAGGGTTGAGAGTTGAGGAGTTTAGGGTTTAGGGTTGAGGGCTGATCAAGGGCTGAGGGTCTGACGACTGAGGGTTGAGGGTTGCGTTTTGAGGATTTAGAGGGTTCGGGTTTGAGGGGTTTAGGTTTCGGGGTTGAGGATGTACAGTATTTAGGTTAAGGGTTTATGGGTTCCGAGGGCTCATGACGGTTAATGATGATGATTGTTCAAACAGGTTTAGGGTTTAGGGCTAGGGTAGTAGTAAGAGTAAGAAGACTCGCAAACGATGGGAGTCATAAGAATCATAAGCACGGTCCGAAGAATAACCTCAACAAGGGACTCAGAGATCGCTCTCAGGCTGGTCCCTGAAGTTGGGGATGGCTTTACATGCGGCTTGGCTGATGTCATCCTGAACCCAAAACGCCCCAAACCCTACGGATGAGAAGCAACAATCACTCCTCATCATGATCGCAAGGGTAGTAGTCATGCACCTTCTTCCAATGTGGGTACTTCCAAAAATGGGGGTACCCCCTTATATAGCCCAAATAGAATAGAATCCCCGTAAAGGGACCCCCCAAAACGGTACCCTTGTTTCGGAACCCTCACGTGCACTAGTCAATAACGGAGGTGGCGCCTGCTGCCGCGCGCTGGGCGCTGCGCTGCGGTGGGCTGAGGCAGGGTGCCAAACCACATTCTCAGTCTCTATCTGTATACATATATATATATATGTATATGTATATTGTATTGTATAACATATATATTTCTATGTGTATATATATATAGATATGTATGTTGGTCGTGTTATGTCTTATACAAAGTATCCTGTCCCTCTTCAATCGGTAAGAAGGGACCATCGATCAGAGCGTTGATACATGTTGCAACCATTGCTCCCCAATGCCTCTCATCTTGAGAAGGGCTTCGGGGTTTAGGGTCCGTGCCCCGTAAACCCTAAACCCTAAACCCTAAGCCCTAAACCCTAAACCCTAAACTCTAAGCCCTAAGCCCTAAGCCCTAAACCCTAAACCCTAAACCCTAAACCCTAAACCCTAAACCCTAAACCCTAAACCTAAGCCCTAATTTTGATGATGCCCTGAGGCCTTGAGCCTGATCCAGCACTGCCCTCAGAGTTCATATGGACCTTTCTCATGGGGGTGGACCCTCAGCCCGACACCCCCTTGGGGCTTGGAACCCTAAACCCTAAACCCTAAACCCTAAACCCTAAACCCTAAACCCTAAACCCTAAACCCTAAACCCTAAACCCTAAACCCTAAACCCTAAACTGCCGAGAGCGCCGCTGTCCATATGCATGGGCGCTCGAGGCTTCGACCGAGGTCCCCGACCGAGCGTCTCCACAGAACGGTGAGGGAGGGTAAAGCCTCCCGGTAGACGAGACGGCAGTGACTGGCCACGCCTCAGACCTAGGGCGTCAGCCCTAATATAATTAGGACCCAAACCTCGCACCATTGGCGTCTTTTAGTGTTTTTGGGGGGGTCCGGGGGGTACCCCCCGGGCAATTCCGGGGCCCTGAGCTGGCAGATTCCGGGCCCCCCCCCCCTCTGGGCCGGTCCAGGGGGGCTCCTGCCGTGACTTCGTTTACAGTCACTTTTTTGGGGCTTTTCAAACCTTTTTCCCCTGAGACCTCCCTGGGACCCCCCTGGGACCCCCCTGGGACTGCCCTGGGACCCCCCTGGGACCCCCCTGGGACCCTCCTGGGACGCTGGGACTTTTCTGGGACCCCGCACCCTAAGAATGCTGGGCTAAGACTAAGACCCCCTGCCGGTGGGGCCCCTCTGGGACCTTCCTAGGACCCTTTGGGACAGCCGGTGACGGCTCGGTTTTGGTCAAAAATCCAGAAAACGAGAGACCACCCAGACCCGTCGATTTCAGTACTAAAAAATCGCATTTTTAACTGGGGCCCGGGC
>CAJNDS010002290.1:77500-152500 GCA_905221605.1 Symbiodinium natans
CTGGCGACTCAACGTTGGCCGATTGCGTCCCTCGGCGCTGCAGATTCTTCCTGCAGCTTCACACACACACACACACATGTGTGTGTGTGTGTGTGTGTGTGAGTGCGTGAGTGTAAATGTGTGCGTGTGTGTGTGTGTGTGTGTGTGTGTGTGTGTGTGTGTGTGTGTGTGTGTGTGTGTGTGTGTGTGTGTGTGTGTCTGTGTGTGAGAGGCCGCCATCTTCAAGACTTTGTCCTGTTCCTCTCTTCTGCGACTGTCATGTGTTGGTCCAGCCTCTGAAGGCCTGAAGCGTTGGACGTCGTCACACTGGCCTCCTGCCGCGCGCGGCGCTGGCAAGAGGCCTGCGAGGGGTGTCATCGTCATCTTCTGCTTCAGCCCCTCTCTGGAACCCCAGTTTTACCTGACAGACATGTCATTGATATCCTACAAACTTGTAACCCTGTAAACGCCGTAACAAGCAGTGTCTGCACAACCCCTGCAAAGAGTCGCAAAAACTTCAGATCAATCCCCTGTCGCGACGCTTAGGAAAACCTACAAGACCCGAGGGAAACACTTGTAACCTACCAAACCTGTAAGCAACTCTTATACATGTATGTTGAGATGCATTATACATATATATATATATACACACCTTTATACAGTTATACATCCACACACACACACACTACATGTGTATATTTACATATACAGATATAACACGTTCCCATGTCACACTCTGCAGGCGCTGCTTCTCGGGGCCGCTGCGCTGGCCGAGCCTCAACCTGGCGTGCGGGGGGAGGCGCGGGTGAGAAGTCATCTTAGGGTTTAGTTATATATATTTTTTTCGGTTTCGGGTTTTGGGGTTTAGTTTTTCTTTGTTCTTTCTTTCAGGGTTGGGGGTTTTGGGTTTCTGTTTGGGGTTTGCGGGCTCCGGGTTTTTTTGTCATCAAAACTGCCGCATCCTGTCGTACAGCTTCTTGTGACAGCTAGCAGTTGAGCACGCTGCTCTGCGGCTTTCCCTCTCACAGGCTGTGCATTTCTCCTTTTGACAGCTGCTCCGAGAATCGTTGTAGCGTTGATGGGCGGCAGGTGCAGCAATGCTCTTGTCAGCACACTAGACCAGAATCAGCAAGTGTGCTAATTTGTGCGACCACTCCTTTTTCAAGTAGTGCCTGCAGCCTTTGACATGTACCACTTTGACTAGCTGAAGATGATTTCTTCGTGCAAAAGCCTCACTCCTCGGTTGTTCGCACCGTGGAACGAAAGTCCACCTCTGCAGTCGCCTCAGTATTTTGGAGGGTTTAGGGTTTAGGGTTTAGGGTTTAGGGTTTAGGGTTTAGGGTTTAGGGGAGTAGTAGGGAGTGTTAGGGAACCTTGGGTGATATGCCCCCCTGGAACCCCCTATAACAGTCGCCCCTGCACGCCGAAAGCGCGCAGCTCCTGCAGGTTCTGGGAGCCCTCGCCTGCCTCTGCGAAGACGAAGGTTGGGATGGTTGGACGAAGCATAAGACATGGGGGGGGGGGTTCCGAAACTAGCCCTCTTTCGGTCCTTAGTATGAGGGGAATCCTACTATTTGGGGTTCTGTAATGGGGGTCCCCCCCCCATTTTGCGTAAACCCCCAAATGGTGACAGCAGCACAAGCTGCTCTTGCATCAAGTACTGCGTGCTGAGTCGGAATCTGCATGTCGAAAGATGATGCATGAACGCCCACAATCCGAATCTTTGGGTTGCCGCTGAAGTGAAGTGACCCCAGAAATAAAAGTTTATGGGGTGCGATGTACCCACATTGTGGTGGCCCAACTTATGGTCCTTAACAGCGGCATTCCCAGAGCATATCCTGGTGTACTAGATGTCCGCGGTAGCTAAAGTTCCTTTACCCCCCAACCCTAAACCCTAAATCCTAAACCCTAATCCCTAAACCCGAAACCCCCAAGAGGCCCCCAGAACAGGCCCAAGTGCACCTGGGCCCAGGACACCCCGCCGGGCGGCAGCTCTTCCAAGATCTGGCCAGGGCGGCGCACGCGAGCCGCGGGTCTGCGGTTCTGTGGGGTTTATAGGGGTTTAGGGTTAGGGGGTTTAGGGGGCTTTTGGGGGGTTTAGGGGTTGTTTAGGGGTTGTTTAGGGGGGTTTAGGGCGGTTTAGGGGGGTTAAGGGGGGTTTAGGGGAGTTTAGGGGGGCTTCGGGGGTTAGGGCTTAGGGGTTTAGGGGCAGAGTTCAGAGACCTGGATGTGAGAAGGTTTGGGGGTTTAGGGTTTAGGGTTCAGGGTCGCTGCAAGAGGTGGGTGAGTTCGAAAACCTCCTAGTAGACAGGAGGGACCTCGGGAGGTTTCCTCATAGGGTTTAGGGTTTAGGGTTTAGGGTTTAGGGTTTAGGGTTTAGGGTTTAGGGGCCAGGCAGTGATGGCTGTGCCCATGGAGGAAGCTCGAAGCAGATAACCCGAAACCCTGAACCCTAAACCCTCAACCCTAAACCTTAAATGAAGCAGATGCTGCGATTCAGAGAACGCGCTCCTCTTTCGTCGACGTTCATGCCCGAAGTTTCTTCGCAGCTCCCCATAGAACTGTCTGCCGCCATACTATGTAGGGAGTATGGGAACTAGGTTCCCTATCTAGTCCTTTTTGGGGTGGATATGAAGGTAGAGAACTTACACCCTAAACCCTAAACCCTAAACCCTAAACCCTAAGCCCTAAGCCCTAAACCCTAAACCCTAAACCCTAAACCCTAAACCCTAAACCCTAAACCCTAAACCCTAAACCCTAAACCCTAAACCCTAAACCCTAAACCCTAAACCCTAAACCCTAAACCCTAAACCCTGAACCCTAAACCCGAAACCCGAAACCCCAAACCAACTCTCTACTTCCCGCACAATAAGCTGAGCTCCCCTGCCGAGGTGGCCTTGGAGGGCTGGGCCAGGCGGGTCGGCACAGGGAGCTCTTGTTGCTCTCCCTCTCCTCTCTCTGCTCTTGAACTCTTCTCCTTTGGGGACAGATCCCTAGATCCCCAACGCGGTGAGGAAGAACCCCTGTCCTATCCATCCCATCGGAGCCCATTTTTGGTTCAGCATCGTCAGCGTTCTCGCAGTGTGTTACCGGAACAGCACTGATCCCCCTGGTTCTTAGTAGGGAATGAGGGAATGAGGGCCCGATACAATCCCTTAAAGGGTATATATAGGGCCCTCATTCCCTCATTCCCTACTATGAACCAGCCAGTGATCAGCAGGCGTTGGCCACGGCAGCTGGCTATCCGAGTGACTCTTGACCCGAAGGGCCACAGGGGGAGGGTAAGCAGCTATTTGAGCGAGCTTGACTGACCACAACTTCCCCCCCACCCTCCCCACTAAACCCCAAACCCCAAACCCTAACCCTGAACCTTGAACCCTAAACCCTAGACCCTAAACCCTAAACCCTAAACCCTAAACCCTAAACCCTAAACCCTAAACCCTAAACCCTAAACCCTAAACCCTAAACACTCTCCGCCCCCTCTCGGCCTCCAAGTTGAACCCCTTGGGCGTGGCGGCGCAGCTGCGCGGGGCCTTGGGCGGGGGCGCCATCACCGGGAGGTCCCCCCCCCCCTCCCTGTGGTGTGGTTGTGTGGTTGGTTTAGGGTTTAGGGGGTTTAGGGGGTTTAGGGGGTTTAGGGGGTTTAGGGGGTTTAGGGTTTCGGGTTTAGGGTTTAGGTTTTCGGGGGTAGTTCAAGGAGCTCCTCAGCAGGTACAGAAAAAAGACCAATATAAGCAGAAATACACATATGAATATATAGATGTGTAAATACATAAAGTTGTGTGTGTGTGTGTGTGCATTTATATATATATATATTTCATATATATATATATATACATATTGTTTCGAATCATTAGTATGTGTTATACTACATCTAGATATATGTATGCATAATTGTTTTCATGTCTTAGACTTTTTGCATTTTGCAGTGAAGGTAGTTTGGGCTCCTCGCATAAGACGTCGTTCTGTGCATCTCGAAAAGGGCGGGGCCGTTTCGACCTCTATTTTAGGGTTTAGGGTTTAGGGACGAAGTCAGTCGAATTCAGTCGTAACGTGGCTGGCATACGAGCCATGCAGGCAATTCACAGAGTTGTGAGCATTCCCGTTTAGGCTTGACCCCATGTCATCGGCACGTCTCCAGGTTTCTTGCATGGAGCGCAGCAGGATCGCACAAGCTCCGATCTTCTGCCTACACCAAGTGCACCTGGATTCGGATAAAACCCTAAACTCTAAACCCTAAGCCCTAAACCCTAAACCCTAAACCCAAAACCCTAAACCCTAAACCCTGCACCTCAAAGAATGCGGCCAGGCGTCCCTACCAGAAGGAGGTGGCACTGCTCAGGTTGGCCGGTGAGTTTGGCGTGCGATGCTGCCCTTTTGACCCCCCCCAATGCCCGAAATCCTCAGTTTCAAGCCCCCCACATCCCAAACCCTGCTTGCCAGGCGTGTGGTGGATCTGGCACAGCCAGGTGACGCAGCATCCGTGGTTCAGCAAATGGAGAGCCACCTGGCTTCTTGAGAACTTCGTGAGCAGAGTTTAGGGTTTAGGGTTCAGGGTTTAGGGTTTAGGGTTTAGGGTTGAGGGTTTAGGGTTTAGGGTTTAGGTTTCAGGGTTTAGGGTTTGGGGTTTAGGGCTTTGGGATGCTTAGGACCACAGGCTTCTAGGGATGTGTCCTTCGGACCTAGTTTCATCTGATTCCGCAAATCTGACGCTTTTGTAACAAAGTCAGATTCAAGGGGTCTGGGGTTCGGGGTTTAGGGTTTAGGGTTCAGGGTTTAGGGTTTAGGGCTTGGGGTTCGGGGTTCGCGAGAGTGTGGGAGCTCCCAACTGAGATTTCGGCGCAGAGCTGGGCAGCGCCGGCGGCGCAACTGCACGGCTTGGGAGGGGCCCGAGCGGTTTGGGTGTTGGGGGGTTTAGGGTTTAGGGGGTTTAGGGGGTTTAGGGTTTAGGGTTTCGGGTTTAGGGTTTAGGGTTTAGGGGTTCGTTACAGGGGGTGTCAAGGCGTGAGTTAGGGCTGCATGTAAGAGCACCCTCACTTGGTTGTTGCGTTTCTGATTGAGGCCACAGTGGCTCAAGATTTGCTGGAGTCTAAGGGTACTTACATGAGCCCTTGATATTAAGCGGGTCTGATGCAAGGGCCTAAACCCTAAACCCTAGACCCTAAACCCGAAACCCGAAACCCTAAACCCTAAACCCTAAACCCTAAACCCTAAACCCTAAACCCTAAACCCTGGGGCTTGAAATCTTGCATCGGCCCTGTGATGACCAGAGGTGGCTGGGCGAAGTTTGCTGCCGGGAGCAAGGCGAAGATCCTGCTCCGCGCCTGCAAAGGCTGCATGAGCATAGCTACCCCCGAGAAGGGGTTTAGGGTTTAGGGTTTAGGGTTTAGGGTTTAGGGTTCAGGGTTCAGGGTCCAGGGTTTACGGTTTAATTTAGGGTTTAGGGTTTAGGGGGGTTTCGGGTTTAGGGTTCAGGGTTTAGGGTTTCGGGTTTAGGGTTTAGGGTTCCTGCTCGAAGGGAACCCACAAAACCCCCCCCCCCCCGCCCCCTACATGAGGGCCTGCCCTCAGGCTGCTGGGCTCCGCCGGGGCAGCGCCTTCGCCCAAGCACGTCCTGGACATTGGTGCCTACGGCGTGCCGGCTGCATCCGACAATGCCGGAGAGATCCCTCCTCTCGTTGTTCTCGTCTCGAGGGATCCTAAACCCTAAACCCTAAACCCTAAACCCTAAACCCTAAACCCTAAACCCCAAACCCTAAACCCTAAACCCTATACCCTAAACCCTAAACTCCAAACCCGAAACCCTCTCTGAATGCCCTGCAGCATACCTGAAGCGCGGGCGAGCCGAGAAGCACGCCGGTCACTGACATGTTTCTAAGCTGCCCTAGACCTCCTAACTCCCCTCTTACAGTCCTTAATAGGGTTATAGTACCCCCTTTCCAAGTAAGGACTGTTAGTACAAGCGCCCCCCCCGACCCCCCCCGCCCCCAGCCCTAAAATCAGGACTAAAGGGCCTAAAACCCTAAAGCGTCTCAGGTGGTGGGTCGGCTCTCCACCTTGCCCAAGCTCTCCCAGGCCGGGGGTTTGGGATTTGGGGTTTAGCGGGTGTAGGGTTTAGGGATCAGAGTCTTCGAGTTTGGATGTAGGGTTTTGTATAGGAGGAAGATGCAGCACAGAGACCCAGAGAAGCCCCATACTTTACAGGGCCTAGGCCCTACACCCGAAATCCTAAACCCTAAACCCGAAACCCTAAATCCCAAACCCCAAACCCTAAACCCTAAACCCGCTTAGGAGGTCATGTTACCTTGGACCGATTCGGCTGGAGCGTTTCAGGGGCCTTGGCTCGCTCAAGTTCCTCCGTCTGATCCAGCTTGAAACTTTACGGTTTAAAGCTTAGGGTTTAGGGTTTAGGGTTTAGGGTTTAGGGTTTAGGGTTTAGGGTTTAGATCTCCCTACACCCTAAACCCGATACCCCAAAATGGAAAGAGTGACTCCAGAAAAGAAACAAAAGAACCTAAATTGCCATTTGCCCTAAACAAACCTAAGCCCCCGGAAGAATAGGGTTTAGGGTTTAGGGTTTAGGTTTAGGGTTTAGGGTTTAGGGTTTAGGGTTTAGGGTTTAGGGTTTAGGGTTTAGGGTTTAGGGTTTAGGGTTTAGGGTTTAGGGTACAAGGTTTGAATAACTCGTTCGGTGTCTGGGCACAATGCCGGCGGGACAGGGGTGCATGTGACCGCCATCGAGCTGGATCCTGTGAAGCCTGGCATGAAGGTGTTTGGGGTTTAGGGTTTAGGGTTTAGGGTTTAGGGGGGCCGATGTAGGGTTTGGGGGGTTTGGGGGGTTTGGGCGCTTTTGGGGGTTAGGGAGACAGGTGTGATACAGGTGTGCGTGAGAGCTAGGCCACAGACTCAAGTCAAGGCTTGGTTTGGGGAAACTAGTGTGTGTGTGTGTGGGTTTAGGGTTTAGGGTTTAGGGTCTAGGGTCTAGGGTCTAGGGTTTAGGGTTTAGGGTTTAGGGTTTAGGGTGTGTCTTTGGTCTTGGCACCTCCTTGCAAGCCCCGCAAGGATGGTTGCCCTGGCACGCTGCTTGCTGGGCTTTGCTGGTCCCCTGGCTGGGTGTTGGGTGCGCTTCGGCCTCGAACCCGCATCCCGGAAGAGGAAGGGCCTCTGATGTTATGTTGTTACAAGAGTATAGGGCTGTATTGCTGTATCACTTCTTACCGCAATACTGTCTTGCTACTGCTATGTTACTAGTTAATACTCTAAACCCTAAACCCTAAACCCTAAACCCTAAACCCTAAACCCTAAACCCTAAACCCTAAACCCTAAACCCTAAACCCTAAACTCTAAACCCTGAACCATTCAGGCGTGGGTGACCGTGTGCATGTGCTTCCGGGCCACACTCGGCAGCCTGGCAGCAGTCCTCCACGCCTTTGCAAGTCATACGATTCTATGATTAAATGAGCAGATTCGATCCGTAGATTTGGTATATGGGTATATGACTCTATCTTTACCATATGTCGTAGGTTGGCATATGGGTATATTTCTCTATCTTTACCATATTTCGTAGGTTGGTATATGGGTATACTACTCTATCTGTAGTATATCTCGTAGGGTTGGTCTATGGGTATGTTGGTATATTTTTCGGTTTTTGCCCTAAACCCTAAACCCTAAACCCTAAACCCTAAACCCTAAACCCTAAACCCTAAACCCTAAACCCTAAATGATGTCGATCTTGCAGTTCCTGCTGGGCTTCCCTACTTGGCCTCGGTGTGCGGCGTTCCCACTCTTGCTAGAGCTCTTTACTCAAGGCTCGTTGCTTGGCAAGGGTTCCTCCTCCGGTTTAGGGTTTAGGGTTTAGGGTTTAGGGTCTAGGGTTTAGGGTTTAGGGTTTAGGGTTAGCCTGCAACAAGCCCATAAGCCCCGCAAGACCCCAGAAGCCTGACAAGCCCCTAATTCTCAGATTATGTGGGAGTACCTGTCCTCAACCTATGTGGTTTCTGAAATTAGGGGTACCTTACTGGGGTCCACATTGTACCCTAAGCCCTAAACCCTAAACCCTAAAGCCTAAACCCTAAACCCTGAACCCTGAACCCTGAACCCTGAACCCTGAACCCTAAACCCTGAACCCTAAACCCTAAACCCTAAGCCCTAAACCCCACTATTTGGAATCTCTCTCAACGGCCCCTGAGTTTCCTACACCTATTGTCGTGCCGGCTCTTCGAATCAACCGGGCGCAGTCCAAGAATTAGGGGTTTGGGGTTTAGGGTTTAGGGTTTAGGGTAAATCTACGCAGTATGCCCAACATGAGATCTATGAGCCCTACCCGAGAAGCCTGCCGACCATGTAACTTAAAAGCCCCCGGCAATTCTAAACCTATGTGGGTCTTTGCGGGGATGCCTTTCAGCCTTGACCCTAGAAGCCCTGCGAACCCTAAACCCTCTAAGCCCCAGAAACCTTAAATTTGATAAGCCCCGCAAACCCTCAACCCTGTAAGCCTAGAAACCCTAAACCCTGCAGAAACCCGCAACGCTCCAAGCCCTAGAAACCCTACACCCTACAAGCCTGAGAAACCCTCAACTTCCCCTACAAGCCCTAGAAGACCCCAATAAGCACTAGAAACCCTACACCCTATAAGCCCTAGAAACCCTAAACCCCACAAGCCCTAAACCCTAAACCCTAAACCCTAAACCTAAACCCTAAACCCTAAACCCTAAACCCTAAACCCTAAACCCTAAACCCTAAACCCTAAACCCGAAACAAGCTATGCTTGCAGGCTCCGACTCCCGGCGTTGGAGGGCCGGCGCTTCGCAGCCATCTTCGTGGATGTCTGGGGCGCGCAGTATGCCGAAGTCCTGGCTCCTTGCTGTCGTACCATTGGGGGTTTAGGGTTTAGGGTTTAGGGTTTGGGGTTCGGGGTTTAGGGTTTGGGGTTTAGGGTTTGGGGTGTAGGGTTTAGGGTGTAGGGTTTGGGGTTTAGGGTTTAGGTAGGGTTTAGGGTTTAGGGTGTTGGCCCCAAGCCTTGGGCCAAACGTGACCTCGTTCCGGGGAGAAGCAGGACCGCAACATGATGCTCATGATGCTAGACTGGGGCCTGATACTCATAATGCTGCCCTCTGCCGGCCTTGCACCCGGGCCTGGGAGGACTCACCTTACACCCTAAACCCGAACCCTAAACCCTAAACCCTAAACCCTAAACCCTAAACCCTAAACCCTAACCCTAAACCCTAAACCCGAAACCCGAAACCCGAAACCCGAAACCCGAAACCCGAAACCCGAAACCCGAAACCCGAAACCCAACAGAACGCGGGCACACGAAGCAGCTGTCGGGCCAGGGTTCGATGTGCTTGGCAAGCTTAGGGCTTGGGATTTAGGATTTAGGGTTTAGGGTTAGCTTTCGTCCCAGTTCCCTAATCCCCAAGTCGAGACCGTCAACGTTGCTCCCTAAACCCTAAACCCTAAACCCTAAACCCTAAACCCTAAACCCTAAACCCTAAACCCTAAACCCTAAACCCTAAACCCTAAACCCTAAACCCTAAACCCTAAACCCTAAACCCTAAACCCTAAGCCCTAAGCCCTAAGTTTCTAAGCCCTAAACCCTAAACCCTAAACCCTAAACCCTAAACCCTAAACCCTAAACCCTAAAACCTAAACCCTCAACGTGAGTGTGCGGACGAGGGTCGGACCTGAGGCCCTTGCTGGCGGGGTGGTTTGGGAGCGTTTGTCTTTCTTCTGTTTGTTTTTCAGCTGGGATGAATCCCAGCGCGGGTCTCAGTTGGCCTAAACCCTTAACCCTAAACCCTAAACCTTAAACCCTAAATCCTAAATCCTAAACCCTAAACCCTAAACCCCCAAACCCTAAACCCCTAAATTTGTTGCCCTTTATTTGAGCCGAGGCCCTCATTCATCGCCATGGGCTGCTGTTGCCGGGGTCGGTGCTCATAGCAGAGTCTAAGCAGGCAAAGTCGTTAGGGCTTAGGGTTTATGGTTTAGGTTTAGGTTTAGGGTTTAGGGTTTAGGGTTTAGAGTTTACGGTGTAGGGTTTAGGGTGTAGGGTTTTTTTGGTTCAGATGGAGCCGAAATAATCACCAGATGCTATCGCCATGTATCCCGTCACAAATCTAACTCACCAAAACACCGATGCTAATGCAACAGGCCCACATATTACATCCGACCCTAAACCCTGAACCCCGAACCCTGAACCCTAAACCCTAAACCCTAAACCCTAAACCCTAAACCCTAAACCCTAAACCTTAAACCCCGAACACATGGGGCCGAAGGTCTGCCCACACTTCCCGGACAGCCCCAGAAAACCTCCTGAAACCCTGCCATTCTGGGCAAGCCCCTGAAGAGTCCCTAGAACAAGTAGCCCTGCCCCCACACCTGATAGGCTTAGGCTTAGGGTGAAGGGTTTAGGGGTTAGGGTTCAGGGCTGGCATGAGGAGCCTATTTTGGGTCGCCGATGGGTGTGCCTTTCCGAGAGCCCCTTCTTTCGAGGACAACGTCCTTCGCACCGGCGCGGCAGAGTTCGCCGGGCGTGTGGCGGGCCGAGGCCAGGGCGTGAGATCCAAGTGGGGGGAGGGCGCTCTGTGTGGGGATTTGTTTGTCACAAGTGTTCCTTTTTTTGGGAGGGCCAAACGCCTAAGAAGATAGTCGGTCGGAGGCCCCGATCTGAAAGCAACCGCCCCTTGGAATCGGCCGAGACCACCTGAGCGACAGGCTTTCGGACGCTCGTGATGCCTGTGCAGGAAGTGTCGAAGCCTGACGAGGAGGCGGCACGTCTTCAGGTCTAGAAGCCCTTGAAAGAACAAGAGCCTTACAAGCCCCCCAAAGCCCCTACAGGCCCAAAAGGGTGCCCCTAAACTCTAAACCCAAACCCCAAACCCCAAACCCCAAACCCCAAACCCCAAACCCTAAACCCTAAACCCCAAACTCCGAAACCCCAAACCCTAAACCCCAAACCCCAAGCCCCAAACCCCAAACTCCGAACCCCGAACTCCCAAAGCAGCCACGAGGATTGGATGACGGTGTCGGTGCTCCGCCACACGGACTGGGAGCCCAGAGCCGGGGGCCCCAGCACCCCAGGAAGACCCTGGAGGGCTTAGAGGGTTTAGGGTTTAGGGTTTAGGGTTTAGGGTTTAGGGTTTAGGGTTTAGGGTTTAGGGTTAGGGGTTTTTAGGGTCTTAGGTCTGAGGGTTTACGGCTTAGGGTTGTTACGGTTTAGGGTTTAGGGTTGAGGATTCATAGGGTTCATTGGGTTGAGGGTTTAGGGTTGAGGGTTTCTAAGGTTGAGGGCTTCTAGGGTTGAGGGCTTCTAGGGTTGAGACTCTAGGGGTTGAGGGTCTAGGAGTTTAGGGTTTAGGGTTTAGGGTTAGGGTTTAGGGTTTAGGGTTTAGGGCGTGGGCTTCAGGGTTTACAGGCTTTATAGGGCTTACAGAGTTTCCAGGGCTGAGGGTGCTTTTTGGGTGTATGGTTTGTCAAGGATTTGTGGGGTTTATAGGGCTTCGGGAGTTTAGGGGGTTTGTAGTTGGCGTTTCTGCGCTTATGGGGTGGGTTTCTGGGGTTCGTAAGGTTTATGGGGCTTATGCGGTTTATCGGGCTTGTCGGGAGTACATTCCTCTGGACCATACCCCCCCCCCTCCTCCAGAGCATTCAGGCCCTAAACCCTAAACCCTAAACCCTAAACCCTAAACCCTAAACCCTAAACCCTAAACCCTAAACCCTAAACCCTAAACCCTAAACCCTAGACCCTCAACGCCTGAGGTGCCAGACGAGCTTCAGGAGCTCCAGGCCAGGCTTGGCATTGCGCATGGTCGGGATTCGGGCTCGGGGTTTGGGGTTTAGGGTTTAGGGTTTCGGGTTTAGGGTTAGGGTTTAGGGTTTAGGGTTTAGGGTTTAGGGTTTAGGGTTTAGGGTTTAGGGTTTAGGGTTTAGGGTTTAGGGTTTAGGGTTTAGGGTTTAGGGTTTAGGGTTTTAGGGTTTAGGGTTTAGGGTTTAGGGTTTAGGGTTTGGCTTTTGGGGTTTAGGGCTAATTCAGGGTTTAGGGCTCAGGGTTTAGGGTTTGGGTCAAGGCCTCAAGTTCTGGTTAGGGTTTCAGGGCCTGAAGGCGTGGTGTTTAGGGTGTCAGGGCCTCAAGGCCTGGCGTTTAGGGTTTCAAGGCCTTAGGGTTTCAGGGCCTCAAGGTGTTTAGGGTTTCAAGGCCTCACGGCCTGGTGTTTAGGGTTTCCTGGTGTTTAGGGTTTCAGGGCCTCAAGGCCTGGTGTTTAGGGTTTCAAGCCTGGTGTTGAGGGTTTCAGGGCCTCAAGGCCTAGTGTTTAGGGTTTCAGGGCCTCAAGGCCTGGCGTTTAGGGTTTCAAGGCTTGTGTTAAGTGCTTGGTACTACGGCGTGATTGTATTGGTGCATCCGAAGAGAAAATAATGAACCTTCTATTTTCTTAATGTTATGGGATTCTTTGGGCGGGTGGGTTTTTTCCGTTGCCTAGACACACTGCTGGCCTAGTAAAAGCTCGAACTTGAGATGCTGAACCCTATACCCGAAACCCGAAACCCTAAACCCTAAACCCTAAGCCCTAAACCCTAAACCCTAAACCTTAAACCCTAAACCCTCAACCCTCAACCCTCAATCCTCAACCCTCACTCAACCCTCAACCCTCAACCCTACACCACAAAGAAAGCCAGAAGGCAAGGTCCGAGCGCCTGCGCGATGCTACCGCCAACGAGGGCGTTGCTCCGGAGGCCCATGGCTCACCTGCTTTACCGGCTTGTGTAGGGTTTAGGGTTTCGGGTTTTGGGTTTTGGGTGTGCGGTTTAATGTTTGGGGTTTAGGGTTTAGGGCTTAGGCTGTTTTTTAGGGTTTAGGGCTTAGGTCGTTTTTTAGGGTTTAGGGTTTCCGAAGTACAGGTACCTTGTTGGGGTCCGTATTTTTAGGGAGACTCTGATCGTTTGAGGCAATCACATCTGGGATCTCTTTGATTGCAAACCCCAAGACCCTAATCTAAGGAACCCCCTTCGTTGGGGGTTTAGGACTTGGGATGGGTTGCTTGACCTGAGTGATATCCCCGGAGTAGAGTCCTTATGGTTTGTGGTGATGCCTGATCCTTGGGTGGCAGGAGCATCGAGACTTCTCCGAGCAAGCGCGCGGGATCTTCCGCAAAGCGGGGATTGTGCCAGTTGGAGATCGAGGGGCAGTCTGAGACGGAGGTAGGCGTAGCAGCGTAGAACGGAATCTTTATGATTTAGGGTTTAGGGCAGCTTGGCAGTTGGAGGAGCTTGGACTGTTTGTCCTGCTCCCACACGATGCAGACAAAAGGTGCGAGATTGGCACTTGACGAAGTCAGGACTGTGGGCAACCTAGCGAGGATTGCATACAAAACCACGCTAGAACCCTAAAACCCCAGAACCATCGAACCCTAGAACCCTAAAACCTTATATACAACCCTTCACCCTAAGACCCTACAACTCGAACAGCCTAAACCCCAACCCTCAACTCTAAACTCGAAACCCAAAGCCCCTCAGAAAACCTCCGAGGTCAAGTTAGGCGGGGTCTTCCACGTTGCAGTTGAGATTCAAGGCATCGAGTGGTCTGCACCTGAGCGTCCGGGAGTCGGACCACGCCCATGCCATGAGTGAGTTTTGAGGTTGGGGATTGTGGGTTTAGGGGGTTTAGGGTTTAGGGTTTAGGGATTTCAGGGTTTTAGGGTTTTAGGGTTTAGGGTTTAGGGTCTTTGGGGGCTGTGGAAGACCCGGTTTTGCGCTTCCGTTCCGCGTGAATTAGCATCGTGACGACATCGGAAAGTGTTCGGATGGCTTGTCGGTTTATAGTGTTCAGGGTTTAGGGTTTGGGGTTTAAGGCTTAGGGTTTAGGGTTTAGGGTTTCGGGCTCCGAGGTCATATGGCAAGACCTTTACCTCTACCCGGCGTGGGTCTCAGAGCCGCTTCGCATCGGTCTGGCGCTATATATGGTAACCCTAGACCCTAAACCCTAAACCCCAAACCCTAAACCCCAAACCCTAATATTGATATAAACTGTCAAGATAAAAAAGTAGAAATTGTATGTGGTCTTATTCTGAATTTTCCGAATTTTTTGTCTAAACAGCTGACAAGCTGAGTTTAAGTGAATTAAGCCAAACCACTCTGAGACCAAATGCTCAATTTACTTAAACCTCTCCCCTACCACCCGCCCCCCCCCCCCCCCTCCCCCTCCTCCCCTCACTCCTCCCCCTCCGCCCCCCTCCCCCTCCCCTCCCCCCCCCCCCCCCTCCCCTCCCCCTCCCCTCCCCCTCCTCCCCTCCCCTCATCCCCTCCTCTCATCCCCTCATCCCCTCCTCTCATCCCCTGCTCTCATCCCCTCCTCTCCTCCCCTCCTCATCCCTTCCCCAGATCTCTCCTCCCCCAATCTCCCTCACATCCGCCCCCAGATCTCTCCCCCACCCCCAATCTGCCCGCAGATCTCCCCCCAGATCTCCCCCCAGATCTCCCCCAGATCTCCCCCCCAAATGACCCCCATTCTCTCACCCCCTCCCCCCAAGAAAAAAAGACACATAGTTAAAAAAACAAAGCGTTTCGGTCAAAACGTTTCGGTCAAAACATTATTGGGACCCAAACCCTATACAATTTCTATAAACCCTAAACCCTAGACCCTAGACCCTAGACCCTAGACCCTAGACCCTAGACCCTAGACCCTAGACCCTAGACCATAAACCCTCATCCCTAAACCCTAAACCCTACACCCTAAACCCTAAACCCTAAACCCTGAGCTCTAAACCCTAAGCCCTAAGCCCTAAACCCTAAACCCCAAACCCAACTTTGGGGTCTGGGGTTCAGGTTGTTTTCCGGGGCCCACTTGGAGGTTCACGGTACTTATGAACCAACTAGAACTGTACTTATAACCCACTTATAGGCCCCTTAAGTGCCCTAAACCCTAAACCCTAAACCCTAAACCCTAAACCCTAAACCCTAAACCCTAAACCCTAAACCCTAAACCCTAAACCCTAAACCCTAAACCCTAATATGTTTGTAAGTACAGTTATCAGTACAGTTATAATTGGTCAGTAAGTACCATGAACCTCCAAGCAGTGGCAGGCCTGGAGTCTTTGGCGTGCCACCGCGCCGCGATCCGAGTCACAGCTTTCGCGAGCTGGGGGCCCGGAGATTCACTTCCTTGAGCTGCTTTTAAGGTTTTCAAGTTTTTTGTTTTTTTGTTGGTTTTGTGTTTTTGGGTTTTTGGGTTTTGGGGGGTTTTTGGGGGGTTTTGTGGTGTTTTTTTTGGTGGGGGGGGGGGGGGGGTTGCGGGTTTTTGGGGGCTTTTGGGGGTTTGGGGGTTTGGTATTTTGTGGGTTTTTTGGTGTTTCTGGTTTCGGGGCTTTGTGTTTTGGTTCTTTAGGGATTTAGGGCCGCTCAGGGCTTTAGTTGCATCTCTCGTGGTCCCAGGCAACACTTACAGACTTACAGGTTCTTGGTGGGGGAGAATCGGGGGAAATAAGTCACTTGAGACACCCATTTAAAATAAAATACCCCTCTATACAACCCCTTTAGACAGGGTTGTTTCAAGGGGTATCAGAGACTTCATTGAGTTTTCCCTTACTAAGAACTGCTTCTAAGTCTTCAGCTCCCTTTTCAGCACGGACTGGGCATGCCTTCGTCACCGCTGCTCTCCTGCAACGACCGGCTGAGAAGATATGTTTGAATTTGAAATTGTATCTTCACCGATGCCTCAAATTCTATATGTCTTGCATACTCTGTGTGCATTGCTTACATTCTACATGTCAAAATGTGCATCATGCATTGTACAAATGTGTTCGATAAGAGAACTTAGGCATTATCTTTTTTTCGAGAAACTAGCCAAAGGCAAGAGCATGCATATGGTATAGCGAATGGTGTACAATGTGCAGTATATTAGACATGTTTTAACAATCACATCTTTCGTAGCATGGCATTACTATATGTTATTGCAACTGTATTATCGAAATCTTGTTTGTGTCAGTGTCATATCATCACATCATCATGTGGTTTGTATTGTCAAGTAATCAAGTTGTCAGATGGTGACATTGCCATATGGTAACCTTTTGTTAGCGGAGCAGAGTCTAGTATTCTACGATCTCAGTATCCTACAAATATGTTATAGCACTTCCTCCGCGCTGGTGAGCCGGCACTCTGAGGACTATCTTCCTTGGATACACGAAGCTGCTTGGCCTCACTTGGCGGTCTGCCAAGGATGGGGATTCTTTCCCCCCATGTTCAGTCGTCGAGAATGCTTCTCCCCATTTTTCGTGGTCTGTGAGGCAGCTTGCTGGATCAGACCATCTTTCTTGGTGGAAGCTCACTGGCATCCACTCAAGCTGTCATCTCCCCAAGCCCGAAACCCCAACAAAGCGTCCTCTCCAAAGAATGCTGCCGATGCCGGTTGGGAGCTTAGGTTGTCCATCGAGTCTGTCAACGCTGTGCTTCGCGACATGATTGAGGCCCGACCGATGCGGCTGCAAGCCCTGAGGTTTTTCTTTGGGGGTTTTGGGGTTGAGGGTTTATGGTTAGGGTTTAGGGTTCAGGGTTCAGGGTTCAGGGTTTAGGGTTTAGGGTTTAGGGTTTGGGGTTTAGGGTTTAGGGTTGACTCGCAAATCTTGGGGTACCTCATGGCATCTCTCCAAGGACTCAAGAGGTCTCCCCAGTATTTTCTAGGGTGTAGGGTTTGGCGTTTAGGGTTTAGGGTTTAGGGTTTAGGGTGTAGGGATGCTGCTTATAGTAGATGGATCGGATGGATGGCGCCAAGGGGTTGCCCTTGAATAGCATCTTGGTGGACGCCACATGAACCGGTAGACGAAAACCCTCCCCATTGCGGCTGCAGCTCCAAACACGGCGGAACCAAGCCATAACACATCATAACTGACTCATCACGTGAAACAACCCCCCCCCCCCCCCGCCGCCCCAAGATGCACAAAAAGAAACTAATTATCGGAACCGCAAGAAGGGTCAGATCCTTTGCGTTTCACAAAGGTTTCATGTCAACGTGCTGTCGCTGCTTTGAGACCTCGAGGACTATCCGGGACGAAGTTACGACGTCTTCAAGCAGAGGGCCCGGAGTCACCGGAGTCTGGGGACATGTTCCGATAGCCTATGCAAGACCCGAGGGACTCCTTACAAGCAAGCTTGCAGGGGAGCACGCTCATCTTTCAGGCAGAGGGACCCCTAGAAGGGATCCTTACTCTTATCCCCCCCCAAAAAAACCCCTATATACACCTTATAGAATCCCTATATGCCTTATAGAGTCCCTGTATACCTTATAGAGTCCCTATATACCTTATAGAGTCCCTATATACCTTATAGCGTCCCTATCGACCTTATAGAGTCCCTATATGCCTTATAGAGTCCCTACATGCCTTATAGAGTCTATATACCTTAGTAGCCTCCAAGTGGTTGAAGAATGCAGACTGGCCTGAGGGGTCTAAACCAGCTTCGATGTTCGGGTGCTTGAGAATGAAGTTTCTGGACCCCCTTGAAGGCGGGGGGGGGGGAGGTTTAGGGTTTAGGGTTCAGGGTTCAGGGTTTAGGGTTTAGGGTTTAGCTGAACCTTAAACCGGCTCTGCTGCCTGCCGGGCTGAAACGGTCCTTGAGGCGCTGAAGGCCGCGCCCAACAAACAGCAGGTGAATCTTGAGAACTCTTTCATTGATTCCACCCTAAACCCTAAACCCTAAACCCTAAACCCTAAACCCTAAACCCTAAACCCTAAACCCTAAACCCTAAACCCTAAACCCTAAACCCTAAACCCTAAACCCTAAACCCTAAACCCAAAACCCTAAACCTAAAACCCTAAACCCTAAACCCTAAACCCTAAACCCTAAACCCTAAACCCTAAACCCTAAACCCTAAACCCTAAACCCTAAACCCTAAACCCTAAACCCTAAACCCTAAACCCTAAACCCTAAACCCTACACCCTAAACCCTAAACCCTACACCCTAAACCCTAAACCCTAACCCTTAAACCCTAAACCCTAAACACCCTAAACCCTTGTCACCGGACCTGCCATCCGCGGCCATCGGGCTCAAGCTGCACCGGGAAAGTTGACAAGTCTCACGTCATGGCTGCCAGGCTCTCTTGTGGGAATTACCCCTAAACCCTACCCTAAACCCTAAACCCTAAACCCTAAACCCTAAACCCTAAACCCTAAACCCTAAACCCTCAACCCTAAACTCTATACCCTCAACCCTCAACCCTAAACCCTGACCCCAAAGCTTAGACCCCATACCCTCAACCCGAAACCCTAAGCCCAAGCATGGGTAGAAGTCCGTCCTTTAGAGGGTTACTGCCGTCTCATGTGGCGGGGGCCTGGTGTTTGAGACCCTTGTAACATTCTAGGCTGCCTTCCTAGCTTAGGGTTTTAGGGTCTAGGGTTTAGGGTTTGGGGTTTAGGGTTTAGGGTTTAGGGTTTTGGGCTCAGAGTTTACCCAGCCCTTGCAGGGAAGTACGGCAGCACATGGACTACGAAGAGCTGCAAGTCGATGAGGAGGAGTGTAGAGCCAGGGGACAGACATGGAAGATGTAAGGGTTTAGGGTTTAGGGTTTAGGGTTTAGGGTTTAGGGTTTAGGAGCCGTGGAGGATGCGAGGGTGCGAGTAAGGGGGGTATAAGGGGGGTGAGAAGGGGGGGGGGTGTTAGGGGGGCCCCTAAACCCTGAGCCCTCAACCCTCAACCCTCAACCCTAAACCCTTAACCCGAAGCCCTTATCCCTAAACCCTAAACCCTCCGAAAAACCTTAGACCCTAGAAACCCTAAACCCTGAACCCTAAACCCCAAACCCTACACCCCCATGTTCTCTCCCTCGGGTTTCCAGGAGGGCTTGGATGTTGCGTCTTCAGAACCTGCTCGACGTGGAGGCGGGCCAGCTTCTTGTCCACAGCTCGACCACGTTGCCAGGGAGTTTAGGGTTTAGGGTTTAGGGTTTGGGGTTTGGGGTTTAGGGTTTTTGGGTTAGGGTTTAGGCTGATTTGGGCCAACAGGAACAGGCACAAGCAGAGGAGAAGGGTTTTTGTGGTTGAGGGATTCTCCAGCCAGTTGCATGCTCCAGCGGTCATTCGCTGTTACATCTGGAGATCTGGAGTAAAGCCTCCATGGCTCACCAGGCATGATGACTTTAGGGTTGAGGGTTTAGGGTTTAGGGTTTAGGGTTTAGGGCGTACACTGTGGCAGGGCCACAAGAGTCTCTGAACATAAGCAGCTCGCTCTGCGTTGGAAATCTCACTGCTGCAGCTAGCGCTGGACAGGCGGCCTTGCTTAGGATAGAAAAACATACTCATATGGGTATGTCCAGAAATAGAGGTACCCCATTTATACCCCCCCCCCGCCACCCCCAAAAAAAAACCCCTTAACGGGTGTACCCTAAACTCAAGCCCCCCCAGATAGTAGGATTCCCTGAGAATAAGGACCCATATTGTAGCCCCCGGTATTTTAACGGAACCCCACCCAAACCCTAAACCCTAAACCCTAAACCCTAAACCCTAAACCCTAAACCCTTAACCCCAAACCCTAAACCCTAAACCCTAAACCCTAAACCCTAAACCCCAAACCCGAAACCCTAAACCCTAAACCCTAAAGCCTAAACCCTAAACCCTAAACCCTAAACCCTAAACCCTAAACCCTAAACCCTAAACCCTAAACCCGAAACCCCAAACCCGAAACCCTAAACCCGAAACCCCAAACCCGAAACCCTAAACCCGATGGGATGGCAATGGGATGGCGATGGGCCTCGCTGCTCCTCTTCGGCCTCATGGGGCGCGTCCAGGCCCAGTACGTGCTTTGGCTTACACTTGCCTTGCCATGAGTAGGTTTGTGATTATATATATATATATGAAGTTGCAATTGCTGTAATTCTTTTTTATGTTGTTGTTTTGTATGTCCGTATGATTAGCTTGCTATATGATTGTATTCGTACATTAGTATATTCTTGTTATAGTATCTTATACTACTTCCTTCTTATATGATTCGATCATTGTCTTGATAAAGATCTAGCCCAGGATTGGCCGGTGGACAGCTGCGCGTGCCACATCTTCTACGAGCACTGGGTTCAGATGCAGCTGGTCATCTCCCGCGCGCTGCTCGGAGCAACTTCGGCTTCGGATACTTGGAGGTTCATGGTACTTACTAACCAATTATAACTGTACTTATCACCCACTTATAAGCCCCTTAAGTGCCCTAATATGGTTATAAGAACAGTTCTCAGTACAGTTATAATTGGTTAGTAAGTGCCATGAACCTCCAAGTACCGCCATGGAGGGAAGGGAGGGGGGCTGTTCTAAAGGTCCTTTAAAGGCAGGGGCTATTGGGATCAGAGTCCCTGAAGAGGGGAATCCTTGCAAGGGAAAACAGCTGATGGTTATGTTGAGGACAGGTATGTTGAGCAACTACCGCATGTTCTGCATGTATTGGCTTCCCTGGCGCGCGAAATCAGTTTGGGGTAAGGCCACATCAGAAGTAGGGAGCGCTTCTTGCAGTGCTCAGTGCTCAGACAAGGTTCACGAAGGACTTTGCGGACAAGGTCTGCTGGGAATACGCTTTTTGGAGGGGGAGGGGGGGGGGGGGGGGGCAATGGAGCCATATTGCAGTCTTTGCCTGCAAATGGGGTACCTTATTTAGGTCTTCATAAAAAGAAACCTGTTACTTGGGGGAATATATTGGGGTCCCGATGACAGGGGACTGGGCGATCACGCCAGCCTTATACTTGAGGGGAGTATGGTTGAGATGTTCCCCCTGATGCTAACAGCTCCTTCATAGGGATTCTAATAGGGGGGGGGTACCTATAATCCCCGTTAAGGGCTGTTAGTATTAACGGGGGAACATCTCAAGGGGGTAGCTTCGGAGAAGGCTGTGGACGAGAAGTCTGGCGTGCGCGAGGCTGGCCGCACCCGACTACAGGGCAGAATAGGCAGAATCGGCACATGAAACACGGTTTACACGAGTGTATTTCGAGTTCCCTTTTAAATATTGGTGGGTGTATATGCTGGGTGTCCTTTTGGGGATGCAAGAAATATAAACCCTGCCTCACATGAACCCAGCCTGGTAGAGGCCATCGCCTTCGACTCCTGCCGAGATCTTCGGAAGGAGCTTCGGGGCTTACGAAAATAATTCGGGGACCCCCAGTACAGATCCCCAAATAGTAGGATCCCCGTATGAATAAGGACCCCAATAAGGTACCCCAAAAATAGGGAAACCCCCGCTTTGGTGCTGAGAAGTTAGTCTCGATGAGAGGATCACAAGGGTCAGTTCTGTGGGATTGTGCATGGAGTTCCAGATCTTCTGCCATGCGCGATGTCTGTCAGACGAACTCCTTGACTGTACCCTCTACCCTTCTTCCCAACTCATCTTCAGGGTGTGGGGTTTAGGGTTTAGGGTTGAGGGTTCAGGGTTTAGGGTTCAGGGCTAGAGTCTGGCACTGCAGGAGGAGAATAGTCTCGGCTGGAGTGTCACCACTGCGGCGGCGACGGACTGCGCGCCCGGTCACATGAGTCGCTCCGCCTCGGCTAGTCTGCCAAGCTTGTCCTCTTTGCTCGACTAAACCCTAAACCCTCAACCCTCAACCCTGAGCCCTAAACCCTAAACCCGAAACCCTAAACCCGGGGACTCAACACGTTTGTATGCATGGCTGTGCAAGACGATCTCAGCGTCATCCCGTCTTCTTGCCTTTGTTCCTCTTTTTGAAGTGAAGGCTCGTTCATCATGTGCTCGCAGCTGGCCCTGCTCCGCGGGGATCTCGAGGCAGCACTCCTCTACTCCGACATCGCCTTGCGCCGAGAATTTGGGTTTAGGGTTTAGGGTTTAGGGTTTAGGGTTTAGGGTTTAGGGTTTAGGGTTTAGGGTTTAGGGTTTAGGGTTTAGGGTTTAGGGTTTAGGGTTTAGGGTTTAGGGTTTAGGGTTTAGGGTTTAGATGCATGAACATACATGGGCAGTTCTCTGAATTATGGAACCGTTTAGGGTTCCAATGCTCTGTGTCATACTGGGTTGGTGAACGACACCAAGATGGGAAAGGCGGAGGAGTCTGAGTCGGAGGCTTCGGAAGTTAGGATTGGGATCAACCCTAAACCCTAAACCCTAAACCCTAAACCCTAAACCCTAAACCCTAAACCCTAAACCCTAAACCCTAAACCCTAAACCCTAAACCCTGAACCCTGAACCCTAAAGCCTAAACCCTAAACCCTAAACCCTAAACCCTAAACCCTAAACCCTAAACCCTAAACTCAGGGCCTAGGCCGCCCCCTACGTTGGGGGGCGACGCTTAAGCCCTTCGACCTCGATGGCGCAAGCCGACCCAGTCGCTCGCCCGCCTCCCACAGCATGTGGCCCCCTGAATCCTTGGCCGCTCTTGGCTCTGGCCCCCCTAGCCGGCTGAGGCTGGCACCTCCTGCAACCATGCCTAAGCCTGCCTCCCGACCCCTGAATTGAAACTGAACAAGTTTTTAGAAGTGGACTGTTGCCTGAGTTTAGGCCTAAACCCTAAAAGGAACAGGTTTGGGTGGCTTTGCCGCCTTGGACGGCGTGGGGTGGGAGAAAAGTGTTAGATGGCCCTCCGCAATCGGGCCAAAGCTGCTCTTCGCACCTCACGAAGCTTTCGAGCTTGGTCCGAAACCTAGCCTTCACAGCATCTACGCCCTATCACAGCAAACCCTAAGCCCTAAACCCTAAACCCTAAACCCTAAACCCTAAACCCTAAACCCTAAACCCTAAACCCTAAACCCTAAACCCCAAACCCCAAACCCTAACCCCTAAACCCTAAACCCTAAACCTAAACCCCAAACCCTAAAGCCTAAACCCTGTACTTTTGAGGACTACCAGTATAAGGGGGAACATCCCAAAGTTAGGATCTCGCCCAGACTTCTGAAGTCTGAGGCCAACTACATGCTGCCCTTTGCCGCATCATGTCCGGGCCTCGCTCTTTCTCTGGCCGGGGTTCAGGGTGTTTAGGGTTTAGGGTTTAGGGTTTAGGGCTTGGGGTTTGGGGTTCAGGGTTTAGGGTTTAGGGTTTAGGGCTTGGGGTTTGGGGTTTAGGGTTTGGGGTTTAGGGTTTAGGGCTCCTGCGGGTGCTGCCGGTTTCTCTGCCCAGCGTAATGCGCTGAGGCATGGACGTGGTGCAGTGGACCTTCTCCCCCGAGGACGCTCGTGGACACTCCCAGTTCTCGACGTAGAGCAGATGCAGTTTGCTCTAAATGGTCAGGGTTTACGGTTTAAAGGTGTGTATTCGATATATATATATACATATGTACATATGTATATGTGTTTGTATAAATGAATATAAATATAAGTATAAATGCAAATATAAATTTAAATATATAAATATATAAATATATAAATATATAAATATATAAATATTTATTTAATATACATATATAAATATATAAATATATAAATATATAAATATATAAATATATAAATATATAAATATATAAATATATAAATATATAAATATATAAATATATAAATATATAAATATATAAATATATAAATATATAAATATATAAATATATAAATATATAAATATATGAATATATATATATGAATATATAATATATATATATAAATATATAAATATATAAATATATAAATATATAAATATATAAATATAAAATATATAGATAATAAATATATATATATATAATATATAAAATATATAAATATAAATATATAAATATATAAATAATATCTAACATATATAATATATAAATATAGAAATATAAAAGATATATAGAAATATATAAATATATAAATATATAAATATATATAAATATAAATAAAATAAATATATATAGATAAATATATAAATATATAAATATATAAATATATAATAAAATATATTAATATATAATTATAAAATATATAATATATAAATATAAATATATAAAATAAATATATAAATATAAATATATAAATATTATATCCTAAATATATCAATATATAAATGTATAAATATATAAATATATAAATATATAAATATATAAATATATAAATATATAAATATATAAATATATAAATATCAATAAATAAAAATATATGTATATATATATAAATAAATATAAACAAATAATATATATATATATATATATTTATATATATATTTATACATACATATATATATATATACATGTGATGTAGTTGTGCATGTATAGGGTTCAGGTTTGCATGCATGCTACCAGGATGTCAGCGAGAACCACCGTGCACTGGTGCTGGCAGCGGCCGAGCGTGAGGTGTGGAAGGGTTTAGGGTGGAGGGTTCACGGTTGAGGAGTTGGGGTTTAGGGTTTAGGGTTTAGGGTTTAGGCTTTACGTTTTAGGGTTTAGGGTTTAGGGTTTAGGGTGGAGGGTTGAGGGTTTCGGGTTTCAGGGTTTCAGGGTTCCAGGGTTCCAGGGTTTCAGGGTTTCAGGGTTTCAGGGTTTCATGGCACTGAGCATGGAGATTCTTGGCCATGGCATCCAATGCACAAGGTGCTGAAGGCGTGAAGAATTATGAAGAGCTTTCGTGCACACGCCTCATGTGCTTCTGGAAGTCCCTAATACCTTTTCTTCTCATTTCTTTTTTGCTATTACTGCAATCTTCATTGTTGGCACATTCATCAGAATGAAAGCAAGGAATCGCACGAATAGCGATAATACGAGTAGTCTAAAAGAATGGTACACGATGAATAGTAGGAATAGTACTGACGCAAAAGCTAGTAAAAGCAGTCGTGAACGCAATTACTAGCCATCATAGTCCTGGTAATAGTAATACAAACATATTGAAAGTAGAAATACATTGGGGTGTTCCCCTACTACTAGCAGTCCTTAACTAGGGATTGCAGTACCCCCTATGAAACCCTAAACCCTAAACCCTGAACCCTAAACCCTAAACCCTAAACCCTAAACCCTAAACCCTAAACCCCAAACCCTAAACCCTTAACCCTTAACCCTTAACCTCTAAACCCCAAACCCCTAACCCGTAAACCCTAAACCCTACAGCCTGGGGCAAGGCGCGGGGCGTGTCGGGACCCCTGCAGCCAACAGAGGCTGGTTGGCCAGGGTTTAGGGTTTAGGGTTTAGGGTTTGGGGTTTGGGGTTTGGGGTTTGGGGTTTAGGGTTTGGGGTTTAGGGTTTGGGGTTTCGGGTTTGGGGTTTCGGGTTTAGGGTTTAGGGTTTGGGGTTTAGGGTTTAGGGTTTGGGGTTTAGGGTTTGGGGTTTAGGGTTTGGGGTTTAGGGTTTGGGGTTTAGGGTTTGGGGTTTGGGGTTTAGGGTTTAGGGTTTGGGGTTTAGGGTTTGGGGTTTAGGGTTTGGGGTCTAGGGTTTAGGGTTTGTGGTTTAGGGTTTGGGGTTTAGGGTTTGGGGTTTGGGATTTAGGGTTTGGGGTTTAGGGTTTGGGGTTTAGGGTTTGGGGTTTAGGGTTTGGGGTTTAGGGTTTAGGGTGTAGGGTTGGGGGTTTAGGGTTTGGGGTTTGGGGTTTAGGGTTTAGGGTTTAGGGTTTAGGGTTTGGGGTTTGGAGTTTAGGGTTTGGGGTTAGTGTAGGGCGTTTGGGGTTTGGGGTTTAGGGTTTAGGGCGTTCGTTTAGGGTGTAGGGTCTAGGGTTTGGGGTTTAGGGTTTGGGGTTTAGGGTTTGGGGTTTAGGGTTTGGGGTTTAGGGTTTCGGGTTTGGGGTGTGGGGTTTAGGGTTTAAGGCTTAAGGTTTGGGGTTTAGAGTTTAGGGTTTGGGGTTTGCGGTTTAGGGTTTGGGGCTTAGGGTTTAGGGTTGGGCTTTAGGGTTTTGGGTTTGGGGTTTAGGGTTTGGGGTGTAGGGTTTAGGGTTGGGGGTTTAGGGTTTGGGGTTTAGGGTTTGGGGTTTAGGGTTTGGGGTTTCGGGTTTGGGGTTTAGGGTGTGGGATTTAGGGTTTGAGGTTATGGTGTGGGGTTTGGGGTTTAGGGTGCCGGTTTGGGGGTCTTGGGTTTTGGGGTTTGGGGTTGTTCAGGGTTCAGGGTTTGGGGTTTGGGGTGTAGGGTTTGGGGTTTAGGGATCGGGGTTTAGGGTGATTTTGGTTGATTCTGGCCGGGAAGGTCCTTGACGAGGTACCCTGCCAGGTTTTGGGTCGGGCTTCGGGTATCCCAATACACTACTTCATCCTAATCATAGTAACCCCCCCCCCCCCCCCCTCCCCCCCAAGAAAAGGCTCCAATGTTGGAGCCCCTAAACCCTAAACCTAAACCCCAGACCCCAAACCCCAAACCCTAAACCCTAAACCCCTAACCCCTAACCCCAAACCCCCAAACCCTAAACCCTAAACTCCCCAGCGCAGCGAGACTCCGCCTCAGAGGTGCACCCCCTGCTGTGGCGCTCTGGTGAGCGAAGGTCTGCGACTCATCGAACCCAGGGGTCCACTGTTCTTGCTGGTTGGTTCGTAGGGTTTAGGGTTTAGGGTTTAGGCTTTAGGGTTTGGGGTTTAGGGTTAGGGTTTAGGGTTTAGGGTTTTGGGTGGGTTTAGGTTTAGGGTTTTGGATTTAGGGTTTAGGGTTTAGGTTTAGGGTTTTGGATTTAGGGTTTAGGGTTTGGGGTTTAGGGGGGAATGAGGGAACAGAAATGCTGGTGGTACTCATGATGAGCATCATACACTGGGATGGTTTGGGAGGGCTCTAGCCTCCAAGTTGTCTTTCAAAGCCCAGGCATGTCCATGCCACGTGATGTGGGCGCAAACCAGGCCAGGTCATGTTCTTGCAAGAGGATACTGCTTGAAGAAATGCTGCTTGAAGAAGTGCAGCAGTGGATGAGAGAACGGACGATGATGGGTTTCGGGTTCGCTGCTTCACCGAGGATCCGGTAGCATTGGAACCTGCGCATTTTGGGCGGGTTTAGGGTTTAGGGTTTAGGGTTTAGGGTTTAGGGTTTAGGGTTTAGGGTTTAGGGTTTAGGGTTTAGGGTTTAGGGTTTAGGGTTTAGGGTTTCTTGCAGTCGAGCTCGCAGGTCATGGCACGTCGGGAAGAGCTACAAGATGCGCGGGCCAGAGTTCAGGGTTTAGGGTTTAGGGCCAGAGTTCAGAGGGAAATCAGAATTGGTCGCTAGACTCTGGGAAGCCACGGCATGTTCCCACTCAGTTCAGAATTGGCTGGCGGAGGCTCTCCCCAGCCCTCAACCCTAAGCCCTAAGCCCTAAGCCCTAAGCCCTAAGCCCTAAGCCCTATGCCCTATGCCCTAAACCCTAAACCCTAAACCCTAAACCCTAAACCCTAAACCCTAAACCCTAAAGCCTAAACCCACCAAGAAGCCCTCAGCATCCAGGGTCTTCGAGCTCCTCGACGAGCAGCAGCCCCCCATAACGGCCGGGACCATTGCGAGAGAAAAGAAGACGCTGCGTGCGATGCAGGGCGAACCTGAAGGCCTTTGCCTTCGTGTAGCAGGTGCACCCTGAACACCCTGAACCTCTGAAGGCTGTAGATTCGCAGGGCTGTGGCTTGAGGCAGGAAGCGCGTCTTTCGCAAAGGAATTTCGCACTCGCGGGGCGCGCGCACGCGCAAGCATCGGCTTTTCGGGCTCTTCAGGGGCTTTCCAGGAATGTGTAAACTGAGATCCGAGAGTGTTTGGGTTAAGGTTTAGGGTTTAGGGTTTAGGGTTTAGGGTAGGGTTTAGGGTTTAGGGTTTAGGTTTTGGGTTTTAGGGTTGGGGTTTAGGTCTCGGAGGCTGTGTATGGGATAGGCTTGAGGGCCGTTGCCTCTACGCAGGGCTGCTGGGGCGTCCCGTGATGAAGCTGGTGGCGTTCGCGCCTCTCGGCAGCATCGTATGTCGGGGTTTAGGGTTTAGGGTTTAGGGTTTCGGGTTTAGGGCCGAAATCAGGGCTACCCTTCTTTGGGTCCCCCCCCCCCCCCCCGCCCTAGTCAGACGTCGAAGGTGGAAGGCTATACCCTAAACCCTAAACCCTAAACCCCAAACCCTAAACCCTAAACCCTAAACCCTAAACCCTGAACCCTAAACCCTGAACCCTAAACCCTAAACCCTAAACCCTAAACCCTTGGCCCTGATCCTGCAATCGTAAATCAGTCGATCTTAAATCATAAGCACCCTACACAGAGCTACAGCAAGCCACAGCCTACTAAAACATCATCAACATCCTCCCCCTTAGAACATAGTTTAGGGTTTAGGGTTTAGGGTTTAGGGTTATCCCAGGCTTCTTCTCTCGTGCACTATGGCCTTCCTCGGTTTGTGGCAGACGCCGGGCGGCCAAGTGCCGGATACATGCAGAAGCTTCCAATCGGAAGGGTTTAGGGTTTGGGGTTTGGGGTTTGGGGTTTAGGGTTTGGGGTTTAGGGTTTTGGGGTTTTGGGGTTTGGGGTTTAGGGTTTTGGGTTTTTGGGTTTAGGGTTTTTAGTGCGGTTTGGGGTGTGGGGTTTCGGGTGGGTTTGGGTGCCAGGAATGCAGGGAAAGCAAGAGGAACATGAAAACAAGATAAAACGGAGCATGGTGCCAGAGAAATTGAAAGCGATGCTGCATGGCCTGAGGAACTTTAGGGTTTAGGGTTTAGGGTTTAGGGTTTAGGGTTTAGGGTTTAGGGTTTAAGGTACCCTAAACCCTAAACCCTAAAGTCCCTAAAGTTTTTTTGTTCACAACTACTGTGCATGCAGTGTGCACTCTGAGCTGTTGGCAGGGTTGGGCTCGGGTTTAGGTTTTAGGGTGTAGGAGTGAGATTCCAGAGGAAAACAGAATCCGGTGGCCTCGTTGGTGCTCCCACTTCACTAAGGAGGGGTTGTTTTGGTTCTGTTGCATCCCCCAATTTAGGCTTCAGGGTTAAAGAACACTCTAAACCCTAAACCCTAAACCCAACAGCCTAAACCCTATACCCTCAACCCTAAACCCTCAACCCTAAACCCTAAACTCCTAAACCCTATATTATAAACCCTATAAACCCTATAAACCCTATAAACCCTATAAACCCCATAAACCCTATCAACCCCTGTAAACCCTATAAACCCTATAAACCCCTATAAACCCTATAAACCCTATAAACCCCATAAACCCTATAAACCCCTGTAAACCCTAGTAAACCCTATAAACCCCTATAAACCCTATAAACCCTATAAACCCTATAAACCCTATAAACCCTATAAACCCCAAACGCCCTAAACCCCAAACCGACCCACGGGCCGAACCCATCCGGAGCAGGTCAGCAAGACAACCCAGCGCGAATGTGCGAAGAGTGCAAGGCTTCGCCGAGGCCCAGCCCCCCCTTGCCCCAAGCAACAAGGGTTTAGGGTTTAGAGGGTAGAGGGTTTAGGGTTTAGGGTTTAGGGGTTGGGGGTTAGGCAATCAGGGTTTAGGGTTCAGGGCATGAGATTAGTTTAGAACATGCATGGTGCGGACTCGAGCTGCAGGACGTGGATGCTGTTCCTGTCGAAGGCAGCGAGGACACGAGTGCGGAGAGTTGCAAGAAGCTTTCTTGTGCCACAATACAGTTGGGATTTTGCTGCACCACGGATGAAGAATCTTCCCGCCTGCAACGGCACCATGACGCCGTGAGCTTCTGCCATGACTGCGGACTTGTACTGGCTGCAGGATGCAGCTGGCGGGGTAGACGCTACCTCCACCGAAGAGAGCGCAGTGGAGGAGCGCTGTGCTGAATCTTTGCGGTCAGAGCTCTGCGTACAAGTAGCTGGCAGCTGGATGACGGCAGACGCATGCTGGTTGCAGGACTTGGCTGGCGCTTCTGAGGCAGCTAGTGAAGCCTGTGGTGCTGCTGACGACAGTTCGACACAATGTTGAGATGTCTTTGCTACTCCAGGAAGTGGATGCTGCCACTGCAGAATCTGCTGGGGGCAGTACTGTGGAGGCACGGCGTTTGTTTTTGAGTTGCTGCGTGAAGAAGAAAGCCCTGCCGGATGCGTGGTTGTCTGGGTCAGCATACTATAGCAACATGGAAGGCAGGTGGTAGTCTGAATCAGCACACTGCAACAACATGGAGAGAGGGGTAAAGGCAGCGACGTGTGCTGGTTGCAGGATTTGGCTGGCGCTCCCGAGGCAGCGGGTGAAGCCTTGGGTGCTTCTGATTGTTAAAACAAACAACGTGAAGGTGCCTTTGCTATTGAAGGAAGCAGATGCTGCCACTGCAGAATCTGCCGGGGATGGCACCGTGGAGGACTTGATGATGATTGCTGCATGAAGATAGGCACTGCAGGATACTTTAGCGGTAGGTGGCTCTCTGGGTCAGCACACTGCAGCAACATGGAAGAGACAGCTGGATGGCAGCAGAAGTGTGTTGGCTGCAGGACTTGGCTGGTGCTCCTGAGGCCTCCATGGTGCTTCTGATGATGATTCGACACGTTGTTAAGATGCCTCTGTTGTTCCAGGAAGTGGATGCGGCTACTGCAGAATCTGCTGGGGACAGCACCGTGCAGGAACAAGACTTGCACACGACTTGTGGGTGTTTGCTCCATGAAGATGAATGCAGCAGAATGCTCCAGAGAAAGCTGGCACTCTAGATCAGTATGCTGTAACAACATGGAAGAGACAGCTGGATGGCAGCAGAAGTGCGCCGGTTGCAGGATTTGGCTGGTGCTCCTGAGGCAGTCCGTTACGCCTGTGGTGCTGTTGGCAACCGTTTGACATGCTGTTAAGACGTTTTGGCTGTTGCAGGAAGTGGATGCTGCCACTGCTGAATCTGCAGGAGAGAGCTCCGTGGAGGAGCGAAAATTGCTTATGAGTTCATGATGTTTGTTCCGCGAAGATGAAATCTGCAGGATACTGTAGAGGTATCTGGTAGTTCTGGATAATCACGCTGTAACAACATGGAAGAGACGGTTGGATGGCAGCAGAAGTGCGTCGGTTGCAGGATTTGGCTGGTGCTCCTGAGGCAGTCCGCTACACCTGTGGTGCTGTTGGCAGCTGTTAAGACGTTTTGGCTGTTGCAGGAAGTGGATGCTGCCACTGCTGAATCTGCAGGAGAGAGCTCCGTGGAGGAGCGAAAATTGCTTATGAGTTCATGATGTTTGTTCCGTGAAGATGAACCCTGCAGGATACTGTAGCGGTATCTGGTAGTTCTGGATAATCACGCTGTAACAACATGGAAGAGACGGTTCGGTGGCAGCAGAAGTGCGCCGGTTGCAGGATTTGGCTGGTGCTCCTGAGGCAGTCCGTTACGCCTGTGGTGCTGTTGGCAACCGTTCGACATGCTGTTAAGACGTTTTGGCTGCTGCAGGAAGTGGATGCTGCCACTGCTGAATCTGCAGGAGAGAGCTCCGTGGAGGAGCGAAAATAGCTTATGAGTTCATGATGTTTGTTCCGTGAAGATGAACCTTGCAGAATACTGTAGAGGTATCTGGTAGTTCTGGATAATCAATCGCGCTGCAACAACTTGCAAGAGACAGCTGGATGGCAGCAGAAGTGCGCCGGTTGCAGGATTTGGCTGGTGCTCCTGAGGCAGTCCGTTACGCATGTGGTGCTGTTGGCAACCGTTTGACATGGTGTTAAGACGTTTTGGCTGTTGCAGGAAGTGGATGCTGCCACTGCTGAATCTGCAGGAGAGAGCTCCGTGGAGGAGCGAAAATTGCTTGTGAGTTCATGATGTTTTTTCCGTGAAGATGAACCCTGCAGGATACTGTAGAGGTATCTGGTAGTTCTGGATAATCACGCTGTAACAACATGGAAGAGACAGCTGGATGGCAGCAGAAGTGCGCCGGTTGCAGGATTTGGCTGGCGCTCCTGAGGCAGTCCGTTACGCCTGCGGTGCTGTTGGCAACCGTTTGACATGGTGTTAAGACGTTTTGGCTGTTGCAGGAAGTGGATGCTGCCACTGCTGAATCTGCAGGAGAGAGCTCCGTGGAGGAGCGAAAATTGCTTATGAGTTCATGATGTTTGTTCCGTGAAGATGAACCCTGCAGGATACTGGAGAGGTATCTGGTAGTTCTGGATAATCACACCGTAACAACATCATGGATGTAATCTACCGGTTCGATCAATACCGATATGTTACCGATTACTACTCGATAAAGTATTGGTAGTATTGGTAGTCACGGTTCGGTTCGATACTCGATTACTACCGGTATGTGATCGATAGAGACGTGCTCTACCACTAGGCCATACTCTCTCTCCACAGTTGCGAATCGTAACCCAAAAAACCCGTACATAACAAGTTTGTGGGATTTGGGTTGGGGATTAGAGTTTGGTTGTTGGTTTTTTTTTGGGTTTGAAGGTTTGACGGAGTTTGGTTTGGGGTTTTTCCGGTTTGGGTTGTCGGGTCCCTGGCCGTCAACGACGCAGCCGCGCTGCAGCTGGCCTGGCTTAGGGAGAGAGCCAGACCAACTGGTCGGGAAAGGTTTATAGGTTTGGTAGAGGGGGAAGCGGCTCAGCATACCACTGACTTTATTGTAAATACCCAAAACCGCGAAGCGAATTAGTGGCAGCCACTAACTCGTTTCTTCCACGTCGTAGGGGGGATTCGAACCGCGGTCCTTCCGGTTTAAGGGTTGACGTCTTACCCATGACGCTACCCACTCCTTAGCCCCCCTGTGTACTATTCGTGCATACCACTGATTTCATTGTAAATACCCCAAAACCGCGAAACGAATTAGTCTGCCCAAATCATTGCGACGGAAACGACGGAAAAATTGAAATTAAAAAAATTAGCGACGCAACGACGAAAAAAAATAGCAGGAAATAAGCCTGACAAGCACATGCCCTGAACCCTCAACCTCATAATCCTAAGGTCGTGGGTCAAATCCCCCTCACGCTCTCTTCTCTTTAGTGTAGGCAAAATGCCTATCAAATTAGCAACAAAAAATCAAACAGTGTCGATTTTGAGGTTTTGGATCCTTGGAAATCGGAAAAACAAGCACGTTTGATTCTTTTCGCATCAGCAGGTGTAGTTTTCTGGCTGGGCTTTGAGTAGGTCCATGCGAAATGCCTATCAAATAGCACCAAAAGAATCAAACAGTATCGATTTTGAGGTTTGGGCTCCTTGGAAATTGGGAAAACAAGCGCTCTGGGTGCGGTTTACTGGGCTCTGAGGAGGTGCGAAATGCCTATCAAATTAGCACCAAAAAATCAAACAGTGTCGATTTTGAGGTTTTGGCTCCATGCAAATCGGAAAAACAAGCACGTTTGATTTTTTTCGCATCAGCAGGTGTGGTTTTCTGGCTGGGCTTTGAGTAGGTCCATGCGAAATGCCTATCAAATTAGCACCAAAAAATCAAACAGTGTCGATTTTGAGGTTTTGGCTCCTTGGAAATCGGAAAAACAAGCACGTTTGATTTTTTTCGCATCAGCAGGTGTGGTTTTCTGGCTGGGCTTTGAGTAGGTGCGAAATGCCTATCAAATGAGCACCAAAAAATCAAACAGTGTCGATTTTGAGGTTTTGGCTCCTTGGAAATCGGAAAAACAAGCACGTTTGATTCTTTTCGCATCAGCAGGTGCATGTAGTTTTCTGGCTGGGCTTTGAGTAGGTGCGAAATGCCTATCAAATAGCACCAAAAGAATCAAACAGTATCGATTTTGAGGTTTTGGCTCCTTGGAAATCGGGAAAACAAGCGCATTTGATTTTTTTCGCATCAGCAGGTGTGGTTTTCTGGGTGCGGTTTACTGGGCTCTGAGTAGGTGCGAAATGCCTATCAAATTAGCACCAAAAAATCAAACAGTGTCGATTTTGAGGTTTTGGCTCCTTGGAAATTGGAAAAACAAGCACGTTTGATTTTTTTCGCATCAGCAGGTGTGGTTTTCTGGCTGGGCTTTGAGTAGGTGCGAAATGCCTATCAAATTAGCACCAAAAAATCAAACAGTGTCGATTTTGAGGTTTTGGCTCCTTGGAAATAACGCCGTTTTTGAGCGGGATTCGAGCTGGCAATCTTTCGGTTTAGAGGTGCACGGCTTATCCATTCTGCTATTGGATGCATGCCTTTATTGAAATAATAAGAATTATCCTTCCTTGATTGCATTAAAAATCACTTAAAACCGTAAAACGAGTTAGTGGCAGCCACTAACTCGTTTTACGGTCTTTTTGAGGGGTGCCTTTGGGAGCTTTCAGGAGAGGTTTGGGGAGGTTTTTTGACCTAGACCCGCGAAGAGTTAGTGGCAGACACTGAGTCGTTTCGCAATCCTTTTGGAGGGGTGCCTTTGGGGAGCTCTCGGGGCAATGTCTACATGATTTTTTGGGCGAAAAGTATTGTTCACACAGCTCGCCCCCTATGTTTCTTGGAAAGCCTGCGGCCTAATGGGTAAGCACTCGATGTTGATAGCGATATGTCTCGATACTGGTCTGCTTCGATTCGGTTCGATATCGATACCGCGCATTAGCGATACCTCACGGTTCGGTACCGATACGGATTCGATATCGATAAAAGTATTGTTGAAACATCCATGAACATGGAAGAGACAGCTGGATGGCAGCAGAAGTGCACCGATTGCAGGATTTGGCTGGTGCTCCTGAGGCAGTCCGTTACGCCTGTGGTGCTGTTGGCAACCGCTTGACATGCTGTTAAGTCGTTTTGGCTGTTGCAGGAAGTGGATGCTGCCACTGCTGAATCTGCAGGAGAGAGCTCCGTGGAGGAGCGAAAATTGCTTATGAGTTCATGATGTTTGTTCCGTGAAGATGAACCTTGCAGGATACTGTAGAGGTATCTGGTAGTTCTGCATAATCACGCTGTAACAACATGGAAGAGACAGCTGGATGGCAGCAGAAGTGCGCCGGTTGCAGGATTTGGCTGGTGCTCCTGAGGCAGTCCGTTACGCCTGCGGTGCTGTTGGCAACCGTTTGACATGCTGTTAAGACGTTTTGGCTGTTGCAGGAAGTGGATGCTGCCACTGCTGAATCTGCAGGAGAGAGCTCCGTGGAGGAGCGAAAATTGCTTATGAGTTCATGATGTTTATTTCGTGAAGATGAACCCTGCAGGATACTGTAGAGGTATCTGGTGGTTCTGGATAATCACGCTGTGACAACATGGAAGAGACAGCTGGATGGCAGCAGAAGTGCGCCGGTTGCAGGATTTGGCTGGTGCTCCTGAGGCAGTCCGATATGCCTGCGGTGCTGTTGGCAACCGTTTGACATGCTGTTAAGACGTTTTGGCTGTTGCAGGAAGTGGATGCTGCCACTGCTGAATCTGCAGGAGAGAGCTCCGTGGAGGAGCGAAAACTGCTTGTGAGTTCATGATGTTTGTTCCGTGCAGATGAACCTTGCAGGATACTGTAGAGGTATCTGGTAGTTCTGGATAATCACGCTGTAACGACATGGAAGAGACAGCTGGATGGCAGCAGAAGTGCGCCGGTTGCAGGATTTGGCTGGTGCTCCTGAGGCAGTCCGTTACGCCTGCGGTGCTGTTGGCAACCGTTTGACATGCTGTTAAGACGTTTTGGCTGTTGCAGGAAGTGGATGCTGCCACTGCTGAATCTGCAGGAGAGAGCTCCGTGGAGGAGCGAAAATAGCTTATGAGTTCATGATGTTTGTTCCGTGAAGATGAACCTTGCAGGGTACTGTAGAGGTATCTGGTAGTTCTGGATAATCACACCGTAACAACATGGAAGAGACAGCTGGATGGCAGCAGAAGTGCACCGATTGCAGGATTTGGCTGGTGCTCCTGAGGCAGTCAGTGCAGGGTGGTGTTCACAAGCATTTGGGTAGTTCTACAAACTCTAGGGTCCCTTTTTTGGGTCCCCCTATATAGCACGGCACCCTTAACGAACCCTCCACGAAGGACCCCCCAAAAGGGACCCTAGTACCCTAAACCCTAAACCCTCAACCCTCAACCCTCAACCCTAAACCCTAAACCCTAAACCCTAAACCCTAAACCCTAAACCCTAAACCCTAAATGCCTTTTTTGTTCCAGGAAGAGGAGGGCGGCAGCGCCGAAGAGACTTCTGGGGAGGAGCAAAGCTGTTTCGAGTCCTTTTCTTGTGCCACAAAGACTGGGCGTGTTTTTGGTACCGATTACCACCCCACACCACAATCCCTAAACCCTACAGGCCTAAACCCTAAACCCTGAACCCTAAGCCCTAAGCCCTAAACCCTACACCCTGAACCCTAAACCCTAAACCCTAAACCCTAAACCCTAAACCCTAAACCCTAAACCCTAAACCCTAAACCCTAAACCCTAAACCCTAAACCCTAGACAGCCCCCTAAACCCCAAGGTTTTAATTCAGCGGTCTCCGAAGCTGTAGGATGCGGCTGAAGAAGGCGGTGAGGCCTGCAGGGAGTCAGAGGGCTTTGGGGGTTCTAGGGCTTGTTGGGGTTTGGGGTTTAGGGTTTAGGGTTTAGGGCCTTTAGGGTTTAGGGTTTCAGGGTTTTAGGGGAATCAGGGCTTGAGGGGTTTAGGGTTTTGTGGATTTTGGGGCTTTGCTCTGGGTTTGGGGTTATTTCGGGTTCAGGGTTCCTAGGTTTGACTGTAGGGTTCTTAGTTTAGGGGTTGAGGGGTTTCAGGAGTTCCGGGTTTTCGGGCACCCCCATCATGGGAATGACCAAGAAGAACTTTGAACGCAGATTCGGCACATGCTGGTTGCTCGTTTGCACCCTTCGTCTCAGCGGATTGTCTCGCATCCCTAAACCCTAAACCCTAAACCCCAAACCCCAAACCCTAAACCCTAAACCCTAGACCCTAAACCCTAAACCCTAACCTTAAACCCCAAAACCTAACAAGCACGCTTGAGGTGGACACCTTGCCATCCACGGATGAGGCAGCTAGCATTCACTTGGGCAGTCAGCTGGCTTTCACGGATCCCTCAAGCCCCCTCCCCAGAAAGCCGGGGACTGGGAGCAATCTCGGAGTGCCCGAAGGATCTGTCTGGTGCTCCAGAAGGCAGCGAGGACTCCCTGTGCAGAGGTTGGGTTTTGGGTTTAGGGTTTAGGGTTTAGGGTTAAGGGTTTAGGGTTTTTTCGGCGTTTAGGATTTACTGTAGGGTTTAGGGTGGGATATAAATTGAGGTTTGGGTATCAGTTGGGGTTAATGGTTCAGGGTTTACGGTGTGTGTGTGTGTGTGTGTGTGTTTTCTTTCCTAGGGTTGTGCCTGGCTTGTTTTCCCTGAAGTAAGGCGAGCGGACCATCCCCCCCCCCCCCCGCCCAAACCCTGGAGTTCTGGCGCCCTGATCCTTATAGTCCCCTAACGGGCACCCTTTTTATTCCCAGCTTACTCTTGGGTCTAGACACACAAACATGTTTCCTTGCAGTGCCGAATCTCGTCAACTCCCGAGGGGCTGTGGCAATCAAAAGCCAATAAGCTACCCAAGCCCTAAACCCTAAACACTAAACCCTAAACCCTAAACCCTAAACCCTAAACCCTAAACCCTAAACCCTAAACCCTGAACCCTAAACCCTAAACCCTAAACCCTAAACCCTAAACCCTAAACCCTAAACCCCCCTAAACCCAGGCTCCAGACTTTTGCCAGGGTTCGGCTCTTCCCCTCCAGGACGTGGATGCCTCATTTGAGGGAGACCTGGGCTCTCCGGACCGCTGGGATGCGGTGGAGATCGTGGTTTCGGGTTCGTGGGGGGGGGGGGGGGTTTGACCCTAAACCCTAAACCCTAAACCCTAAACCCTAAACCCAAAACCCCTAACCTAAACCCTAAACCCTAAACCCTAAACCCTAAACCCTAAACCCTAAACCCTAAACCCTAAACCCTAAACCCTAAACCCTAAACCCTAAACCCTAAACCCTAAAGCCCTTAACCCTGAACCGGGGATTACAGTGTGCTCCCACATGGTGAATGCCTCTTCAATCTGCTCGAGGACGAGGATTTGGCTCCGGTGGAGGGCAGCGATGTGGACCGCAGGGACTTAAGGCTAGTAAAGGGAGGGTTTAGGGTTTAGGGTTTAGGGTTTAGGGTTTAGGGTTTAGGGTTTAGGGTTTAGGGTTTAGGGTTTTGGCGGGAGCATTTGCTTGGAGGACCTGGAGGGGGTTCTTCTTCCTTGCATGTCGTTTCTTGCTCGCGCAGTCTCCGGGACGCAGGGCGAGGCACCTTGCATGAGGACAACCCTAAACCCTAAACCCTAAACCCTAAACCCTAAACCCTAAACCCTAAACCCTAAACCCTAAACCCTAAACCCTAAACCCTAAACCCTAAACCCTAAACCCTAAACCCTAACCTAAAAACCCTAAACCCTAAACCCTAAACCCTAAACCCTAAACCCTAAACCCTAAACCCTAAACCCTAAACCCTAAACCCTAAACCCTAAACCCTAAACCCTAAACCCTAAACCCTAAACCCTAAACCCTAAACCCTAAACCCTAAACCCTAAACCCTAAACCCTAAACCCTAAACCCTAAACCCTAAACCCTAAACCCTAAACCCTAAACCCTAAACCCTATGCAGGACATGGATGGCGAGGTCCCAGTGGAAGGCGGTGAGGACCCCTTTGAATGACGCAGAGCATCAGCTTCTTACGTATCAGCACTGAAGCGCAGCATCCCTCAAACCCTCAAACCCTCAAACCCTAAACCCTAAACCCTAAACCCTAAACCCTAAACTCTAAACCCTAAACCCTAAACCCTAACCCCTATGCAGGACATGGATGGCGAGGTCCCAGTGGAAGGCGGTGAGGACCCCTTTGAATGACGCAGAGCATCAGCTTCTTACGTATCAGCACTGAAGCGCAGCATCCCTCAAACCCTAAACCCTAAACCCTAAACCCTAAACCCTAAACCCTAAACTCTAAACCCTAAACTCTACACGCTAAGCCCTAAACCCTAAACCTACTCCCCGTGCATCAGGTCAAAATGAAGCCGCGTGGCCATCATGGGGCCCACTAGACCCTGGGAGCCTTAAACCCTGAACCCTACATAAGCCGCAGGGACTTAAGGCTAGCAAAGGGAGGGTTTAGGGTTTAGGGTTTCGGGGTTTAGGGTTTCGGGTTTAGGGTTTAGGGCCTATAGCCCCTGAATCCAAACCTGGCTCCGACTCAATGTTTCAGCCAGACAGCATGGAGATGGGTCCAGGACATGAGCACGGATGACACGGAGTTTCCGGACAGCAGTGAGGACCTGTCACAGAGATCAGGGCCTCGGGTTTAGGGTGGGCTTAGGGGTTTAGGGCCCTAAACCCTGAACCCTAAACCCTAAACCCTAACCCTAAACCCTAAACCCTAAACCCTAAACCCTAAACCCTAAACCCTAAACCCTAAACCCTAAACCATGAGCCGTGCACATCTAGGAGGGAACCTATCATACCTTCGACCATCCCGAAGATCTTGACTTCGGAGACGCTTCGGAGGTGCCAGCGCTTGCATGTCACGGCTTAGGGTTTTTGCAAGCCGTGCGCGGGACAATCGGGTTTAGGGTTTAGGGTTTAGGGTTCAGGGTTTAGGGTTTAGGCTTTAGGCTTTAGGCTTTAGGGTTTAGGAGATCGACCGCAGGTCTTCAACCAAACTGCGGACTTCAGGCTTTCAAGGGACTAAAAGGAGGGACCCTTATAAGGGAATCTTAGGGTTTTCCCTTCTAGGGGTCCCTCCATCCCCTAAACCCTAAACCCTAAACCCTAAACCCTAAACCCTAAACCCTAAACCCTAAACCCTAAACCCTAAACCCTAAACCCTAAACCCTAAACCCTAAACCCTAAACCCTAAACCTAAACCCTAAACCCCTAAACCCCTAAACCCCTAAACCCCTAAACCCCTAAACCCCTAAACCCCTAAACCCCTAAACCCCTAAACCCCTAAACCCCTAAACCCTCCATCCCTTCAGGGTTGCTATGTCGCCCATGCAGCAAGGTCATCATGGGGCAAAGGCTCGAGAGCTGCCTTTCCAAGACTTGACTAGCACTGTGCTCAACTCTGTTTTGGCTTTTAGGGGTTTAGGGGTTTAGGGATTAGGGTTTAGGGTTTAGGCTTTTGGCTTTTGGCTTTTGGCGTTTAGGGTTTAAGGGTTTAAGGGTTTAAGGGTTTAGCTTGCCATTCGCTCTTGCCCTTGCCTCCAGCATCTTTCGCAAACAGGGCGCCGGTTGGACAGACGACTATGCCGCTCCTCTCAAGGTTAGATGGGAGTTGACGAAAATATGGGGCCCCTCTAAAATAGACCCCCAAATAGTAGGATCCCCGGATAATAAGGACCCCAATGAAGTACCCTTAATATCGTAAACCTCCCATATGGATCTTCGGTCCGGTGACTTGATCATGAGGGCCGACTTTACCTGCGGCTCGGAGGAACGGTGGGAACAGCTCTTGCCATTGAGCACCCTAAACCCTAAACCCTCAACCCGAAACCCGAAACTCCAAACCCTAAATCCCCAAAACCACGCGTCATGAAAGAAGAGCTTCTGCTGCCTGTCCATGCGCTCCGATCAGCACCACTCCGCCTTTGCGCTGCAGATGTCTAAACCATGGTCTCCTTGAGTACCCCAAGCCTAAGGCTCCGTATTGCAATTAGAGGTATAACTGGGTTTAGGGTTTAGGGTTTAGGGTTGAGGGCTTAGGAAAGAAGGCCCTCAACCCCGAAGGGGGCCCTAGATTGGAGAACTGCCCAATGAAGGCTGGGGGATCGGACATGATCCACGGGCTCCATTGGGATGCCAAGCTGCACAACTACGTGGATGCTTCGGGCCACGTGCCCACGACGTGCGGGCACACGTGGGCACTTGTGGGGCACATCTGGGTCGAGTCTCTCTAGCTCCAACTACTAAGGCTGCTCGAATATCGAGCATCATCTCAGAAAGCTCATAGCAATGGCAGCATTGCCAAGAAGCATACGGTTAAGCATCGCACAAGCAACAATAGATACAACGACAATCACTTGGTGGCCATCAAACAATGATAGTAGCAAAATGCGCAAACATTCATAGTAATGATGATAGATATTCCCCCAACCTCTCTCAGCAAAAAACCTTCCAGAAGTTCTTGGGACAATTGATGCAGGTACCCCCGTCGCCAGGCGGTTCTGAGCAACACTGGCATTACGGTGCCGACGAGGCCTGTGTGCGGAAGAAGCGACTACTGAACTCGGGCATAGTATCTGCGAGGAGGAATGCTGAATCCTTCCGACTATATTCCGCGAAGGCCTAAACCCTAAACCGTAAACCGTTTTCTGACTTGCGAAAGAGACATGGGAACACTTCCCCCTGGCTGCCTCTAAATGAAGTAGAATCCGCCGTTAGAAGGCACCAAGACATGCGGGCACATGTGTGCACTTGTCGGCACATCTGGGTAGGGGCTCTGGCTTCAAATACTAGGGCTATTCAATATCATACTCATTTCTGAAAAGTCAGAGTAATTGTAGTATTGTCCAGAACAAAGTACTGTTACCAATCGCAAAAGCAGCAAATATACAACAATCATAATGCTGAAAGTACTTGGTAGCCATCAAACAATGAAAGTAGCAAAATGCGCAAACATTCATAGTAATGATGATAGACATTCCCCCAAACCTCTCTCAGCAAAAAAAACTTCCAGAAGTTCTTGGGACAATTGATGCAGGTACCCCCGTTACCGGGCGGTTCTGAGCAGCACTGGCATTACGGTGCCGACGAGGCCTGTGTGCGGAAGAAGCGACTACCGAACTCGGGCATAGTATTTGCTTCTTCCGACTAGATTCCCCTAAGGCCTAAACCCTGAACCCTAAACCGTTTCTGACGTGCGAAAGAGACATGGGAACTTCCCTCAGTGCAGGGTAGGAGTAGAATGCCCCTTGAAAAGGCCCCACATAAACCCGAAAGCCTGAACCTTCAACCTCACAACAGCTTTGAATTTGCGGAAGCCAGAGCGTGCTTACGGCCGGGCACTCGAAAAGGGATCATAGTTCACTCCAAACCCAAACACCCTAAAACCCTAAGACCCAGAACCCTCAAACCTCCAAACCCCCACAACCGTAAAACCCCGAAACCCCTTAAACCTTGCAACCCTGAGTCTCGAAAACCCTAAACCTCTCTAAACCCCAAAGACCCTATACCCCTGAAGCCCGAAAAACCCAAAACCCTACAACCTACAACCCTCAACCCTAAACCCTGCAGGTCCCTTCACCCCATGGCTTGCATTGGAACTCCCACCTGCACGGCTACGTGGATGGATCGGGCAAGGCCTTCCTCCCACATGGGGTTTAGGGTTTGGGGTTTGGGGTTCGGGTTTGGGTTTGGGTTTTAGGGTTTAGGGCTTAGGGTTTGGGGTTTAGGGGTTTTTAGGGTTTAGGGTTTGGGGTTTAGGGTTTAGGGTTCATCTAAAGGTCGTTCTTCGTCAATGTTTCGTGGCTCCTATGGGTTTGCAAGGTGAAGGTTGGGGGCTGAGGGGTCAGCGTGCTAGTTCCTAGCCGTGAATTACGGGAAGTTCGTACCTTGCATTCCCCCACATGCCCCTTCTAGAGGGAACCCGGCACCCTAAACCCTAAACCCTAAACCCTAAACCCTAAACCCTAAACCCTCAACCCTCAACCCTCAACCCTCAACCCTAAACCCTAAACCCTAAAGCCTAAACCCTAAACCCTAAACCCTACAAAAAGGATTTTTTTGCGGCAGGTCCCTGCTGCGCTCCATGGCCTGCACTGGGACTCCCACCTTCACGGCTTCGTGGATACCAAGGAGCTTTAGAGATCCTGGCAGTTGATTTGGGGTTTAGGGTTTAGGGTTTAGGGTTTAGGGTTAGGCTTTAGGCTTTAGGGTTTAGGGTTTAGGGTTTAGGGTTTAGGGTTTAGGGTTTGGGGTTAGGGTTTAGGGTTTAGGGTTTAGGGTTTAGGGTTTAGGGTTTGGGGTTTGGGGTTTAGGGTTTAGGGTTTAGGGCTTAGGGCTTAGGGCTTAGGGCTTAGGGTTCAGGGCATTGCCTCCAGTGACAACGGGCAAAGCATCCCCAGCACGGCCTTGGGCTTTTCACTGCGTCTTAACCCTAAACCCTAAACCCTAAACCCTAAACCCTAAACCCGAAACCCTAAACCCTAAACCCTAAACCCTAAACCCTAAACCCTAAACCCTAAACCCTGAACCCTGAACCCTAAACCTGGGTGTGTGGGTCGAAGCGGCCGAGGTTGTGTAGTGAGCATTGTATTCTCATATTCTTCTTCCTACCTTATTGCATGATTGTATATGATTCAACATTATTCTACTGTATCAGTAAGACTATAGTGTTATCTTGCGACATGAGTAACAGCGCCAAGCATGCTTTGGACAGGATCTGGGCGGCTACCATTTCTCTCCAGGCACGGACGTGTTGTTTTCGAGCTTGCGTTTTCGCGCAAGGTTCGGAAAGCCGAACCCTAACCCTAAACCCTAAACCCTAAACTTTATACCCTAAACTTTACCCCTAAACCCTAAACCCTAAACCCTAAATCCTAAACCCTAAACCCTAAACCCTAAACCCTAAACCCTAAACCCTAAACCCTAAACCCTAAACCCTAAACCCTAAACCCTAAGTTATAAACCCTAAGCCCTAAACCCTACAGTAGGAGCAGGAGCGAGTGATCTTCATCATGGTAAGACTAACTGGGCTCTTGTGGAGGCACTCGGGTTTAGGGTTTAGGGTTTAGGGTTTAGGGTTTAGGGTTTAGGGTTTAGGGTTTAGGGTTTAGGGTCGCATTCCGCCGCCACGATAGGAGGCCACAATTATGTACTACATTATCCCCATTATGGTAGGAAGCCACGGCTGCCTGTGTTATAGGGTTCTTAAGGGAGGGCGTGTTTAGGGGGGTTTAGGGTTGAGGGTTTAGGGTTTAGGGTTTAGGGTAGAAGCTGAGGGGGCCTTAGGGAGTATTGGGGAGTGTTGGGGCAAGCTTGGGTTACATACCCCCTTTGAACCCCCTTCAGAACCCTGTAACCGTGGCTTCCTGTGGAGGGCCTGCGCTGCCCCGCTTCCCAGATACCCACACCCACGTTCACCACATCGTGATCCACCACTACCCGCACGGGCATTGGGCCGCGCCGCTGCAAGACGCATCGGGAGGGGCCTGAAGCAGTGAAACCGAAGATCGAGCTTGCAGAACGCCCTTAGAACGCTGAACCCTGCACCCTAAGCCCTAAACCCTAAGCCCTAAACCCTAAACCCTAAACCCTAAACCCTAAACCCGAAACCCTAAACCCTAAACCCTAAACCCTAAACCCTCTAGCTTAACATGCAGTGCTTTGTCACAGCTGAGGCCGGCGGCGGCGGCAGCGGCGGCAGCGGCGGCGACATGCACCCTGGTGTACAACGGGGGTTTAGGGTTTAGGGTTTAGGGTTTAGGGGGAACGACTTGCAGTGGCCGCTGAATGTGGTCGTTGCAGAAGCTCCTACAGCCACCACAATGATGAGCAGCCTGTGAGCCGAAGCCCAGAGAGACATGCAACCTTGAGCCCCCAGAATCCCCCCCCCCCCCCCCCCCCCTATCATTAACATGCATGGCCAACATGTGGAACTTCTGGGGTACATTTTGAGAATACCGAAGCGCCGGTCATCCGTGAAACCCTTGTGTAGATGTGCGAGGTCTTTGCCCTACGACTGCCATGCAGGATTGAAGAACGCACAGGCGTGGCACCTGAGCCGGTATGTCTTCCAATTGGTGTTCAGGGCTGCGGGGTTTAGGCTCGGGTTGGGGTGAGTCTTCCTGCCCAGCCTTACTCGAAGCTTATTCCCACCCTCTCCCTTGGGGCAGAGCCCCATCTTTCGGTTCCATGTCAGCATGTATCCCATGGCTTGGGGAAGGGCTAGGGGCTGTCCAACATCTTTTTATAGGGGCTTTCCGAAATCAGGGGTACCCTGTTGGGGTCCTTGTTGTAAGGGAATCCGACTATTTGGGGGGTCTACATGAGGGGTCCCCTATGCTCGTGAACCCTCATAGAGCAAAGGGCCACTTGTTCTGAGTTCCCATGGTTTGATACCTAAACCCTAAACCCTAAACCCTAAACCCTAAACCCTAAACTAAACCCCAAACCCCAAACCCTAAACCCTAAACCCTAAACCCTAAGCCCTCCATGGTTTGCTGCCATGCGCTGCATGTGCAGGCTGGATGGTCGCACCCGAAGAAGGCAGCGGCTGCCACGTGTATGCCACATGTGGAAGTGAGCCCATGAATCCTGAACCTTTTCTTGGATATCTCTATGAATATATATATATATATATGTATATATATATATATGCATGTATATATATATATATGTATATACATATATATAGACAATCTATGGGCACACATATGCATACATCCACATATACATATGATGTCCATAAAAAACGACATAGAGGAACAAGAAGAATAAGAAGAAGAAGAAGAAGAAGAAGAAGCAGATGCAGTGGTGATTGACAGTCCTGGTGCTGCCGCCACATGCACTTGGGATGTCCACCTGAGCGGCCGCCCTGGATGACGTGCGCAGGGACTGCCGGTTGTTTCGGAGCCCTAAACCCTAAACCCTAAACCCCAAACCCCAAACCCTAAACCCTAAGCCCTAGACCCCAAACCCCAAACCCCAAACCCTAAACCCTAAACCCTAAACCCTAAACCCTAAACGCTAAACCCTAAACCCGATGGGACTTCAACGCATGCTGAGGCCAGAAAAGCCGAAGTATGACTGTCACGAGAGCTGGGGGCCTCAGTCATTTGTGGGTGGGTGCAGGGCTTTAGGGTTTAGGGTTCAGGGGTTTAGGAGTTTAGGGTTTAGGGTTTAGGGTTTGGGAATGGTGGCCCCTGGGCCACAGGAACTCCACAACGCGACTGCCGGAGCATGTCTCTGAACCCTCTGAACCCCCTAAACCCCAAACCCTAAACCCTAACCCTAAACCCTAAACCCTGAACCCTAAACCCTAAACCCTAAACCCTAAACCCGCAACCTGAAACCCAAGTAAGAAATCGAGAAGGTGATGAGGCTCCAGTGGCCAATTGGACTGACGACAAGAAGACGTGGTGCTGCAAGCGCTACAGCCGCGGCTGCCGGGGTCCTTGGTGTTGGATTTGGGATGGGGTTTGGTTTAGGGTTTAGGGTTTAGGTTTGGGGTTTGGGGTTTAGGGTTCAGGGCGTGAAGGGTGTTACGAGGGCCGTTTGCACATTGATGCACTTTTGGCTTGAGACTCATGAGCTGAGAGAGGGTTTAGGGTTCAGGGTTTAGACAGTTCAGGGGGGAGCAGACTTCTGTGCTAGGCACGCGAGAGAAGTCGTGATTTCAACGGCTGTTTGGTTGCAACTTCTAGGACGGTACAGTGGAACACGGGGAGAAGCGTGAAACTTCGATCTTGCAGCCATGGTGTTCGGCAGCGAGTCTGACTCGGGTGACTCGTGGGGTGCTGAGCAGCTAGACGGGTATGAGGAGGAGACCGTGCAGGGCTTTGCCCATGAGCTGCTGAATGCAAGCAAAGAAATGGACGAACTTATCTGGTCGGGCAGAGACATCGAGTCTGCAAGAAGACAAGCGGAGCTTCTGCATGGGCGCGAGTTCTTCCTGCAGCTGCGCTGTGCAGATGATTGGCTTGTTGAGGGCCTCTTACGCTGGGGTGGCGCTATGCCTGGTGAGCCGGACTTCAACCTGGACGACGCGCTTCGTGCGCTGTTCTGCTTTCATTCTGCCGGAATGACCCACCAGACGCATGGGCATCTGTATCCGGACCTGCAGTTCAAGCTCCACAGCCAAGAGGAGGCTTTAGAGCTGGCCCTGGGCATCACTAGCATGCTGGGAGAAGAGTACGTTGAAAAGGGTTATCAGGCCAAGTGGTACACGAAGCTGAAAGAGCAGTATCGCGAAGTTTTTGTCTCTTTCGAGGACTCGGACGACGATGATGCGCCGCTGTATCATGCTGTCATGATGCTGGCCAACAAAGTGCTGGGCATCGACGTTGAGAAGGTGCCCCCCAGAGAGACGGGTAGCCTAGACTTGGACGCACTTGAGCCGGCCAGTTCGCTTCCAGCAAGTGGGCTGACTCAGAGTATCCTCGCCGCAGCCCGCGGCAAGCTTCCGGCCCTCGTCACGGTGGAGGACCGTGGAGAGAAAGAGGCTATTGCGCTGAAGCTGGTCCGGGTATGGCGTGGCGTGCCGGGAACTTTGCTGGAGGTGCTGTACATGCACAATACCCGTGAGGACTTCCACAGCAGCAGCTGCTTGCAACGACTGTGCCTGGAGGAGCTCTTGCAAGAGCATCAGGACATCCAAAAGGTCGTGTGCCGACCTTCAGAACTCGCTGAGTTGCACACGACGCTGACGCAAAGCAGCGCTCAGATCAGTGCCGAGTGCCACATGCGCCGGCGGAGAGGCTTTGCAAACGGCATGTCTGGGAAGGCAGGCGCTCAAGCGAGGGTCCTGCGCGAGCCTCTGGAGGTTGGCTTCCTTGTACTGGGAACAGGGGAGCACAGCGCGAGTTGCCTGAAGGGAAAGAGTCTGAAAGCGAAGGCGAATGAGGCCTTTGGACACGGGGACTTGCCAAGAGCCTTGGAGCTCTATGGTCAGAGCCTAAGATCCTTCCAGAAGTGTCCCAGCCACGAGCAGCCGCTGGTCAAAGAGGAGGAGGCGAAAGTGCACGGAAACAGGGCCGAATGTTACCTCCGCCTCACACGCTGGCAGGAAGCCGTTGAAGCCGCCGGCGCGGCGCTGGAAAATGACGGCCGGTCGGTCAAGGCGCTCTTCCGGCGAGCGAAGGCGCACAAGGAGCTGGTAGAGCGAAGCTCCGCCATCAAGGATCTCAAGCTGGCGCTGCGCATCGACGGGAGCAACGCGGCCGTACGGGGGCTGCTGAAGGAGCTTCTGGCTGAAGCTAAGGAGGATCCCAAGGAGACTCCCAAGGAAGCTCCCAAGGAAACTCCCAAGGAAACTCCCAAGGAAACTCCCAAGGATTCCAAGGAGGTCCCACATCTGGGCCTAGACGCGGCCTCTTGGGCTACCGGGCTGTCTCCGGCCATGCAACAGGAGTGGCTAGTAGATTGCTATCGCATGCGCATTGATGACGAGTATGTCTGGGGCTGTAGCGGGAGGTACAGTGTGAACTCCACGGTCAACTTCCTGCACTTTTGCAAGCTCGCGGTCAAAAACGGTGTCATCCCCAACAACTGGGAGTGGAGAGCTTTCGTGCGGAAGGCTCGCCAACTCCTGCCATATGCCTTCGAGAAGTCCGACGCGCAGGACAAGTACGGCAGCGAGAACGTTTTCATGGCTGCCCTCGGAGGGCGCAGTTTGCGGCTGACGGCGGAGATCGTCTATGGCTCATCCTGCATGATGGGGTCCCAAGAAGATGAGGCTAGCCGGCGGCTGCGACAGAAGCTTCGCCGCGGGGCTCTGGAATCCAGCCTCTTTGTGGACATCGGCGGGCAGGAGGTCTGGGAGGAATGCTTCCCGCTGCTTGCCATGGGTGGGCTGATGGGTGGCAAAGGAAGCAAAGGCAGACCTGCAGGTGGCAAGGGCGGTAAGGGCCGCAAGGGCTTCCAGGCTCCGGCCACGAGCATCCGGTGCTGCTACCACATGCAAGGCTGCTGTAGCTTCGGCGAGCGATGCAAGTTTTCCCATGAGGCGGATTCCCACAACCGTCCATGCCAGTTTGGGGCACGCTGCCGCCTGGGCCATGGGCACATTTCAAACTGAGAAAAGAGCGCGGCTGCTTCGGCAGTGTTGTCTTTGCCATGAGGACCATGAGTTGACTTTGAGATTCAAGTTTAGGGGGGGGGGGGCGTCCCTTGTGCACCGCGACACGCGACACGAGGTTTGGTTTCGGCTCTCTGCGGGGATGTCGCTTCAAGTCGCTGCTGCGTTGCTTCCCACCCTTCTCGACCCCTGCCATCCCCCGACACCATGGGATGTTCCCCCTTATACTGAATAAGCACACCAGTACCCCTATTTTTAGCCCATTAGTTAGTATAAGGGGGAACAGCCCAACCCAGACCTAATGGCCGAGGTGATGACAAGCCGCCGCCGAATGACAACTACGACTGCCAAGCAGGTCTGGACAAGTGGGAGTCAGGCGGGGGGCAAACAAAATGCCACACTTCCTCGCCACACTTCCTCGCAGTCCATAGGTCTTCGCTGCTCGCACTCAGGGTTTGGTCTAGGGGTAAACCCTAAACCCTAAACCCGAAACCCGAAACCCTAAACCCTAAACCCGAAACCCCCATAAACCCTAAACCCTAAACCCTAAACCCTAAACCCTAAACCCTAAACCCTAAACCCTAAACCCTAAACCCTAAACCACTCTAAACACACACGATCCATGGACATCCGACACATTGCGGCACCCTGCGCAGTGTGGCCGGATGCGAAGCGTGCCTGGTGCTGCTACACCCACAAGCTCGCCTGACAGCCGGCCGCAGAAGCCTAAACCCTAAACTCCAAGCTCCAAGCCCTAAACCTTGAACCCTAAACCCTGAACCCTAAAACCTAAACCCTAAATCCTAAATCCTAAACCCTCAAGGATTTCTTTCAGGGCTCAGTGCGAAAGCGGAGCCTTAGCGTGTCTGTAGGGCTTTGTGGATCAGGTGCTCTATACAACCCCTTGAAATGGTATGTATGTATATATATATACACATATATATAGAGAACAAAAACAAATATATATATATATATATATCTATATGTCTGGGAGTTTACGATATTAGGGGGTACCTTGTTCGGGTCCATTTTACAAGAGGATCCTACTATTTAGGGGTCTATATTAGGGGTCCCTTATTCTCGCAAGCCCCCATACACATAAAAATGCTACCCCCCCTTGGATCCACCGTCTTGGTGGTCCCAATTACATAAACATGCTTGAACAATGCGCACATGATGGCGTACACACGATGAAGAATCAGATTCTTGCCAGTTCTCGCCAGCTTTCCCATCGCCCCCTCTTTGCCCTGGCAGCTTTGGTGCCACAGATCCTATGCCAGGGTCCTTCCCAGAGTTGGTGAGTCAAGGCTTTGAGCAACGTGTCCGCCTTTCACCAACCTCAAAGATTGGCAGTTGGGTTGGTAAACCGCGCATGCAAAACAAACCGTCAGAAGCGGTCGTTGGCAGGTCTTTGCTGTTTTTGTTTTTCCATCGGGTCGATAGCAGATTTGAGTGACTGAGAGCATTTATGACATGCTTTCTAGGGTTTAGGATTTAGGGTTAAGGTTTAGGGTTTGGATGGGGTTTAGGGTTTCGGGTTCCGGGTTTCGGGTTATGGGTTTAGGGTTTAGGGTCTAGGGGTAAAGTTTAGGGTTTAGGGTTCAGGGTTTAGGGTCAACATGATAGGGGGCATATAAGGTACCAAGTTCTCGATTTCCCCATTGAGAACTAGTCAGCCGCTCAGGTGATCCGTACAACTGCCAGGCGGGGGACACTGCGAAAGTGGTCCTGGGCCATTTGTAGCTGTTTCGGGGTCATGTGGTCTACCCAGACTTTCACATGCACCCTGAAACCATATCAGACTTCCACATCCGCCCTAAAGCCATGCGCCCTAAAGCCATCTGAAGCCTATAGGCCCCCCAAAATCTGCATAACCCTAAACCCTAAGCCAACCCTCAACCCTAAACCCTGAACCCTAAACCCGAAACCCGAAACCCTAAACCCTAAACCCTAAACGTCTGTCCGCAGAGAGGAGAACCTCACCACCTGGAACTCGACATGGTCCTCTAACAAGAAGGCCGGCCCACACCGGCACATCAATCCCCAAAGAGCATGTGCGTTTAGGTTTAGGGTTAAGGGTTAGGGTTTAGGATGTCGGGTTTAGGGTTTCGGGTTTTTTCGGGGTGCGGGTTAGGAGTTTAAAGGTTTAGGGTTTTAGGTTTTTGGGGGTTTAGGGTTTTAGGGTTTGCCCATCTTGACCTGGACTAGGCAAGCACTTCTTTGCTATGCATCCGTGCTCTGGAAGCTTCGTGTACATTCCTTGAGCAGCAGCCCAGCGGCCGGACGCTGAAAGTTTGGCCGTGTTGGCAGTGTCCAGTTCTCCAAGCTAAAGTCCATGGTTAGGTGCCCTAAATAAATAAAAAAAAATATATATATATATACATATAAATACAAAAAATATATATATATATAAATAAGGGCCCCGGCATGATATTCGGAACCCTAAGCTTTGCGAGCTTGGTTGCAGATGAAGGGTTCCGGAGGCCTGGTGTTGCAAGCATCAGCGCCTGGGCTGCCGGTACAACTGCACCGCAGGTGCCACGAGCGCTGGATTGCTGTGAAGGGATGCAACACAAGGTGCCAGAAGAATTACCATTTGCTATACATGTCCATGTTGTGGGAGCTCAGCAAAGATGAGGAAACCACATGTTTCAAGTTAAGGGAGCCAAAGTTAAACTTGAAATTGGGGGGTTAAAGAGCAACCAAGTATCCATACTGTGGAAACTTGACACAGACTGAGGAAGAAGGATGGGGAGCTCGGGTGGGGCTGATGCAACGGCTTGTTCAACCCGGGGTTTGCTAGCCGGGAGGTTTTAGGGTTTGCAACCCTAACATCCCTAAGCTCCTAAACTCCTAAACCCTAAAATCCCTAAAATCCCTAAATCCCTAACATCCCTAACATCCCTAACATCCCTAAATCACTGAAATCCCTAAAATTCCAAAATCCCTAAATCCCCAAACCCCCTAAATCCCGAAAAGTGTTCAGCCTCTAACCTAGGGGTGAGGGATGTTCATCTTAAACCCGAGGGGTGAGGGAGTCTGGGGACGGCCGCCCGAGCTTGCGGCTAGGCGACGACGCCTGGCAAGGCAGGGGGACTCTCGCTGCAACCGGAACCTCTCCCAACAAAAAGGCCCCCAGGCCCTAAACCCCTGAAGCCCCCCCCCCCCCCCCCCCACCTTACCGCAACTTCAAAATCCCAAAGGCACCACAACCCGAAATCCTAAACTCTACTACCTGAAGCCTGAAGTTCCTCCATTCCATTGTGCATGGCACGTTGAGCTCAAAGGGCTTCCGGGTTTTGGATGAAGATGTCCACGGCGAGGCATTTAGGGTTGAGGGTTCAAGAATTTCCAGGGTTTGTGCTTCAGAGGGTCAAAGGGTTTGCGAGGTGTTTGGGGTTCATGGGTTCATTGAAAAAAGGCTTATAGGGAACTTAGTAGTTGTAGGGGATATAAGGGTTTACGGGGGGTTACACGGTTTTTGGGGGGTTTTGGGCGGTAGGTTTTTTTCGACCGACTGCACCTTTCCACAAGGAGGGTTTGGGGTTTAGGTTATAGGGTCTTTAAGGGGGGGTTCATGGGGGTACTAGGGGCCCTCAAAAATAGCTGGGTTACATACCCAAGCCCTAAACCCTAAACCCTAGACTCCAAACCCTAAACCCTAAACCCCAAAGCCTAAACTCTAAACCCTGAACCCTGAAGAACACTATAATTCGGGTTGGCTCGCTGTGTCGCAGATTGGCCTGGCAAGCAGAAGGACTGGTGTTGTGCACAGCAGGCCTAGCGCAGGGCATGACAGCACGTAGTTGTGATCAAGAATAGTTGTAGCACTAAACCTTAACCCTAACCGCAACCCTAAAGCCCTTAAACCCTAAACCTAATAGATTTGCTTACCAGGGCTCATGCGAAGTGTCTGAGCGTTGAAGCTGCAGCATGTTCCGGTCTGTTGCGGTTTGGGGTTTAGTCACGGTGCAGGGTTGAGGAGAAACCTTTTCCTCTCCGCCTTTGTTCTTGTTGAGGCGATGGGTGCTCTAGACCCGAAGCCAAGAAGTTAGAAGTTGCATCCGGAGATCAGAAGATTAGGGTATGTAGGGTAGTTTGGGTATATAGGGTTAGTGCGGCGCCCTAAACAAAAAAGAAGCGTGCTCAGCTTACTCTGACTTGGAAGGTTTAGGGTCCCTGGACTCTGAAATCTGCGCCATTCACTCTGCAGGGCGTGGCCTGCGAGCCCTACACCTGCACAACAGGCAAGCTCTGACCCCGGGTGCTTCACCTAAACCGACAAGTTCGGGTCCTAAACCCCAAGCCTCTCAACCATAAACCCTAAACCCCAAATCCTGAACCCTAAGCCCCTTAACCCTAAACCCCTAAGCCTCAAAGCCCCCGACCCTCAGTTGGTTGTCCACGACTAGGTACGTCTTAGGCCTCCCACCAGAAAGCCAGGTTTAGGGTTTAGGGTTTAGGGTTTAGGGTTTAGGGTTTAGGGTTTAAGGTTTAGGGTTTAGGGTTTAGGGTTAGGGGCCCGCCAAGTCGCTGATAATGTGCAGCAGCCCCCTAAGACCTCCGACCAGAAAGCCAGGCATGGCTGGTTTAGGGTTTAGGGCTTAGGTTTGGGGTTTAGGGTTTAGGGTTTAGGGTATAGGGTTTAGGGTTTAGGCTTTAGGCTTTAGGCTTTAGGCTTTAGGCTTTAGGCTTTAGGCTTTAGGGTTCGCGAAAAACCCGGCGGACAAAACCTAGTCGCCCCAAGCTCCTTTGCAGGCCACGGCAAGGCCAATTTTGAAGCCTGGCCCGGGAAGAAGAAGCCGCTCGGGAAAGCACCCGAAACCCGAAACCCGCCGAAACCCGAAACCCGAAACCCGAAACCCGAAACCCGAAACCCTAAACCCTAAACCCTAAACCCTAAACCCTAAACCCTAAACCCTAAACCCTAAACCCTAAACCCTAAACCCTAAACCCTAAACCCTAAACCCTAAACCCTAAACCCTAAACCCTAAACCCTACACCCCTGACAAGCGGTTCGGGAGCCTCATTGTCTGGTCAACGCAAGGTTCTGGTGCTGCGAGAACTACAAAGTTGCTTGCGACCCCTATGACTGTCCGAGCCTCAGCGGTTTCATCGGGCTTGGGGGCAGGTAGCCCTAGACCCTAAAGCCTATCCCCCCGACCGTAAACCCGAAACCCTAAACCCCAAAACCCTACCAGCAAGTCGCATGGCCTTTCCCCAATGTTTTGTGTCCCCCGTTTTTGGAGCCGGTCATCATACAAAGCAAGCATCAGGTTACCCGACGAGGGACCGTATTTGGGAGAACCGCCCCCTTGAGCCCTGTAGCCTGAACCCCCAACCCTAAACCTTCAACCCTAAACCCAAAGACCAGTGCCAGCAGATGCCTAGGGCCCAGGGCATCGGCTCAAGGCCCTAATGCTTTTTAGGATTCGGATGTCTGTGGCGATGTTGGGAGGCTGGTGGGTGAATAGCAAACTACTGCTTCCCGATGCTCCACGTGTTCAGGGCTTGGGAGTATCGGGTTCAACAGCCAGGCCTTACGCCATCCTGCCAGATACTCCGGCAAGCCCCCTAAACCCTAAACCCCAAACCAGAAACCCAAAAGCCTACACCCTAAACCCTCAACCCCGCTGTCTGAGTGCTGAGCCCTCACCGCCCTACTAAGAATCTTGGGTGCCCTGAGATGTCAGGGAAAGTATGCCCAGCTCGGGTGCGCCCTGAGGCGATTACCAGAAAGACAACTTCCGCCAGTACTGGAGCGAGTCCAAGCGTGCGTTCTGCTGCATCAAGGACTGGCACGTCTAGGGTGTCTGTCGTCGACTGGGTGGGCAGTTTTCATTGGCATCATTACTGCTATCTAGAGTTATATGTATTTTTAAAGAAGACTTGTGATTGTTGCTAGCACTATTATGAGTATTTTGTTGCTGCTGCTTAACAGTCATATATAGGATCGGTAAGAAGGTACAGTCGTAATTGAGATACGGACTTTAGGGTACCCTTGTGGGTGGGGGCTGTATCCAAATCATCGGCTTGAAGCCCGCTGCTGGTTATCAGTCTTGTTATTTTGCTATGAGTGGCTTTTTGCCATGTCGAGTCCTTTAACCCCCCTAACCCCAGCCCTAGACACTAAGCCTAAACCGTTAAGCTTTCAACCTTGAAACCCAAGCCTTTAGTCCACAACCCTTTAGGCTCTAAAGTACTCAAAGCCTAAACCTTCAAGCCCTAAGCCCAGTTTCCTAAACTATTAAGTCCTAAACTTTCGAACCCTTAACCCAAACGTCGGTGGGCTTGTCGAGGGGCGGGCTTTGCTGGGTTTAGGGGTTTGGGATATTCGGGTTTGCGGCTTGTGGGGGTTTGGGTTGTTTTTGAGGCTGAGGGCTTTCGGGCTTTGAGGCTCTCGCGCTTTCGGGCTTTGGGGGCTTGGGGACTTTAAGGTTTCGTGGCTTAGGGCTGACCCTAAACTGCCCTAAACCCCAAACACCAAACCCCAAACCCTAAATCCTAAACCCAAAGCCCTAGACCCTAAACCCTAAACCCTAGACCCTAGACCCTAAACCCTAAACCCTAAACCCTAAACCCTAAACCCTAAACCCTAAACCCTAAACCCTAAACCCTAAACCCTAAACCCCAAACCCCAACCTAAACCCTAAACCCCAACCTAGATCCGGGAGATTACTGATGCCTGAGGAGAACAAAGGATGCGTGAGCCAGAGCCCCAGTAGGAGCTTGGCGTAGGAGTCAATAGATCCCAGAGACTCGAATGGGTTTAGGGTTTAGGGTTTAGGGTTTGGGGTTTAGGGTTGCAGGGGGTGTCAGGGGTTTTGTTTGAGGGCTCTAGGAATTTGAGGTGTCAAGGGGTTAGGGCATGGGGTTACGGTTAGGGGCTTAAGGTTGCAACTACAACTTCCAGAACCTCTAGCGCGGGTCCTGACATGAGTTAAGGCAGGTTACGTCTCAACAGGGATCCCAATGTGATTTAAGGAATCATCCCTGCAAGGGAGGGGGGTTCATGGGGGGTAGGTACCTAGGGAACGTTAGGAAAGCTTGGGTTACATACCTTCTTAAACCCTCCTAAACCCTAAACCGTAAACCCAAACCCCAAAACCCAAAACCCAAAACCCAAAACCCTAAACCCTAAACCCTAAACCCTAAACACTGAACCCTGAACCCTAAACCCTAAACATCAGAACCAATGGAAGCATCTTCCAGCCCCAAAGCCTCCGTGCGCAGCTTCGTTCCTATCAGCGGCGGCCAGCCCGAAGCCCTAAGCCCTAAAAAACCCTAAACCCTAAACCCTAAACCCTAAACCCTAAACCCTAAACCCTAAACCCTAAACCCTAAACCCTAAACCCTAAACCCTAAACCCTAAACCCTAAACCCTAAACCCTAAACCCTAAACCCTAAACCCTAAACCCTAAACCTAACCCTAAACCCTAAACCCTAAACCCCTAAACCCTAAACCCTAAACCCCTAAACCCTAAACCCTAAACCCTAAACCCTAAAGCCCGGAACCCTAAACCCTGAAACCTGAAACCCGACCCCCCTAACCCTTAAACCCTAAACCCTAAACCCTAAACCCTAAACCCTAAACCCTAAACCCTAAACCCTAAGCCCGAAGACCTAAGCCCTCAGCCCCTAAACCCTAAGCCCCTAAACCCTTGACCCTAAATCCTACCCCTACACCCTACATCGATAACTTCCCAAAGTGCGGGCTGGAGGCCACACCACTGCGGCCCCATACAACTGTGAGCAGGAGACCTTCTTGCCCGAGACCGATCTGGGGTTCCGAAACTAAGGGGCTGTTTAGGGTTTAGGGTTTAGGGTTTAGGGTTTAGGGTTAGGGTTTAGGGGTACTGGGGGCTCCGCATTGGGATGTTTCCCCCTATACTAGCAGTCCTTAATGGGGATGATAGTGCCCCCCGTTAGAATCCTTATTAAAGAGCTGTTAGTATAAGATCCCAAGCTTTATACCCTAAAACCCTGAATCATGACAGCCCCCAAAAGAATGAAATGTTGGAATCATGCCCGGAAAGCGTCCGAAAACCCCCACACAACAGGACTACGATGACTGGAAGACGAAGTGGGATGAGGACGATGTGTTTAGTGGGTTTAGGAATTAGGGATTTAGGTATCTAGGGAACTTTGGGGACTAGGGATTTGGGGACTTGGGGTTTAGAGGCTTAGGGGCTTAGCAGCTAGGGTTTAGGGTTCGGGGGTTTAGGGGGCGTTGGGGTTTCGGGTTCAATGATTCAGTTGGTACCAGCTCCTCAGCTCCTCTTGGTGTGGCAAGATCAGGAAAAGAGGAAATGGTGCTGCAACACTCATGCCGCTCAGCTCGGGTTTGGGGTTTGGGGTTTGGGGTTTGGGGTTTAGGGTTTAGGGTTTAGGGTTGAGGGTTTAGGGTTTAGGGTTTAGGGTTTAGTGTGTAGGGTTTAGGGTTTAGTGTGTAGGGTTTAGGGTTTAGGGTTTAGGGATTTCGGGTTTAGGGTTGAGGGGTTAGGGGCTCATGCGTCGGATGTCTGTGAAGTGCAAAGCTTGTTGGGGGGCTTGCTCAGGGTTCAAGGTGAGTGAAGCGGCACCTGGCCATTCGCACCAGAAGCATCCCCTCAACCCTAAACCTTAAAACCCTAAACCCTAAACCCTAAACCCTGAACCCTAAACCCTAAACCCTAAACCCTAAACCCTAAACCCTAAACCCTAAACCCTAAGCATCTCAACCCTGAACCCGAACCCTAAGCCCCAAGCCCCAAACCCAAACCTTAATTCCTAAATCCCACAACGACACCTGACCCCTGAACCTCGGCGCTAAACCCTAAACCCTAAACCCTAAACCCTAAACCCTAAACCCTAAACCCTAAACCCTAAACCCTAAACCCTAAACCCTAAACCCTAAACCCTGCGTCTCAGCTCCGCGGCTGCCACACCGAAGTGATCCCGGACCCCTGGGACTGCACCTGGCCCAGCGAGAGCAGCGCCTCGGCGTAGGGTTTAGGGTTTAGGGTTTAGGGTTTAGGGTTTAGGGTTTAGGGTTTAGGGTTTAGGGTTTAGGGTTTAGGGTTTAGGGTTTAGGGTTTAGGGTTTAGGGTTTAGGGTTTAGGGTTTAGGGTTTAGGGTTTAGGGTTCAGGGTTCATGGTTCAGGGTTCAGGGTTCAGGGTTCAGGGTTTGGGGTTTGGGGTTTAGGGGGTCGGAGTATTGACCGACTAGTATTCCTCTCAGGGTTCCTATAACACACTGGTACGAAAATATTTCCCCAAAACTCTATTCTAATGGTTTAAGGCCCCTATATTCGGGTGGTTCTAAGTGATTCTGAGTTCTGGTCCGTTTTCGGGTCTTGTGGGGTTTAGGGTGTAGGGTTTTAGGGCTCAGGGTTCTAGGGGTCAGGTCATTTCGGGGTTAGGGATGAGGGGTTTTAGAGGTTAAGGTGTAGGGTTTCGGGGTCAGTGTCGGTTTGCGGTTTAGTACTGAGGGCACCGCCTAGGCCCATCGTTTATGTGGGCCTGCGCAGCATCACGTTCCCAAACGTGATAGGCGGCCGTAGGTTCCAACGAGTAGGGCATCCGACCGTCCTTTTCCCACTCCCCACAACCCAGAATCCTGGACCTCAAGCCCCCAAAACCTTTTGAAGCACAACTTTAGAACCCCAAAAACCTACAATCCAAGCTTCACTCAGGGTTTCCGTGCCTCCAATGTGCCTAAACCCTAAACCCTTGCCCCTAAACCCTAAGCCCTAAACCCTAAACCCTAAACCCTAAAGCCTTTCCAGGCTGGGAGGAGTTCTTCGGCCGCGAGCAGAAGCGCTGGTGCTGCGCGCACAAGCGCGTTGGTTCCTGGCTTAGGGCGAAAGCAACGCCGAGAGCGACATGGAGAGAAAGAGAGGAGAGTCGCCAAGTGTTAAGTCAGTTCTACATGGTATGCTATGCTTTTTTTGTACTGCAGAATCTAAGCTGTCTCCTGCAAGTTATGTCGCTGGTTCATTCCATAACGTATATTATCTTTCGTATGCTATATATCATTCATCATCTTATGTAATATGTGATGTATTCTATTTTATGCAGTGTGCATTATAATAAGTTGTGTAGTATGTATTGTTTATCTAAGTCTTCGCCCCTGTTCTCCCTGCCAAGTCATTAGGCTGCGAGCCCTACGACTGCGACTACCTCTACAGTCGCCTGCTCGCAAGCTGCCCCGTGCTGCTGCGACTATTTAGGGTTTAGGGTTTAGGGTTTAGGGTTTAGGGTTTAGGGTTTAGGGTTTAGGGCCCCCCGCCATTCGGGTAGGCAGCCTGCGCCTCCTGCCACCAAGGTGACCGGGACGTCCTCTGGTCGAGCCACAAGTCCCTATGGCAACTCGGACACGTGCGTAACTGCAGGGTGCGATTGGAACGGCGAAAGAGCCTGTGCTCGTACAGGGTTGAGGCAGCAAGGCATCGATGTGCGATGCCTTGCAGATTTTTTCCGATGCCTTGTCACACCTCTTCGAACTCTGTACAGGGATTTTCGACGGACCCAGGTGCTGCAACCACAAGGGAAGGGGCTGTGACCACCATGGTGGCGGCCACGGCGGCCACGGGGGCGGCGGCCATGGCGGCGGCGGCGGCGGATACTACCCGCCGGACAGGGTCCAACCCAACATAATGCACAGGCGCAAGGCATAATGTACCTTAGGTTGGTTGCATGTTGTGTTTTCTGGTCCTTGTTTGCACCAGCTCATCGCAGAGCTCCCTCTCTGTACTTGATTCGGTGGAAAAGCAGTCCGACAGAATCCTCGAGACGACGCATCCCTCCAGGACCACGGACACTACCACTGCAGCCTCTCAGGCAGGTTCTAAACCCTAAACCCTAAACCTGAAGCCCTAAGCCCCTAAACCCTAAACCCTGAACCCCATCCGTTGCTGGGGAAGGCTTCCAGTTGTCGGTGTTCCAGATCGAGCTCCCCCCTCCAATCCTTGAAACTTGAGACGCTCGTAAACCCTAAACCCTAAACCCTAAACCCTAAACCCTAAACCCTAAACCCTAAACCCTAAGCCCTAAACCCCCCAACCCCCAGGTGGTGGCACCTGGGAGACGTGGACCGTGCAGTCACCCGGCTGGGCAGCAGTCTATGTACAGCTCCGTCTGCATCGCTGCCTCTGCTATCCACACTGAAAGGCTGGTTGGGTTTAGGGTTTAGGGTTTAGGGTTTAGGGTTTAGGGTTTAGGGTTTAGGGTTTAGGGTTTAGGGTTTTGGGTTTAGGGTTCAGGGGTTCGTGGTTGGGGTTTAGGGTTTAGGGTTCAGGGTTGGCTCTGCAAGTGAGGCATTGTTGTTTCGGGTTTGTTGCGAACACGCATTTTCCTACAAGGGTTTAGGGTTTAGGGGAGTGTCTTGCTTTGCTGCAGTATGGGAGGCCTTTTGTTCTGGACTTGTGCCCTGAAGAGGGTTCCGGGTTGAGGGGTTTCAGGGTTTACAGTGCTTGCCCCAGCCAGCGCTTGCAGCACTCAGCATGTGACGACACAAACCCTAAATCCTAAACCCTAAACCCTAAACCCTAAACCCTAAGCCCTAATATAAACCCTAAACCCTAATTGAATGGCATAAGCCATCCAAGGAGGAGGTACTATTGCTGCGACCATTTCACGGCGGCGTGGATTGCAGAAGAGATCTTCAATTGACTTCGGGTTTAGGGTTTAGGGTTTTGGGTTTAGGGTTTAGGGTTAGGGTTTAGGGTTTAGGGTTTAGGGTTTAGGGTTTAGGGTTTAGGGTTTAGGGTTTAGGGTTTAGGGTTTAGGGTTTAGGGTTTAGAGTTTAGGGTTTAGGGTTTAGGGTTTAGGGTTTAGGACAGTCGACGGATGGTGAGGTGTAGCCAGCTTTCCATCAAGCCTCTTGCGCCCACGTGTTTGACAAGCACCAGCTCCCATCCTTGCGTCCTAAACCGCTTGATCCTAAAGAGTGAAGTGTATAAACCTTAAGCCCTATAGTGGAAGCCCTAAACCCAAAACCCTAAACCCCAAACCCCAAACCCTAAACCCGAACGCCCTAAACCCTAAACCCGAAATCCTAAACCCTAAACCCTAAACCCTAAACCCTAAACCCTAAACCCTAAACCCTAAACCCTAAACCCTAAACTCTAAACCCTAAACCCTAAACCCTAAACCCTAAACCCTAAACCCTAAACCCTAAACCCTTGAACCCTAAATCCGTCAACCCTTTGAACCCTTTTAAACACCAAGGTGGGCTGCGAGCATTGGGACTGCAACTACGCCGTGGACTCCGTAGACGTCGCACGGCTCAGACAGCCTAAACCCTAAACCCTAAACCCTAGACCCTAACCCTAAACCCTAAAGCCTAAACCCTAAACCCTAAACCCTAAACCCTAACTTCGAGAATCGCCCAACTGAGGCCTGGGATCCCTTCAAGAAGGACTACTGCTGTGACAAGGCAAGGGTTTAGGGTTTAGGGCTTACGTAGGGTTTCGGGTTTAGGGTTTAGGGTTTAGGGTCTAGGGTTTCGGGTTTAGGGTTTAGGGTTTAGGGTCTGGAGAGTCCCAGAGAGGGGCCCCTGGGAGTTGAAGAGTTCAGGGAGCAGTTGTTTTATATATAGATATATTATTATTATGAGTATGATGATTATTATTATAACTATTATTATTATTATTATTATTATTGCTTGCGTTTTTTGTGTTGGGGAGTTATTTAGAAAGTTTTCGGGAGCTTTGGGGTTAGTTCAGGGAGTTTCAACTAAGGAGCTTTAGGGAGTTTGAGAGTTTTCGGGGGGCGTTTAAAGTTTCGGGGAGTTTAGGCCAGGGACTTCGGGGGGTTTTGGGGGGATTTTGCGTTGTGGTGTGTTCTTTTCCTCCCTTGCTGTGTAATGACGTCGAACGGAAGAAGAAAGTGTACTAAATCCTAAACCGTGACAGGGTTTAGGGTTTAGGGTTTAGGGTTTAGGGTTTAGGGTTTAGGGTTTAGGGTTTAGGGTTTAGGGTCTCTGCGACTTGGTTGGGGACCCGTGTTGAAGCGGCACCTGAACCCTGCAACCGTTCGTTTGCAATGCGCGTGTCGTTCGGCGCGTCGAAACTTTGTTTTTCGAGTTCGGGGTTCTAGGGGTCTAGGGTCTAGGGTTTAGGGTTTAGGGTTTAGGGTTTAGGGTTTAGGGTTTAGGGTTTAGGGTTTAGGGTGAGAGCCCATTTGTGCCAAGATGGGGTAGGGCGACGCAGTAGAAACGGCCAAAGGCATGCGAGTTGTGCCGAGGGCCCAGCAGACCAAAACCTTAAACCCTACACCCCAAAACCCTGAAGCCTGAACCCCTAAACTCTAAACCCTAAACCCCAAACCCCAAACCCCAAACCCCAAACCCTAAACCCTAAACCCTAAACCCTAAACCCTAAACCCTAAACCCCTAGAACCCCGAAACCCTAAAGCCGCTTAAAACCATGGCCAGGCCGGCGTCGGCTGTGAGGACGACACTCAGCCAGAAGCGTCTCGGCTTAGCAGCAGGGTTTAGGGTTTAGGGTTTAGGGTTTAGGGTTCAGGGTTTAGGGTTTAGGGTTAGGATTTAGGGTTTGGGGTTTTTGAGCTTAGGATCCCGAGAGACCAGTGGCACTAGACTTGGGGTTTACCTTAACCGGGGCTTTAACTGTGCCGAGTTTAGGGTTTAGAGCCCAAACCCTCCACTAAACTTAAACCCTGAACCCTGAACCCTGAACCCTGAACCCTGAACCCTAAACCCTAAACCCTAAACCCTAAACCCTGAACCCCCCCAAACCCCCCTAAACCCCCGCAAAGACCCCCGCAAAGACCCCCAAAGAGCCTGGGCCGGGTACCGCTTCATCCCGCAAAAAGAAGGAAGAGCTCTTCGACTGCGACGCCGGGCTGCCCAAGTGGGAGAAGGGCTGGTCAGCACTGAAGAAAGGCCCTGGGTTTAGGGGGTTTGGGGTTTAGGGTTTAGGGTTTAGGGTTTAGGGTTTAGGGGTTTGGGGGAGTTTGGGGGGCTTACTGCAGGGGCTTTAGAGGGGCTGACATCACCTTAAGGTGGGCACGAAACCCTAGCCCCTAAACTCTAGTCTTTCTTACCCCTGGGTTGATGAGCGAGTTTCAGATGGGAAGGCAGCAGTTCATATAGAATTCCGTAACTGCAAGTATAAAGGGATACAGGGTGCCTAATGATTAGAAAGGTGGAACGACGCTTAACGACCAGTGCACACAAGCTTCTGACAGGCTACTGCTGCAAGTACAAGAACGTCGCATGCGACCCCTTCGACTGTGCAGCTTGGAAGCAGCGGTCCCTTGAAGATTCCGCGTGAGAATGAGGAGTCTCATCTTCACGGTACCCAAAGGAGGGTGCCATATTTTGGGAGTAAACTCTCCGGATGCTAGACTCGTCCTCGCCGTATCCAGCGGTGCCTTGAATGACATTGCGGCTTGCCGCTCTCAGGCATCTAACCCTTAACCCTAAACCCTTCACCATAAACCCTCAACCCTCAACCCTCAACCCTCAACCCTAAACCCTAAACCCTAAACCCTAAGCCCTAAGCCCTAAGCCCTAAGCCCTGCAGCCCAGGACTTCGAGGTCGAAGACTACAAGCAGAAGTGGTCGGGGACAAAGAAGCTCTGGTGACTCGTCACGACTTACGTCGTCTTTATCAGGGTTTAGGGTCCAGGGTTTGGGGTTTAGGGTTTAGGGCTAGGGTTTAGGGGCAGAGTCTAGATACCAATTCCTCAAGCTGACCGCCGACATGGGTTTCGATCCCTCGGACACCTCGATCAAGTCTCACAGCAATGTCGAGTGGAATCCGTACTCTCAACATTACTGGTGGTCGTGGTGGGTAGTGGTAGTGGTAGTGGTGGTGCTGGTGCTGGTGCTGTTGCTGTTGCTGGTAATGGTCGTGGTCGTCGTCGTCTAGTAGTAGGCTCACGGCCCGTAGAACGCCGTGGGCCGGAGCTGCCATTTGCGAATCTTGCTTCTGTGTTGGTCTGGCTGGCTGCTCTGCGGGGTAGCAGGGGGGGGGGGGGATAATCACGTGCATAAGTACGCGCGGACGCTGCGGGGCGTGTTGTCCGATACGCGATGTGGAATGAAAGCCGACAGGGTCGCTTGCCATGGAAGGTTCTGGTGTCACTTCGGCGAGCTCTCCTGGGCAGGTGGTTGAACCTTCAGTCGGCTTGCGTGTCGAACACTTTGATTCGAGCAGCGCATCAGGTTTATAAGTGCTCTTGCCGGGACGCAGTGCATCGACAGGAGCTGGGAAGGTCTTAAACAGTTCTTGCCGAAGCACTTGGTGCTCAAAGTCCAAGGCGCCCTCAATGAGGAGGTTCCAAAGACCGTGCACCAGTGGATGTGGCGTATGCATGTTTTCCACGAAGGCTACCTGAGCCCAGCAGACTTCCTCAACAAGCTGCGAACGATTGTGTGAAAATAGGCCTCGACGAAGTAGTTTCAGAGCGATGTTAAACACTACTTTTTCAGCGACATTCCTTGGAAACAGCACAAACGCACTGTAAAATCACTAATTTACGAGATGCCAATTCTTCGAATCCTACACGGCGTTTAACGGGCCGTGCACCTAGTAGTAGCAGCAGAATTAGCACTAGTAGGAGCCGATTGGTGGATGGCTAAGGTGCTGCCAGAAGAAGCATGTCGGCTGCGAACCTGACACGCCCGGCTTCGACTGCGTGGCTGGGTCTCACTTAAACCCTAAACCTTAAACCCTAAACCCTAAACCCTAAACCCTAAACCCTAAACCCTAAACCCTAAACCCTAAACCCTAAACCCTAAACCCTAGGTTCGGGGGCACTCGCAGGGCGTAGGGCTAAGGACCTTCAAAGCACCTGTAACGCACGAGCTTGAGCGAAGGTGGCTCGACCCCGGGTTGCCTCAGATAGGGTTTAGGGTTTAGGGTTTAGGGTTTAGGGTTTAGGGTTTAGGGTTTAGGGTTTAGGGTTTAGGGTTTAGGGGTTTAGGGTTTAGGGTTTAGGGTTTAGGGTTTAGGGTTTAGGGTTTAGGGTTTAGGGTTTAGGGTTTAGGGTTTAGGGTATTTGCAGCCTGCGCCCAGGATGCAGGATATGTCCGCTGGGAGAAGGGCTGGTCTGAGGCAAAGAAGACGCCCGGTCTGCATCTGGGCGGGTGGAATGAGTGTAGTACGAGAATGGTCATGAGTTTGGGTGTGAGTACAGGGTTTAGGGTTTAGGGTTTAGGGTTTAGGGTTTAGGGTTTAGGGTTTAGGGTTTAGGGTTTAGGGTTTAGGGGTACGAGTACGAGTACAAGTATGAACATGAATCTAGTGTATGGAGCAAGTCTTTAATCCCTGGATCTTCCTCATGGTGCCACTCGCTGCGAGGAGTTGGTGCTGCGAGAATGAGCAGCGCGCCTGTGACCAGTACAACTGACGCCCGGCAATTTTTTGGCTTTGTTCGAGCTGCCCTAAACCCTAAACTCCCTGAACCCTAAACCCTAAACCCCAAACCCTAAACCCTAAACCCGAAACCCTAAGCACTAAACCGCCCTGAACGGAATTGGTCTTACGAAGAGTGCCTTCCCAGGCGAGGAGGACTTCGCTGACCGCTACTTGAGCTGGAGCAAAGGCAAGCAGCAGTACTGCTGCCACAAGTACCAGTACGCCTGCGGTCATCACGGTCATGGCGGGAATCTCAGGCAAAAAAACGAAAAGAGAGAGAAAAAGAGACAGAGAGAGAGACAGAGTGAGGGAGAGATAGAAAGAGAGGGAGAGAGAGGGAGAGAGCACCGCTTCAAGCATAGTATGCACCAGGAATATCCTTCAATGAACGACAAATGAGAGCTTTGCGTAGGCTTTGCAAACGTACTCGGCTGGGCCTTCCGTAAAGATAGGCCGAACTAGCGCAGACCAGTAAGGTTACTATGGCGGGCACGGTGCCAAAAGCGAGTTCAGCCATATCGAGACCAGCAGTGGGGAACTGCCTCCGGACTTCAAAATGGAGGATGGCAAAATGGAGTACAGCAAGGGGGGCCACTTTGATTTCAGCAGCGGTGGCAAACTCCCTCCTGGATACCGCATGGAGGGCGACAACATCGTTTACGGTCATGGGAGCGACGCCATGTCCTTTCCAAAGGCAGACTTCCATTCAGAAGGAGGCCACTTCTTCTTCAGCGATTCCAACAAAGGAGGTGGATTTGGCAACCACATCGAGACCAGCAGTGGGGAACTGCCTCCGGACTTCAAAATGGAGGATGGCAAAATGGAGTACAGCAAGGGGGGCCACTTTGATTTCAGCAGCGGTGGCAATCTCCCTCCTGGGTACCGCATGGAGGGCGACAACATCGTTTACGGTCATGGGAGCGACGCCATGTCCTTTCCAAAGGCAGACTTCCATTCGGAAGGAGGCCACTTCTTCTTCAGCGATTCCAACAAAGGAGGTGGATTTGGCAACCACATCGAGCACATCGAGACCAGCAGTGGGGAACTGCCTCCGGGCTTCAAAATGGAGAACGGCAAGATGGAGTACAGCAAGGAGGGCCACTTTGACTTCAGCAGCGGTGGCAAACTCCCTCCTGGATACCACATGGAGGGCGACAACATCGTTTACGGTCATGGGAGCGGTGCCATGTCCTTCCCAGAGGCAGATTTCCATTCAGAAGGTGGCCACGTGGTCTTCACTCATACCAAGCATGTGATGTTCGGAGGTGGGAGCAGCAGCCATTCCATGCATGGTGGTGGCAGTAGCCACGGAGGCATTAGCCACGGCGGTAGTAGCCATGGTGGCAGTGGCCATGTCGGCAGTAGCCACGGTGGTAGTAGCCATGTCCAGAGTGGCAGTGGCCATGTTGGCAGTGGCCATGGTGGTAGCCACGCGGCGCATGTGGCTGCACCCGCCGGCACTCATGCCATGCATAGCCACGTTGAGACCCAAAGCGGAGCTTCTTTAGCCCTGCCGCCGGGCTTCAAGATGCAGGGTGAGAAGATGGTTTGGACTCAGGGCGGGCACTATGACTTCGATGGCGTGGACAAGCTCCCACCCGGCTACCGGTACCGAGGTTCCAACGTCGTCTACGGGCACGGAAGCCACGTAGTAGCTGAGTGAGCACACTTTACGCTTCTTGGGATGCTATAGTCCCCTATAGAACTGAAAGTGTACACTTTCTTGGGGGCTTATGAACTCAGCAACTAAGGCCATGAGGCAGACATCCCCGTTGACATGATCAAGACACATGGCTGAACGAGAGGCCATGTGCAGCGGCTCCTGGGAATTAGCAAAGTTTTTGTCGTTACAAAAACCCTAAGGCCTAAGCCCTAAGCCCTAAGCCCTAAACCCTAAACCCTAAACCCTAAACCCTAAACCCTGAACCCTGAACCCTAAACCCTAAACCCTAAACCCTTGACCCTTGAACATCCCAAGTTTATGGTTTAGCTCAGGCTCCTGCATGGCTTCGCTTGGAATCTCCGAGCTGAGCTCCTCGGCTCCATTTGGGTTTGGGGTTTCGGGTTTGGGGTTTAGGGTTTGGGGTTTAGGGTTTGGGGTTTAGGGTTTAGGGTTTAGGATTTGGGGTTTAGGGTTTAGGGTTTAGGAATTGGGGTTCAGGGTTTGGGGTTTAGCGTTTAGGGTTTAGGATTTGGGGTTTAGGGTTTAGGGTTTATAGGGTTTAGGGTTAAGGGCTAGGGTCGATGGACCCAGAGTGGAGAGGGTTTAGGGTTTAGGGTTTAGGAGTTTAGGATTTAGGGTGTAGTGTTTAGGGTTTAGGGTTTAGGGTTTAGGGTGTAGTGTTTAGGGTTTAGGGTTTAGGGTTTAGGGTTTAGGGTTTAGGGTTTAAAGGTTAGGGGTTAGGGTTCCCTTATACGCCCATTACACTAGACGATGGTGACTACTACTACGACAGCTGATCATTCGTTTATCTATATGATTGTTTTTGTTAAACCCTAAACCCTAAACCCTAAACCCTAAACCCTAAACCCTAAACCCTAAACCCTAAACCCTAAACCCTAAACCCTAAACCCTAAACCCTAAACCCTAAACCCTAAACCCTAAATTTAGGGTTTAGGGTTTAGGGTTTAGGGTTTAGGGTTTAGGGTTTAGGGTTTAGGGTTTAGGGTTTAGGGTTTAGAGTGTAGGGTTTAGGGTTTAGGGTTTAGGGCTTGAGGGTAGGTTTGTTTTTGGGCTGCTCTTGGGATTTATGGTGGCGTGTTCCCCCTTATACTAACAGTTCTTAAGAGGGATTATAATGGGGGAGACTATAATCCCAATTATTAAGGACTGTTAGTATAAAGGAGGAACAACCCTAAACCCGAAACCCTAAACCCTAAACCCTCAACCCTAGACCCTTAAGCCGTGAACATCCCAAGACTCATGACAGATCGTCAGGCCAGTCTCCTGGATGATCACATTTTTGGTGCGGATCTGTCACAAAGAAGCAGCACTCCGCAGCACTTCTGAGTGGTTTACCTCAGGCTCCGAGACTCTGGGGCAGCTGGGTTGGTTCTTGCAACCTCTACTTACTCTAAACCCTAAACCCTAAACCCTAAACCCTAAACCCTAAACCCTAAACCCTAAAACCTAAACGGAAAGAACTGTGGCACCGCCACGGCCCGAGAAGTAGGCCACACAAGGCCGCGAACGACAACCCGGCGCTGTAGACAGCGCTCCCTCATGGCGGGCTCCTTCTCATCGCCAGGTTTCATCTTCAGGGTTTAGAGTGCGGGTGGTTTAGGGTTTAGGTTTAGGGTTTAGGGTTTGGGGTTTAGGGTTTAGGGTTTAGGGTTTGGGGTTTGGGGTTTGGGGTGTTTAGGGTTTAGGGTTAGGGGTTTGGGGTCTAGGGTCAGTGTTCAACCCAAGCTTGACTGGGTTGCAAGGGATGTGGGCAGGAGCCTAAGAATTTACACGCTGGCGAGGTCCTGCCAAAGTGCTTGCCTGGCCACTAGCCAAGTCTTTTACCCCCGACGGATGCTTCGGGGTTCAGGGGTTCACAGGTTCAAGGGTTACAGGGGGTTTTAGGGTTTGGGGTTTAGGGTGTAGGGTTTAGGGCTTAGGGTTAAAGGGCTCAGGGATTGAGGGAGAGTCTAGAATCTAGATCTAGAGTCACCGAATATTCAGAGTCACATGATTTTTACACTAGTGGCCGCGATATTTCGGGGACTTGCTGGGAGAAATGGAGATCCCTGTTTCGGGCTCGTGAGTCTACGCTACCTTTGCTGGGCACCTGAGCATTCTGAGACGTTGGGGCCTGACTTGGCTATGCTTCTGAGGGAAGGAAGGGAAAGTGCAGCAGAACTGAGACCCTTTTTTCCGGTGTACTTTGATGCGCACCTTGGCGCGTTGCCCAAGATTTGAGATGCTTCACATGGCAAAGTCCACGGTTGGAGGAGGTTCAGAACCCCCCAAACTCCCAACGCAACGCGAGTAAACCCTAAACCCTAAACCTAAACCCTAAACCCTAAACCCTAAACCCTAAACCCTAAACCCTAAACCCTAAACCCTAGACCTTCAACCCATCGAAAGAGATGATGAAATCATCGCTGATGCCTTGAGAGACGTTTGATTTGAAGCCGCTTGCAGGGGGTGCGGGCTAAAGCCGCACTTCCCGCAAGCTTGAAGAGAGCGAAAGGATGGTTTAGGGTTTAGGGTTTCGGGTTTCGGGTTTAGGGTTTAGGGTTTAGGGTCTTTTCCCAGGGCTGCATTGACCCAAAATCGTAGCTTTTTGAGCGCGAGGGGAGTGTAGTGACGAGGTGGATGGTATTGCGAGACGCAGGGCCTTACGCAGAAGCAGGGCTTTCACGGCAAGTGAGGCAGCAGATGTGCTTGGGGTGAAAGCTACGAACGATACCTCGGATGCCTTGATTTAGGGTTTAGGGCTTAGGGTTCAGGGTTTGAGAATATCCCTGGGATTTTTTTGGTGTAATTAATCAAGAGGAAGAGTTCCGCCTGAAAGAATGGACTCGCGAGCAGTTGCACCAGCGCAGGACCCGGGGTCCTAGGTTTGTAGCAGTCGGATGTGAGCGACTTGCAGCGTCCACGGCTTGACCTTCCGGCTTGACCTTTGCTTTAGCCACAGTCATCACGAAGATGTTGCCTAAGCAATACCCCTGTCGCTCTGCTTTTCACACCCCTCTCAAGCACTCCGAGCTCACCCAAAGCCGATTCAGCCGAGACTCCGCTCAGATTAGATCCCTACCCGGCTAGCCCCTGCGTGCCAGCATGGCTTCCCCCGAGGGCGTGCAGCCACGCCAGGTTCCGAAGTCTTCAGGGTGTTCGGCGCGGCTTCAGGGTTTTGCGATGTAAGTTCGGAAGGGCTATGTGGCCCTGAGATGGAGAGAGATGCCAGGGTCGGAACAAGTATGTGCACAGTTGTCGGGAACAACTCATACTCATAATTCTCGTAGTTATAGGTGAGCAGAACCTACAGTCTCCTTAGGATTGTTTAGTTTTATTCATATAAAGCCCAAGAGGAATATGAAACACATAATGTTTTTATTATGGTTCCAAGGGGGTGTATAGGAACTTTGGCAGCGGGGTGCTCCACGACTGGATTCGAAGTGTAGGCATCCTCCTGATGAGAGGGAGGAGGAGGATGAGGAGGGCTGCTTGCACCTAAAACAGCAGTCCAAGAATCGTTGCCAGCCTTGTCCCCGTAAGAACCCAACATATTCAAACGACAGTGAAATTCCGGATGAACTCGCCAGCCACCGAAACCCTCAACCCTGAACCCTGAACCCGGAACCCTAAACTAAACCCTAAACCCTGAACCCTGAACCCTAAACCCCTTGTCAGGAACCCATGGAGCCGCTGGAGCGCGCGATAAGCCGCGCCGCCGTGCGCGAAAACTTAGCCCAGGCGAGCCGGAACCCTTTAAAACCTTAAAACCCGCCAAACCCCCAAAACCCTCAAAACCCCGCAAAACCCTCTAAGAACCTCCAAAACCCGTAAAACCCTAAATTTTAACCCCAGACCCTCAACCCTCAACCCTCAACCTTCAACCCTAAACTCTCACGCGCTTCCCAAGGGGCCTGAGGGGGGTGGTGAGGGGGATGGATGCGAAGCATGGCCATCCTCATTACAACATATGCCTCATGGGGTTGGGGGTGTACCGTTAGGGTTTAGGGTGCTCTAATGTCGGATCATGGGGACCTGGACGAGAAGGTGATTGTTGACAGTTAAGCCCGAAACCCTCCGGGCTTGGTGCCTGACCCCTAACCCTAAACCCTAGACCCTAGACCCTAGACCCTAGACCCTAGACCCTAGACCCTAGACCCTAGACCCTAGACCCTAGACCCAAACCCTAAAACCTAAACCCTATAAGTGCGAGGTGATGGACGTCACTTTGGCCCGCCATTCACGCATGGTGATGTGCATCTTGGACACGTCAGAGCCGCTTCGGTGAAGCGAGGTTCGCCGGGCACGACTGTTGAAGAAGAGGGTTTAGGGCTTAGGGTTTAGGGTTTAGGGTTAAATGACAGGCAGGATGTGATGCTCTCTTTAGGGCTGTGTTGCGCAGTTCCTCGCAGTAGCTTGTGCAAGGTATGGTGGTGATGCTTTTGACGGGGATGCTGCTGATCCTCTTCTGGCACCCTGGCCAAACGGAGCTCAGTTTATAGGGTTCTGAAGGGAGGGGGGTTCAAGGGGGTTATGTAACCCAAGGTTCCCTAATACTCCCTAAGGCTCCCTAAGCTTCCCTAAGGTTCCCTAGGCACCTACGCCCCCTTGAGCCCCCTCCCTTAAGAACCCTATACTCAATCCTGGCCTTTGAAGCCGAACTCGCGCCGGACTTGCCAGTGAGCGGTTTCGCAGAGTGCACCAGCTGCTACCAAACCCAAACCCGGAGCCCTAAACCCTCTCACTCCCTAGATGCGTAAGAAGAGAACCCCCCAACCCTAAACCCTAAACCCTAAACCCGAAACCCTAAACCCTAGAACGCTGTGATGGTTGTTACATCGATCTTGGCCTGCAGGTCCCAGATGGTCTTCTCCAGCCATGCACCCTGGCTCTGATAACAGAGCGAGAGAGAGAGCGAGAGAGAGAGAGAGAGACACGGAGGAGGCCTGAACACCGGGGCGGGCGAGGACGCCCGGGGGCTTGCCCCTCTTGCCCCCAAGAAAGAAAAAAGTGACAGAGAGAGAGAGAGAGAGAGAGAGACAGAGAGAGACAGAGAGAGACAGAGAGAGACAGAGAGAGACAGAGAGATACAGAGAGAGACAGAGAGATACAGAGAGATACAGAGAGATACAGAGAGATACAGAGAGATAGAGAGATAGAGACACAGAGAGATACAGAGAGATAGAGAGAGGGAGAAGCCCTATAAACCCAATAAACGCCATGAGCCCCTTAAACCTATCTCTCCCTCTTTAAAGCCCTTGTGAACCGTTGAGATCCTTTCAACCCGTCTTGCTTGTTTGCTTGTGTGGGAGGGGCCGCCAGAAACATGCCAGGGAAGCCCAGAAGAACGCCATATTTCGAAGAAGGGAGGCGTGCAAGAAGGCATCCAGCGAAGTCCTTCGTAGGATTTCAGGGGTTTAGGGTGTAGGGTCTAGGGTTTAGGGTTTAGGGTTTAGGCATGTCGGCTGACATACTCCCCTCTACCAAGGACCTTCGGTTGAGCTTCGACTCAGGCTTTCTTTGTTGGCCTCAACTGCCGAAGCCCTAAACCCCAATTCCTGCTAAACAACCCTTCAAACCCTTCAACAAGCCCCTCAAGCCCTTCAAACCCTTCAAACCCTCAGTCCATAAACCCTCAATCCATAAACCCTAAGCCCAAAACCCCTGTCCGCCTCCCCGGACTGGGAGGTTTTTGAACCACTGTACTTTCTAACTGTACTTCTAAGCATATTAAGGGGCTTACAAGCGGGTCATAACCCTAAACCCTAAACCCTAAACCCTAAACCCTAAACCCTAAACCCTAAACCCTAAACCCTAAACCCTAAACCCTAAACCCTAAACCCTAAACCCAAACCCTAAACCCAAAAAACCCTAAACCCTAAACCCTAAACCCTAAACCCTAAACCCTAAACCCTAAACCCTAAACCAATAAGTTCAGTTTTTATTGGTTAAGAAGTGCCACGAACCTCCAAGTAAGGAGTTCGACTCGTGTGACCAGCCCTTGGCGCTGATGATCAGGCCGGTTTCGGGGGTTTAGGGTTTAGGGTTAGGGTTCAGAGGTTTGGGGTTTAGGGTTTGGGGGTTTGGAGGGTTTAGGGTTTGGGGGTTTGGGGGTTTAGGGGCTTAGGGTTTAGGGTTTGAGGGGTTTAGGGGTTGAGGGGTTCAGGGTTTAAGGGGTTTAGGGTTTGAGGGGTTTCAGGTTTAGGGAGTGAGGGGGGTGCCTTCCTGCGCAGTAGCTGAGCCCAGGAAGAGTAGGGCTTAGGGTTGGTGTTTAGGGTTTAGGGTTTAGGGTTGAGGGTGTAGGGTTTAGGGTTTAGGTCTTTAGCATTTAGGGTTTTTTCTAGGACGTAGAGGAACCAGCTGGCTGCAGAGCAGCTGTCGAGGGCGTTTACGGCTTCGGAGTGAGGGGGATTGTACGGGTTATGAGTGTACAAGCCGCATTGAACCCTCCTAAACCCGATAAGCCGTATAAACCCTAGAAACCCTAAAAAAACCAGAAACCCTTTCAACCCTGTAAATCCTGTAAAGCACTATAAGCCTCAATAAGCCCTATACAAATCCAGATGCGTCAGTTGCTTGCAGACTTATCTCCCTAAACCCTAAACCCTAAACCCTAAACCCTAAACCCTAAACCCTAAACCCTAAACCCTAAACCCCAAACCCCAAACCCCAAACCCTAAACCCTAAACCTAAACCCTAAACCCTAAACCCTAAACAAACCCTAAACCCCCTAAACCCTAAAAACCCTAAACCCTAAACCCTAAACCCTAAACCCTAAACCCTAAACCCTAAACCCTAAACCCTAAACCCTAAACCCTAAACCCTAACCCTAAACCCTAAACCCTAAACCCTAAACCCTAAACCCTAACCCTAATCCCTAAACCCTAAACCCCTTAAGTCAGTTGCTTGCAGACTTATCTTCATCATCGTCATGGTCCAGACCATGCAGAAGGCTGCCGCCCAGTCGTGCATTGCCCCCCCCCCCCCCTTCAGCCATCCCCTAAACCCTACACCCTAAACCCTAAATCCTAAACCGTAAACCCTAAACCCTAAACCCTAAACCCTAAGCCCTAAGCCCGAAGCCCTAAACCCTAAACCTTAAACCCTAAACCATAAACCCTAAACCCTAAACTTTTAAACCTAAACCCTCAACTTTTAAACCTAAACCCTAAACCCTACATCCCTTTAGCCCTAAACCTTTGCTTTCGCGAGCCTGATCTTCGCAGTGTCCACGGCCTTCTAGTGGGTAAGATTCCTTCGAGGGGAGGGCAGGAGGTTCAGTTGAAGTTTTAGGGTTCCCTAAACCCGAAACCCTAAACCCTTAACCCCTAACCCTTAACCCTCAACGCTTAATACCCTAAAGCCAGGGGCTGTCAGAACTTCTCCTCGGAAGGCAATTTCTCGACATTGCCTGTGCTACGATGCGGTCGAGGCAGTCGCAGTTAAGTGCCTTCCTCTCCCCAAAATCCGCGTATCCTATACATAAACCCTAAACCCTAAACGCTGAACCCTCAAACCCTAAAGCCCTAAGCCCTAAACCCTAAACCCCAAACCCCAAACCCTAAACCCTAAACCCTCCTGAAGAGCTAGGACGGCCCTCCTGAGCCACTTCGCGTGCGCGTCTTCCGGGCTCTGGCGATCTCTGCGGCGGTGCTGTGGCCACTGGTGGCAGGCGAGGGGGACGCGGGATGAAAGCATAGAGGATTTAGGGTTTAGGGTTTTAGGGTTTAGGGTTTGGGGTTTAGGGTTTAGGGTTTAGTTTTTGGACAGACTTGGAGACCTCTCAAATCCTGAAAGCCCGTGGCCTTTGACCAGGCGTGATGCTTTTCCGGAGCAAGACCTGCAGCAAGGCACTGACGACGGCGGTGGCAGTGACCCTCGCCTGTTTCAGAATTGAGGGATATAAGGAGGGACCCATAGAAGGGACCCTTAATCTTATTCCCCTATAACCCTAAACCCGAAAACTATAGAACCCCTGTGTTCAGGCCCCTGATGAGGTCCCACAGTCCCTTGACAGAAAGAGGCCGGGGCTTTGCGAAGGGCAAATCCCCTCCCCAAGTCCTTCCCCTAAACCCTAGACCCTAAACCCTAAACCCTAAACCCTAAACCCTAAACCCTAAACCCTAAACCCTAAACCCTAAACCCTAAACCCTAAACCCTAAACCCTAAACCCTAAACCCTAAACCCTAAACCCTAAACCCTAAACCTAACCCTAAACCCTAAACCCTAACCCCCCCCCCCCTCACTGAGGATCATCGGATACTATGTGGTCATCGTGGGGACCTCAACGCCTCGTTTCAGGGTTTAGGGTTTAGGGTTTAGGGTTTAAGGGGTTTAAGGGGTTTAAGGGGTTTAAGGGGTTTAAGGGGTTTAAGGGGTTTAAGGGGTTTAAGGGGTTTAAGGGGTTAGGGCTGAGGGTGCCACCGTCGTCAAGAGGACCCATGAGCAGCAGGGAGCGACTAGCAAGCGCGCGGAAAACTGCCCCCAAGACTTGGATGTCGAAGGGTTTAGGGTTTAGGGTTTAGGGTTTAGGGTTTAGGGTTTAGGGTTTAGGGTTTAGGGTTAGGATTTAGGGTTTATAGTGACGTTTTCGATGCAGCCCCAAAACCCAAAACTCAAAA
>CAJNDS010002290.1:157500-197500 GCA_905221605.1 Symbiodinium natans
AGGGCCTAGGGGTTTAGGGTTTAGGGTTTAGGGCTTAGGGTTTTAGGGTTTAGGGTTTAGGGTGTAGTTTTCGGTAGTTTTCTACTGCTGGATAGGTGGCGCGAACGTGCCCTTTGTGCCGGGGCGATGTGGAGCAGGTGGGCCGAGTCTGCGATGGTTCCATAACTAAACCCTAAACCCTAAACCCTAAACCCTAAACCCTAAACCCTAAACCCTAAACCCTAAACCCTAAACCCTAAACCCTAAACCCTAAACCCTAAACCCTAAACCCTAAGCCCTAGTTGAGATTCGCCTACGTCTTCGGGTGTCAAGTTCACGGAAGCCGAAGGGTTCCCCGAGTGCTGAGCCAGGTGAGCGCTGCCTGAATGCGGGAGTGAAGGTTGCAGCATTGCACTACCTTCTCCTCCTCTTGGTAGCCCAGCGGTACCGTTTACCTTAAACCCTAAACCCTAAACCCTAAACCCTAAACCCTAAACCCTAAACCCTGAACCCTGAACCCTGAACCCTGAACCCTAAACCAAGAAAGAGTGCCCTTATACTGGGCTACCAAGTCCTCTAGAGCTTGAAGCCTCGACTGACTAACTAAGAGAAGTGTTGGGAAGGGAAGCTCATCCCTCGTGGAACGCTTAGGGTTTAGGGTTTAGGGTTTAGGGTTTAGGGTTTAGGGTTTAGGGTTTAGGGTTTAGGGTTTAGGGTTTAGGGTTTACCCTACGCACTAAACTGGCAGTGTTCTTTGTGGACATCTACCGAGTTTCGCAGCATGTACAGGCATCTCGGATGGAACGGGGCGGATATAAGGAGGCGCTTGGCTTCAGTGTCATGGCATTTCGAGGACCACACTGGGACAACCTGGCCGTTCCGCAAGAAGACCGAAAGCTGCAGCGATTGAACACCCTAAACCCTAAACCCTAAACCCTAAACCCTGAACCCTGAACCCTGAACCCTGAACCCTGAGCCATGATTGAAGACAGCAGTTGCCAGACACAGGGAACAGTTGCAGTCGTTCAGCCGCTCGACTGCCACCCCGGTTCCTGGCAGGTTTCACCTGTCATAATAATAATAATAATAATAATAATAATAATAATATAATAAATTTTGTATGTAAAGACAATGACAATACTAATAATACTAATAATAATAATAATAATAATAATAATAATAAGGGCTCCAGGGGCGAAGGCTTGCACGCGTCAGCGTGTGGTAGAGCTCCTGGAGGTTGAGGTTTACATGCGAGAGCACGCCGCGAAGAAAAGAACGGAAGGTGCCCTAAACCCTAAACCCTAAACCCTAAACCCTAAACCCTAAACCCTAAACCCTAAACCCTAAACCCTAAACCCTAAACCCTAAACCCGCCCTATTCCCTTGGGGGGTTTTGAGCTCGGGTGTGCAGAGGGAGCCTGCAGGAGGTTGAGTTTCAGAGATGTAAAAAAACTAGGTGGGACTTTACGACAACGTTATCACTTTTAAGTCTAGGGGTCCTCTAATTTAATACTACAACTTTATGAGTTTAGGGTTCCTCTAATTTCTTTGTGGTACTTTACTGTAACTTTAGATCCTTACCCTTTTTGGGTTAATTGGGTTTCTTAATAAGGCAGCTAAAAGTTTAATTCTTAGCTACCCTCCTGAGTGCAGCCAAGATTTCATATTAAGGGGTTAAGCAGCAACCAAGAAAAGGTATTGCCATGGTGAGCGATGTTCCCATCGTGTGAGAGAAACACTCGTCTTATGCCTCTTAACCATAGGGTTTAGGGTTTAGGGTTTAGGGTTTAGGGTTTAGGGTTTAGGGTGTAGGGCAAAGCATCTATCGCGTCTCTAAGAATCTCCAGCAAGCTCCGACGCCTGCTTCCTCCCTTTTCCAAGTCCCACACTCGAGCCTTTCGTTCTCAGGCAAAATTGCTGCCACTTTGCGGAGGATCTGTGCGAACGCTGGGCGCTGAGACACGCTTGCTACTTTCCAGTTTGGAATGCTCCAGGTGCTGCATGTAGGTGATGAACGGCGCCAAGCTAGACAAGGACTCATGTGGGTCCAGCTCCACCGCTTAGAGAGCTCAGAGCAACTCTCAAAGCAGTCGTAAGGCCTAAACCCTAAACCCTAAACCCTAAACCCTAAACCCTAAACCCTAAGCCCTAAACCGTAAACCCTAAACCCTAAACCCTAAACCCTAAACCCTAAACCCTAAACCCTCGCTGTCTTGCGCCCAGGTCTGAACGTCTCAAGGATCCCGGATTGGGTCGCCAGCTCAGGAGCCATCCATGCCGCGATATGCTCTGGCGTGATGCGTCGTAGTTGCTACCCCCGCTTTGTGTGCAGACTTTGTCCAGACATGAGGTCTTGACATCGCGGATAGCAGAAGATGGAAGAAGAGTAGGGTTTGGGGTTTGGGGTTTGGGGTTTAGGGTTTAGGGTTTAGGCTTTAGGGTGACTTTTATCGCATACCGCTGGAGTAGGGGTTTTAGAGTTTCATGGACGTGCGAGGGATCCTAGAAATGTCCCTACTCAACCGAGTCAAGCATAACGCCCTTGATTCACTGCTAGTTGCTTGAGAAACAGAAAAAGAATTTTCGTCCGTATGAGGGCAATATAGCTCTAGATTACTTTTTTTTCAGGGTTCTTAAGCAAAGAGTAGTTCAGTAGATTACTTTTTTAAAAGGTTCTTAAGCAAAGAGTAGTTCAGTGACCACGGAAAGGTCTATCGCTTTGCCCGATTCGGGGCTCGTGCGGAGGACTTCCTCCAGGCGGACTGAACCTGCATGGTGCTGCTTTTTTTGTGATTGAACCGTAAGGCGTCTCTACAGGCCCTACTACTAAACATACATGCATGCATACATACATAAATACATACATACATACATGCATGCATGCATGCATACATACATACATGCATACATGCGTACATATATATATATATACATACGTATATACATATGTACATGTGTATATATATATGTGCGTATATGTATATGACTAACATGAATATACCCAGTACCGTAATGATACCCCTTCACACCCGAAAGAATCCCTATAAACAGGTCATCCGCGAGGCATCTGCGTAAGTCACCTTTGCGTCTGCATCCAATGCCCAAACCCGAATCTGGCCCTAAACACTAAACCGCATGTTCCCGTGTCTAGGCTTCTTGTGTGCTCGTTTGGGCTTATTATCTTTCTGACATGGGAGGCCCCCTCCTTACACCCTCCCCCACCCCCTCCCCCCAACCTTAACCCCAAACCGTGAACCCGAACTCTAACCCTAAACTCTTAACCCTAAACCCTAAAGCCTAAAGCCTAAAGCCTAAAGCCTCAAGCCTAAAGCCTCAAGCCTAAACTCCTGGCTCCTTGTGACATTGTGCCTTGGGGTTCACCGTGCGTCTGCGCTGATGTGCTGGCTCTGGCCCATGCAAAGGACCGAAGGACCTGTGCAAAGAGGTTGTGTCACAGCACTCTCAGGCACAGAGCCTCACAAATACAAAGCTCTCAAACCAGCACTTGAGGTCACAGTTCAGGGGCACAGGAGAAAAAGAGAGGGTTTAGGGTTTAGGGTTTAGGGTTTAGGGTTTAGGGTTTAGGGTTTAGGGTGCAGGGTTGAAGGTTTGGGGTCCTTGCTCCGCGTGTGTGGGCGCCATGGAGGAAGCTCCTGACAGCCCGGAAGTGGATGGTGCCATTGGGCTGCGATTTCGGGGCGGGTTTAATTAGGGCCATTAGGGCCGCTAGGGTTTAGGGTTTAGGGTTTGGGGTTTGGGGTTTGGGGTTTGGGGTTTAGGGTTTAGGGTTTAGGGTTTAGGGGCAAACCTGTGATGTGCCACAAGCTTGACATTGTTTGATGCATCTAAGAAAGGCCTAAACCCCCCTCTCCCCCCCCAACAGAACCCTAAACAGGTTTAAGGGTTTGCCTCTGTGAAGCCCTAAAAGCCTTGTAGACCCTGGACACTAAACCATAAAACCCTAAACCCTAAACCTTAAAACCCCAGGCGCCCTAAACGAGTCGCGCACGCGCGCCCGCAGCTCTTTTTGGGGCCAAAGCTGACGACTTGTCGCCGTTTCCGCGCCATGGAGCTCACAGTTCAGCGACGCGGCTTGTGCTCAGGGTTGCGGGTTTAGGGTTTCAGGGTTCAGGGCTCAGGGTTCAGGGTTCAGGGTTCAGGGTCTACGCACCTGGTTTGCCCAAAAAAGCCTGTTTGCACACACGGACCCAGGAGCCTGTGAGTAAGATGGTCCGCCCAAGAACTGTCCAGAGATGCTGCTTAGTCTGCTCCCAGTAGCCAACGTGGTGGGACTAACGGACTCATGGTCTAACTTTGGCTACTGGGCTCATGGGTTTAGGGTTTAGGGTTTAAGGTTTAGGGTTAACTCAATCATGCGGGCCGAAAGCGTTGGGTTCATGGGTTAAAAAGGCATGGGTTCATTCGTGCACGGGCGAGTGGGTTGACAGTGTCTATGGTGGCGTGCTCGCGACATGTAAACTGACTCAAGCACTTCAGGACATTGTCAGAAAGACAGGGCGGGGGGGGGGGGATTAGGTTTTAGGGTTTAGGGTTTGTTTTTCTGGTCTTTAGAGAGGCGTGGGACTTGAAGGATAGCCTGTTAAACGGGATCCTCACATGATTGCCCGTTAGGATCTTGTACCCTAAGCCCTAAACCCTAAACCCTAAACCCGAAACCATCAGCGCCGAGGAATACTTTCCTCAAGGTGCAAGATACGAGCCAGAAGGTCCAGCAGGTCTGCCAAGGGCTTCCCCCAAATCTCTAGGAAACTGTACGCGTGCGTATGATGTAGGTAGCAGTACAGGTCCCCTTCAAGAGGGGCCCCAATAAGGTTCCTGATTTCGGAAACCCTAAACCCCAAAGCCTAACTCTCACTATTTATGTATAAGTATATATATATATATATATAGAGGCCCTGTTGACTTCATGGGCATAGGCACAAACCTCAATGGGCAAGGCATAGTGGGCAAGGCACAAACCTAGTTCCAACGAACCTTAGTGGGCAAGGCACGAAGCTTAGTGGGCAAGGCACAAACTTTGGTGAGCAAGGCACCTTCGTGGGCAAGGCACACTTTGAATTTCAGGATTTCAGGGTTTCAGGGATGGAGCTTTGCGTTTCGTTTGAAAAGAAAGCGGTTCAGGGCGAAGTGTTCAGGGCCTAGGGCTTAGGAAGAAACATTTTTCGCTCAAGGCTTCCGGTTTAAGGTGCAGCTGAAAATGATAAGTTTATATTGTCTTGATGTTCTGGGATTCTCTGAGTGGGTGGGTACTTCTCCATCACACGATGAAAAAGCTCGACTAGAGAAAGCTAGTACATGAGCTGCTGAACCCTAAACCCTAAACCCTAAACCCTAAACCCCAAACCCCAAACCCTAAACCCAAAACCCAAAACCCTAAACCCGAGCCGTTTATTGAGTATGAGTTTTATCTGATGCGCTGTGCCGCATGGAAGTCGCAGCCAGGTGGCATAGGGCATCTCAGACACTCCCGGGTCCATCCTCGGCGATGCCCTAAACCCTAAACCCTAAACCCTAAACCCTAAACCCTAAACCCTAAACCCTAAACCCTGAACCCTGAACCCTGAACCCTGAACCCTAAACCCTAAACCCTAAACCACAGGAGCGATCGAAAAGTTTGCCCTCTACCTCGGCAAGCACTTGCACACGCACAGAGGCTCAGGGTGCAGGGATCCGACTGTTCTGGGGTTTAGGGTTTAGGGTTTAGGGTTTAGGGTTTAGGGGTTCAGGGTTTAGGGTTTAGGGTTTAGGGTTTCGGGTTCAGTGTTTCGGGTTTAGGGTTGAGGGTTTCGGGCTTAGGGTTTGCAGCTTGCTTTGAAGGACGGTGCATTACAAGGGCGCATGCGCCTTTCCTTTGAGCTGAGCTCGCAGACCAGAATAGAGTAGCCCACTGGGCTTTGTGGTGCTTTACTGCAACTTTAGATCCTTAGCCTTTTTGGGTTTATTTTGGGTTTCCTAGTAAGGCAGCTAAAAACTTAATGCATAGCTACCCTCCTAAGTGCAACCAAGTGGGATGCTTGCGCGTTAAAGGGGCCTACCAGTAAAGGATGGGCTCGCAGACCACAGTAGCGCCCGACTCAGGGTTTTAGGGTTTTAGGGTTTTAGGGTTTTAGGGTTTTAGGGTTTTAGGGTTTTAGGGTTTTAGGGTTTTAGGGTTTTAGGGTTTTAGGGTTTTAGGGTTTTAGGGTTTTAGGGTTTTAGGGTTTTAGGGTTTTAGGGTTTTAGGGTTTTAGGGTTTTAGGGTTTTAGGGTTTTTTAGGGTTTGAGGGTTTGAGGGTTTGAGGGTTTTTAGGGTTTTAGGGGTTTGAGGGTTTGAGGGTTTGAGGGTTTGAGGGTTTGAGGGTTTGAGGGTTTGAGGGTTTGGGGTTTAGGGAGGGTTTGAGGGTTTTTAGGGTTTTAGGGTTTTAGGGTTTTAGGGTTTTAGGGTTTTAGGGTTTTAGGGTTTGAGGGTTTGAGGGTTTGAGGGTTTGAGGGTTTGAGGGTTTGAGGGTTTGAGGGTTTGAGGGTTTGAGGGTTTTAGGGTTTTAGGGTTTAGGGTTTAGGGTTTAGGGTTGAAGAGTTTTTGTTGTGAAGCCTCTTTGCACAAAATTAGAATGCTACCGCTGCATGCGCGGAGTAGTGCTTGTAGGTCCCCCAAGGTCCTTCGTATAGGGCAACCCCTATTCCCTAAACCCTAAACCCTAGACCCTAAACCCTGAACCCTAAACCCTAAACCCTAAACCCTAAACCCTAATTCGGGGTCCCTTATGTTCGTAAACCCCGCATATCGTGTCTGCTGTGCCTTGTATTTTAGGGTTTAGGGTTTGGGGTTTAGGGTTTAGGGTTTAGGGTTTTCCAACGCTCAGGAAAGCTTTCAGTTAGAATAGCTCCACATCCCGAAATTGTTGCTGGCGCCAGGGCCACCAGGGTCCCACCCTGTATGACTATTTGCGACGCTGCTTGACCGCAATGCTGGGTTTAGGGTTTAGGGTTTAGGGTTTAGGGTTCTGTCAGCTTTGCCCATCTGAGGGCCACAGTGCTCCGAGATGCAAATCGTGCATCGCGATTGAAGTCAGAAGTATGCTTCAGCGTTTTACCCGACGTTGCCTAAGGCCTCGAGAAGAAGGTGGAGGGGGAAGAGTTGAACGGCTTCAACCCCGGTTCCGGTGGTCACCCTGAATTCTGCTCCCGCCCATGCGTGCCTTGCCCGATGCAAAGAGACGCGGATGCAGGGTTGCGGAGAACCCTAAACCGCAGACCCTCAACCCATCCAAACTCCTAGCTGCAAACCCCCAACCCCCCGACTGGACGTCAGGTCATCGAGGTCTCAAGTATGGTTTGAGGCGTCCCACACCTACCTTGGTCAGGTTGAATGCGTTGGACCCTCATACCTTGCCCCAACAAGTGCTTCGATCCACAATTGGTCTCCTTCCCTGAATATTCAGACAGATCAGCAGCCTCTCAACCCTCTACTGATAGATATCTCCCGGAATACCACAACGCACTACACGGGGAACTTGGGGAACCTTCAAAATTAGGGGGCTAGCCGCCACGTCTGCTGGGCCTTTCCGCCCAGAATGCAACAGCCTTCAACCCTCGGCATCGGGGTTTCCGAAAGGTTGTACCCTTCTGGGGTGGTTCATATAGTCGGGGTTGATTGGACAACAGTGTTTCAAGCTTGCTACCCCTAGTCCCTATATAATCCTTAGGAAGCCATAAGAACTTATGTTTTATAGGGCCCCCGAGCCTACCCTAGTAACGACGATGAGAGTATTTTGGGGTTGTATTCGGGGGAAACCCCTACTCCCCTAAACCCTAAACCCTAAACCCTAAACCCTAAACCCTAAACCCTAAACCCTAAACCCCTATGCCAAGGCGTACTTCCAGCTCGGGTATTGCCGACCTTTCGGCGAGTGCAGGATGTGCCACTTCATGCACGAGCGCATCCGCTTGGACAAGAGCCTCGGCAGTGATGAGGGTTTAGGGTTTAGGGTTTAGGGTTTAGGGTTTAGGGTTTAGGGTTTAGGGTTTAGGGTTTAGGGTTTAGGGTTTCGGGTTTAGGGTTCAACCCTAAACCCTAAACAATTTGGGGGGTCGCTTGAGACCCCAAACGCTCGGCCGAGGGCCTCACAGCCCCAGCGCGCAGACGAAAGAGATAAGGAAAGGTGAGGGTGAAGCCTCCCAGCCTGTGTAGGGTTTGCGGTTCAGGGTTTAGGGTTCCCGCAAACATGAAGCATCGTATGCTGCCCGCATAGCTAGGAATCGACACCCCAAAACCCAAAGCCCTAAATCCAGGCCTCAGGATGTTTCTTGCAGTCTGGGATTTCTTACCATCACCAGCCCCATCAACCTTCCTCAACCTCTTAGACCCCCCTGCGGCCCTGTACCAAAGACCCAAAAGCACCCGCACCCTAAACCCCAAACGCCAAACCCTAAAACCTTAAAACCCAAGCCCCAAGCCCCAAGCCCCAAACCCTAAACCCTAAACCCTAAACCCCAAACCCTAAACCCTAAACCCTAAACCAGGAAGCAACGGTTCTGGCTGGAAAGGCTCTCAGAGTTCGAGTTGCTATTGCCCCTCTGGCCGGAATTGTGTGCCTCGAAGGGTATGTACTTTAGGTCCCTTATAAACGCAAAGTATTAGGGTTTAGGTCCCTTAAACGCAAAATTTAAGTATTAGGGTGTAGGGTTTAGGTCCCTTAAATGCAACATTGAGGTATTAGGGTGTAGGGTTTAGGATTATGATCTCATTATATGGCCCTTGCCTTCTTTAACGGGTTCTGAAGTGTGAGCCCTTGGGCTTGACATGGGAAAAAGGGTTCCGCAATAAAGGGCACGTAGAAGGGATCATGTAACTGCGTAGGCAGGATTTAGGGGGGTTTCTAGGGTTCTTCGGATCATCTTGGAACAGTTTCCAGGCTGCGTAGGCAGGATTTAGGGGCGTTTCTAGGGTTCTTCGGATCATCTTGGAACACTGGGGGTCGAGGTAAGAAAACTGGAGTTGCCCTGGGCCTTAAGGCCTGAGCTTCTTGGAATTTGTGTGTCATAGGTGTTGAAGCCCTACCTTACTTGGCTTCTTGCTTGTCGGGCGATTGGTTTAGGATTTAGGCCTTAGGGCTTTGAACCCTAAATCCTCAATCCTCAAGCATAACCCTAAACACTAAACCCTGAATCCTAAACCCTAAACCCTAAACCCTCAACCCTAAACCCTAAACCCTAAACCCTAAACCCTAAACCCTAAACCCTAAACCCTAAACCCTAAACCCTAAACCCTAAACCCTAAACCCTAAACCCTAAACCCTAAACCCTAAACCCTAAACCTAAACCTTAAGAGTTTACAGTAGCGGGGGGGGGGGGGGGGGTAACGGCCTAACGGGTTGCCAACCTCCAGGACTTTGCAGCTGGTCCTCGAGGCCAAGGCGGAACACGGCTGGTCCAGCCTCTTGCTCAGGGGCTCCTTAGGGTTTAGGGTTTGGGGTTTAGGGCCGTTTAGGGTTTAGGGTTTAGGGTTTAGGGTTTAGGGTTTAGGGTTAGGGTTCAGGGTGATGTGAATTCTGGCTCACCTTGGGTCACTAAATATCAGGCACTGCAATAGGGACCCTTAAGACTGTCATCAGAGAACCAACCTCTCCCCCCCCCCCCCCCCCCCCCCCCCCCCCCTCCCCGGCCCTTCAAGCTATGGGCCCATACTACCTTGCAAACAGGGTCCTGTATTGCAATCTGTATCCATAATTCGGGGAGCCAGAGATGTTCTACGTTCTGGCTCAGGCGTCGGGCCACAGCCTTCATGGGTTTTAGGAGTAAAAACGCGTGTTGCGGGTGAAGGGCTTGGGGTTCACGGCGTCGCTAACCCCTAATAAAACCTCTAAAACCTCTAAACCTCTAAACCTCTAAACCCTAAACCCTAAACCCTAAACCTCTAAACCCTAAACCCTAAACCCTAAACCCTAAACCCTAAACCGGCTTCCCAAACTTGGATTGATCATGCGCGAAACCGTGTAGCTCAGCTATCCAGCTGGGCTTCGACCTCCCTAAACCCTAAACCCTAAACCCTAAACCCGAAACCCTAAACCCTAAACCCTAAACCCTAAGCCCGAAGCCCTAAGCCCTAAGCCCTAAGCCCTAAGCCCTAAGCCTTAAGCCCTAAGCCCTAAGCCCTAAGCCCTAAGCCCTAAGCCCTAAGCCCTAAGCCCTAAACCCTGGCCCAGGCCACGTTGCCAGTATGAAGCAGTTGGTGCTTCAGCGCCGCTGCTGGGGCAGAAGCTGGCGGATAAGAGGGGCTCGTGTGCAGGGGTTTTAGGGTTGTAGGGTTTAGGTTTATAGGGTTTAGGGTTTAGGGTTATAGGGTTATAGGTTTTAGGGTTTAGGGTTTAGGGTTGAGTTTAGCGTTTCGGGTTCTAGCATTTAGGGTGTCTAGCTAGGTAGGCCCTTTGGGACATTTTGTATCTTCCCTTATTGGGTTTCAGAGGATCATATTCAGGAATGTTTTTTGGAGGTTGTTAATGGCCATCCTAGCTAGGGCTTGGGTTTTTCGTAGGGTTTGGGATTTTAAGTTTTAGCGTTTCGGTGCATGATTAGCAAAGAGTACGGTAGCATTACTATGGCAACTCTAAGTGGACTTCCTTAACAGCAGGCCCGCAGAGCGTTTTCCAACAGCTGCCAATTGTTGAAACCCTAAACCCTAAACCCTAAACCCTAAACCCTAAACCCTAAACCCTAAACCCTAAACCCTAAACCCTACACCCTACACCCTACACCCTACACCCTACACCCTACACCCTACACCCTACACCCTACACCCTAAACCCTAAACCCTAAACCCTAAACCCCAAACCCTAAACCCTAAACCCACACCCTGAGGCTGCACCCTCACAGCGCACACACCAAGCATCCCTCCGACGAAGCAGACACTGGGCATTTCATTAGATTGGGTTTAGGGTTTAGGGTTTAGGGTTTAGGGTTTAGGGTTTAGGGTTTAGGGTTTAGGGTTTAGGGTTTAGGGTTTAGGGTTTAGGGTTTAGGGTTTAGGGAAGTCTTCAGCTGCGTTGATTCTTTGGTACTCGCTCCGAGAGGCCTTGCGGCCAAATTTTTGAGAGCAAGGTTTAGGGTTTAGGGTTAAGGGTTAAGGGTTTAGGGTTTAGGGTTTAGGGTTTAGGGTTTAGGGTTTAGGGTCAGGATCAAGTGCCGAGGTCGTCCCGTGCGGTCGGTGCGTGCGTGCTCTGTTTGCCGATTTGTTTTGCTCTTGCAAAGGCATCCTTCTGTCATCCTTCCGATTCCCTTCTACATAGTCAAGCATTGTAGAATCGAAATTAAGATACATCCATGATGCCAAGCAGGAAAAGGGGAACGTTGAGTTCAGTGGGGTACGCTTGGGATAAAGGCGCCGATTTGCTTTGTTCAAGGCTCCATGTAGTCGGTCTCTCACGCCATGTACATCACGATTGGGATCACTCAGTTGAGCGGAGATGTGAGATACATCCAGGTGGCGCTGGACTCTTCAGTTGATGCGCTGAGGCATCAGGTGCACAACCTACTTGGAGTCTTCAAAGGCAGGTTGCTCACAGCTTCCGGGGATGTGCTGCGGGGCAGCAGGACAGTCGAGCAGTCGGGGCTGCAAAATGGCAGTCTCCTGACCCTCCACACAGAGCCCGTTTATGCCTCTGCGTCCTTGGGAGCTTTTGCCGCCGTCTTGGGCGATGGGTCCCTTGCTTGCTGGGGAGACTCTGACCGGGGCGGAGACTGCACTGCAACTCAGGGATACTTGGAAATAGTTTTTTTTTTTTTTTTTTTTTTCAAATTTTGGGTACTCTAATTCCTAAGAAAACAGCAAGAATTAGAATTTTTGCTGGGGTTTCCAAGTTCAGTATAGGCAAAGGAGTGTCTGCAGAACATGCAGGTCTGTGGAATCTGCTCTACGCGCGCAGCGTTCGCCGCCATCCTGGTGAACGGATCCGTGGTGACCTGGGGACGTCCCGAAAGTGGTGGTGACAGCAGTTCCTTGGCAGCCCAGTGGTACCCTCTACCCTTTTTTTGGTTCTGGGTTCCCTTATAAAATAGCCAACCCATAATGGTGCCCTCTACCCTTTTTTTGGTTCTGGGTTCCCTTAGTAAAAAATAGCCAACACCCATAAAAGGGGCGCCCCCTTTGTTGTAAGATGGCTACTGGGCTACAAAGGTTCCGTGCAGGAGCATCTCAGGGATGTGAAGCGCGTGCAATCTACGGCCTCCGCCTTCGCTGCGATCCTCAGTGACTGGGTTTTGGAGTACTACACTTTAATACTTTTTTTTGGTTCTGGGTTCCTATAAGAGCTACTTAAGCCTAAGAAGTATATACTTTTTTCCAGGATCTACTCCAAAGCTAAGGTGATGGATCTGTGGTGACATGGGGCCTTGCCGAGTGTGGGGGCAACAGCAGCGATGTCCAAAAGCAGTTGAAGAACGTGCGTCAGATCCAAGCTACATATTCCGCATTTGCAGCACTCTTGAGTGACGGATCTGTGGTAACTTGGGGCTTACCTGACTGCGGAGGAGATAGCACCGCTGTGCAGGAGCAGTTGCGGAGTGTGCAGTTCATACAATCTACAAGCTTGGAAGAGGGAAGCGCGTTTGCTGCGATCCTGCGGGATGGATCCGTCGTCACTTGGGGCGCAGCCGAAGGCAAGCACGTTTAACGTCCTTTTTAGGTTTAGATGCGTCGTGAGCTTTGGGCAGGTCCTGAAAGCACTGTTCGAGTTTTAGCACTTTTGACACGTTAAAACCGTTTGCTGAGCCGAAATCGGGGCCCATGTCATGGGGCAGTACCATGTCTTAGTGTACACATTTTGCTGTAGTGTGGTATTGGTGGTGGTGGTGGTGGTGGTCGTGGTAGTAGTAGTAGTAGTAGTAGTAGTAGTAGTAGTAGTAGTAGTAGTAGTAGTAGTAGTAGTAGTAGTAGGAGTTGTGAAGTCGACCAACCCGGTCTTGCACTAAGCAAATGCAAACACGAGCGGCCACGCTGCTTTTGACTTCGCGGGAACACCAGCTCAGAAGGTGCCCTACAGCCAAGCGTCCGGTCGGACCGCTCCGCAACCTTAAAGCTACAGAACGAAACTACCGAGCACAAAGCTACAGAGTAGCAGTAGTAGTAGTAGTAGTAGTAGTAGTAGTAGTAGTAGTAGTAGTAGTAGTAGTAGTCGTAGTAGTCGTAGTTGTCGTCGTAGTAGTAGTAGTAGTAGCAGGAGTAGTAGTAGTAGTAGTAGTAGTAGTAGTAGTAGTAGTAGTAGTAGTAGTAGTAGTAGTAGTACATTGTATTACTACTTGCATCCCTTGCCCAACCTTGGCCGAAGGCGGCGGCGACAGCAGCTCCGCACAGAAGCAACTGAAGAGTGTTCTGCACATCCAAGCAACGAACCATGCCTTTGCCGCAATCCTTGCTGATGGATCAGTGGTGACGTGGGGGAACCCTGATTTCGGCGGCGACTGCACCGGCGTGCAGAAGCAACTGAAGGGTGTGAAGTGCATCCAGGCTACGTATTCCGCATTCGCGGCCGTCCTGGAGGAAGGCAGCGTTGTCACGTGGGGTGATGCCGAATGTGGAGGTGACAGCAGCTATGCCCAGAAGCGACTGCAGAAGGTTGAATGCATCCAGGCTACACATCGTGCCTTTGCGGCAATTCTGTACGACGGATCTGTGGTGGCTTGGGGCGACCCTGATTTCGGAGGCGATTGCAGTGATGTTGAGAGCCGCTTGCTGAGCGTCCAGAAAATACAGGCTACATACTTCGCATTCGCGGCATTGCTAAGTGACGGTCCCGTTGTAAGCTGGGGGAGCTCCACATCCGGTGGGGCAAGCGATCATCTTACCAAGGAATTGAAACATGTCAATTCGCTTCAAGCCACCGACTTTGCATTTCTTGCCATCAAGGTTGATGGATCTGCTGTGGCTTGGGGGCATTCTGAACTGGGTGGCGACAACCACGCAGCGCAGTTTCAGCTGCGCGACGCCTAACCCCTAACCCCTGACCCCTAACCCCTAAACCCTAAACCCGATACGAGCCGATGAGTGGAATCTCGATCTGCTTCAAGCACCACCAGTGAGAAACCTCACCAGCTGCCAAAGACCTGCAGACTTTGCCCCAAACCCTAAACCCTAAACCCTAAACCCTAAACCCTAAACCCTAAACCCTAAACCCTAAACCCTAAACCCTAAACCCTAAACCCTAAACCCTGGTACGTTTCAAGGATCTGCTCCCCAATGCCAGAAATGCTCCCAATGCCGGAAAAAAGAGACTGGCAGGTTGAAGCCCTAAACCCTAAACCCTATGAAGCCCTACCCTAAGCCCTACAACCCAAACCCTAAAGCCTAAGCCCTGAACCCTAAACCCCTGTTCACCAAACCCCTAAGCCAAAGCCCTGTAAGCCCCTAGACCCTCAACCCCTAAACTCCTAAGCCCCTGAAAACCCCCGAAACCCCCAAACAGCCCTAAACCCTAAACCCTAAACCCTAAACCCTAAACCCTAAACCCTAAACCCTAAACCCTAAACCCTAAACCCTAAACCCTAAACCCTAAACCCTATAAAACCCAAACCCTAAACCCTAAACCCAAAACCCAAAACCCTAAACCCTAAACCCTAAACCCTAAACCCTGATGAGTCCAGGCGCAACTTGCTCAAGGCGCTGGTGCGCATGAGTGCGTCTCAGGCGGTGGCTGCAGGGCTTGGGGGATGAGGTTTAGGGTTTAGGGTTTGGGGTTTGGGGTTTGGGGTTTGGGGTCTGGGGTTTGGGGTTTGGGGTTTGGGGTTTGGGTTTTGGGGTTTGGGGTTTGGGGTTCGGGGTTTGGGAATTTGGGGTGTTACATGGGTGTTTGGGGCGTGTACGGGTTGCGCCTTAGACCTTAGACGTTAATTCGTGCTAAGCTCACAAGGTTTAGGGCTTGGGGTTTCGAATTTAGGGTTTAGGGCTCAGTGAACATCTTGTCTTGGTGGGAGACATGTACCATGTTCTGAAGGTCGAGGTCTACGCTCCTACATGTTTTTCAAAAGTGCTTGCAGCTGTTTCAGGCCATTTTTTACGCGTTGCTTGGTCTCAGGGCTCGCCTACTCCACCAGTTTACCCGTTTCGGGAGGGTGGTGATTCACTTCCTGAAGCTTCAGGGCTTGTCTTGGGTACATACGTGATGCGTATGTAGGATTACAAGCAGATAATGTTGGCAATTATGTTGGCTCTGGTTTGAGGGATGGGGATGACTCAACCTGCCACGGCGTTCCCCTCCCTCCGTAACACGCACACACGAACAAACGTACGCGCAGGCACTCGCACTCGCACTCGCACTCGCACTCGCACTCGCACTCGCCCATGTGCACGCCCACGTGCATGCCAACGCATATGCCCAAGCCCACGCCCACGCCCACTTACAAGACACACCTTGCAAGGCCACCCGTGACACCATATCCCCACCCTAACTGGAAGGCAACGGGCTGCATCACCGGCTGCACCCGTTTCAATCCTGTTCTCGCTGGCCTCCTTGATGAGGAGGCGAGGAAAGTGCAGGGCAGCCGGCGTGTGGGCATGTTCAGCAGTTGCTCCTCCAATAATCACCAACATGCCCAATGCTGTGGAAGATGCCAGGTCTTTCGTCAGCGCGTTCACCCACCCAGCACAGGCGATTGGGGCCGCAGGTAAATTGGGTTCGACGGTTCGACTGGGGAACGCGGAGCTCAACCCGAAGTCTCATGATGTGTGTGCTTGTTGCGACTGGTAGTCCATCTTTACATGCAACCTGGCCACCCGGATATTCGGATGCTCTAGCATCCTCAACACACTGTAGAGCTGCAAGCCTTAGACCTGAAACCCAAAACCCCACAATCCCAAGCCCTATAGCATGGAGTGGTTTGATATGTTGCCACTAAACCCTAAACCTCAAGCCTTAAACCCTCAACCCTCAAACCTCAACCCTCAACCCTCAACCCTCAATCCTAAACCCTAAACCCTAAACCCTAAACCCTAAACCCTAAACCCTAAACCCTAAACCCTAAACCCTAAACCCTAAACCCTAAACCCTAAACCCTAAACCCTAAACCCTAAACCCTAAACCCTAAACCCTAAACACTAAAACCCTAAACCCTAAACCCTAAACCCTAAACCCTAAACCCTAAACCCTAAACCCTAAACCCTAAACCCTAAACCCTAAACCCTAAACCCTAAACCCTAAACCCGAACCCTAAGCCCTAAACCCTAAAACCTAAACCCTAAACCCTAAAACCCTTCGTGCCGAGGATGACTGGCGAATGGCCAGCTTGATGGGATGAGCCCATGTCAGTTTTTGGGAGAATCCCAGATTCTGCTGTTGCCGTCTATATGTTCCACGGTTCCTTTTGAGGGTTTAGGGTTTAGGGTTAAGGGTTTAGGGTTTCTAAACACCCTGCTGCGGCACGTCGTGCTGAATAAGCGTTCGACAGGCTGCCTTACATTATCTTGACGGGAGCTCATGACAACCATGATGCACCACGGTGCACTCCTGCCTGAAATTGGTGATGCCCAATCTCATGCTGTTTTCGTAGGTTTTCCCAGTTTTCCTAAACCCTAACCCCTGAACCCTAAACCCTAAACCCTAAACCCAGAACCCAGAAACAAAACTTTCTCATTGGACTAACTAGCTAGGTGCTTTGGGCATCCGCCGGTGCACCGTAATGGTGCGCACCAGCCTCTTGAATCTTCGAATCCAGCTGCTCAAGAAGCAGCTGCAGCGGGATCGCAGATGAGCTGATGAAGAGAGGGGTGGAAGAAGTACTACTAGCATTCCCTTATGGCCCCTAGATAATTATACACTAGTAACCCACAAAACCCTCTTCTCACCACTATAAGACCCCTATACTAGGTTTTAGGGGTTTGGAGTTGAGGGTTTAAGAGTTCGGGGAGATGGCCCCTGAACCCTAAACCCTAAACCTAAACCCTAAACCCTAGACCCTAAACCCTGGACCCTAGACCCTAGACCCTGGACCCTAGACCCTAAACCCTAAACCCTAAACCCTGAGATGGCCTATGGCCTTTCCTGCTACAGCACTTGCAATGATCTCCGGGTAGAGAACCAGGCTGCGGATGGAGCCCACCGAAATTTCCGAAATGGGGGGGTTTAGGGTTTAGGGTTTAGGGTTTAGGGTTTAGGGTTTAGGGGCACCTTATTGGGGTCCTTCTTGTAAGGGGATCCCGCTATGTCGCGGTTTACTTTCAGCGTTCCATCTTCTGCCTGAAGCGCCCATCCCTGACCAGCTTGCACGGACACTGTAATTCATCAGAAAGGAAGATTGACTTTGACCTCGCCCTCTTTCGTCTGTCTCTCAAAGGTGTGGGGTGGCACAGGCTACCATGTTCTACAGGGAGTCTCGGGTTTAGGGTTCATGTCACCTGCCGCAGTAAGGACGCGTAAATTCTTGTGGGTCAAGGTCAGTCGTACAGCGAAACAAAAAGTTCCACCGTCTGCCTGAGCTTCAGGCCCAACGTGTTTGTACTTGAAGTCCGACGGTAGCGATCCGGAAGTACAGTGGCTGCGCCTCTGTTGTTTTGGTTCAGGGTTTAGGGTTTAGGGTTTAAGGGTTTCTTTGTTCAACATCTTCGCAGTTGTAGGAAGTCTTCCGGACCGCACGCGCGATTAGGTTCATTCTAGATTGGAGTGTCGTCCCTGTGGACGAGCACGGATGACTTTGGCCCCCCTGTCGAGGGCATTGATGTCCGAATTGAGTCGAACAGGCGATCCTCTTCCAGCCCGGGTTTAGGGCCTTAGGGTTAGGGCTTAGGGTTCAGGGTACCCCCGACAGGAGTTTTGAGCGCTGATGCGCTGATGTGCAAGAGCGGTGGACCAGTCCGGTGTTTATGGTGCCTGGACACCCATTTGAAGGATCAAAACGCCTTCTGGTGGGCTTGAGTAAGAACTTCACGGAGTCCAGATCAAAACGCAAAGAAGCAGGAAGGAAGCTCGCGTCACAAGGGCGCGCAGCATCCTGTTCCCAGCCATATACCTGCTGCCCACGCGATGCAAAGAAGGTAGCAGGTTTTGTGGGAAATTGTGCTAAACCCTCCTCAACTCTGAGCCAATACAAACACGAACCTTAAACCTTAAACCCTTGAACTCTAAACCCTAAACCCCTAAACCTTAAAGCCTAATTAGACCCAAAACCTTAATTAAACCCTAAACTTCCCGGACTGAAGGGGGAAGGCACTCTGGAAGTTGTCGCAAACCGGCAGTGATCTCTTCTAGAGGAGGGTTTAGGGTGTAGGGTTTAGGGTGTAGGGTGTAGGGTTCAGGGTTTAGGGTTTCGTACTTTGGGGTAGATTCTGGGGAGGTCCTATCTGTTGAATGCAATACCCACTCCATAGGCCCCGGGCATAGACGTGTTATTCAAGACTCTTCAAGACTTCCTAAACCCTGAAAACTAAGACCCTAAAACCCTCAAAACCTTGAACCCTCAACTCTAAAAACAAAGCCCAAAACCCCAGGTAAAGCATCCGAAGCCAAGATTTTCTGATCGTCCAAAGCCCTAAACCCCCAAATCCAAAGCCCACAACCCCAAGTCCAAAATCCGAAGCCCAGGATTTCTCATCGTCTACAGCCCTAAGACCCTCCTAAATCCCAAACCCGAAAATCCGTCGAGCTCAGGCCCTTTCTGCCTATGCCCAGTGGCTGGCGGAGAGTTTGAACCGCCACGGCGAGCGCTTCTTGAATCTTCATGCCAGACCTAACCCTACAAAACCCTGTAAACCCGACAAAACCCGAGAAGCCCCATAAACGATACCTCACAAAACCCTAAATCTTAAACCCATATCCTGTAAACCCAAGAAACCCTACACCTCCCAAACCCAAAGGAAAACTAAATCTTAAACCTACGCCCTCAATATAAACCTTATCAGCCCTTTAACCCCCATAAACCCTATACATCCTCTAAATAAACCCTGTACACCCTATTCACCCTTAAAACCCGATAAGCCCTGTAACCCCTGTAACCCCTGCAAACCCTGTAAACCCTGTAAACCCTGTAAAACCCTGTAAACCCTGTAAACCCTGTAAACCCTAAGCCTCGCTATGTATGTAGGTACTTGGAGGTTCATGGTACTTACAAACCAATTATAACTGTACTTGTAACTGTACTTATACCCATATTAGGGCACTTAATGGGCTTGTAAGTGGGTTATAAGTACAGTTATAATTGGTTAATAAGTACCATGAACCTCCAAGTATGTATGTATGAACGTATGTATGAGTTTTCGTGACTGCACCCTGCCACAAGTGTGGGTAACAACCCAGTGCCACAGCATCTCAGTTTTGGGGAATTTGGGGTTTAGGGTTTAGGGCTAGGGTTTAGGGTCAAGGGTTTAGGGTTTAGGGTTTAGGGTTCAGGGTTTAGGGCGAGGGTTTAGGGCTCTCCCCCAAAACAGTGCAAGAAGGCTGTTGGAGGATGTTCGAAGCACAAGTCTGGAGCCCTGAAGCCAGAGATGGGGCACCCAGTAGTCCTCGGCATGTAAACCCTAAACCCTAAACCCTAAACCCTAAACCCTAAACCCTAAACCCTAAACCCTAAACCCTAAACCCTAAACCCTGAACCCTGAACCCTAAACCTGAACCCAGAATCCTAAACCCTAAACCCTCTGCGCTTGGGGCACCAAGGCCAAGAGCAGCACGCCCGAGAAATCACTGCGGTACGTGAAGCGGACGACTCAGCAGTTCACGCTTTGATGCAGGGTTTAGGATTTAGGGGGTTTAGGGTTTAGGGGTTTAGGCCGGTTTAGGGTTTAGGGTTTAGAGTTTAGGGTTTAGGGTTGAGGGTTGAGGGATGAGGGTTTAGGGTTTGGGTCATCGGGTGTATACGCGTGAGGGGCTACGTTAACAATAGTGCTTGCTTTTGTCAAGAAGGAAGGAAGCCAAGGGGCTTTAGGGTTTAGGGGTTAAGGCCTCCTTGCAGTTCTTCAAGACCCTCTTCAGCTAGAGAATTGCTGCTCGAGATCGCAGTGATTTTTACTTTTGTTGTGCTTAGTTGAGTGGGCGAGGGCCGGAAGCCACTGCCGGTGGATAAACCCTAAACCCTAAACCCTAAACCCTAAACCCTAAACCCTAAACCCTAAACCCTAAACCCTAAACCCTAAACCCTAAACCCTAAACCGGGAAACTCTTGATCTTCAGACCTCTCCAAAAACTACAAAGAAGCTGCGAGCCTTCCAGGGCGAAGGCCTCCTAAACCCTGAACTCCAAAACCGATTCCACGCCCTAACACCCAAACCCCGAAATTCTAGACTTTCACATTCCAGCTGCCAAATACACTCCCTCACAGGGGCGACATAGGGCCTAAATTTTTAGGGCAGCCCAGGGCGGGCTCCTTGCTAAAGCAAGGGCTTCCGCCCTGGCGGGCACACAGAGGGGCGTTGGCCGATTTAAGAGCCAGGCGGTCCGAGAAGTCGCACGGTGTGGGTTGTGGGTTCTCCACGGAAACCCTAAACACCTAAACCCTAAACCTTACACCCCAAACCCAAACCCTAAACCCTAAACCCTAAACCCTAAACCCTACACCCTAAACCCTAAACCCTAAACCCCAATGGTCTAGAGTTCAGGCTGCGGCCGTGGGCGCCACCGCTCTTGTGGAGCTCCGGGCAGCTGTGTCCACCGGGCTGCAGCTTTGTATCTTCAGGGCGTTTTCAGGAAGCCCTAAACCCTAAGCCCTAAACCCTAATCCCTAAACCCTAAACCCTAATCCCTAAGCCCTAAACCCTAAACCCTAGACCCTAAACCCTAGGCCCGCTTGCTTCTTGTCGATGTAGGGTTGTGTTTTTTTCGGGGCTGTTTAAGGGCAGCGTGCGAATTAGGGAATTAGGTGCCCTGTGTGATCCCGTATTGGGAGGTATCTATATGGTACCTAGCTTCCCTAATGCCCAAAACTATGAGCTTCAAGTCGTAAGCAAGCCCCTTAAGAGAGAGAGTCGCAAAGTGGGAGGAGCGCTACCCTAAATCCTAAACCCTAACCCTAAACCCTAAACCCTAAACCCTAAACCCTAAACCCTAAACCCTAAACCCTAAATTACCCTAAACCCTAATGTTGAGGTCACATTTATCAAGGGGGTGGGGGGTGGCAGTAGCGGGAAGTATTTTGGCCGGGATTTTGCCCGAAAAGTCTGTTTCATGAAGAATTTCCATTATGTTAGGCTGTTGGGAGCCTGAAACCCCATTTTGATGGGGTGGTAATCAAAAAATGGGTGACAATAGTGAGAAGGTTCCCGGGAGAATTTCCCAAATATGCTTCCGAGAGAACTGCTGTTGCGAGCTCTTTTCAATCGAGGCAGAGACCGCACGGCTGAGAGTGTGTCACTTCAGCAGAGGGCATAGTCTGGCTCAGAAATCCTGATCTTCGCGGCCAACCCAAAAGCATCGATTCCTTCTTCAAAACCTTTAAAAAAAACCAACCCAAACAAATCCGCCTAGGCTACCCCTTACGAGACCTCCAAATCGCAATAATCAAGGGTGACATCAATAAAGTCCGGCGAGCGGGGTGGGTGCCGGTCTGGCTCTCTCTAGTACTACTAGGTACCCCTAAACCCTAAACCCTAAACCCTAAACCCTAAACCCTAAACCCTAAACCCTAAACCCTAAACCCTAAACCCTAAACCCTAAACCCTAAACCGACTACCCAGAAGCCGACCAGAAGAGGCCACCCCCCCCCCCCCCCAAGGCTTATTATTGCCACCCGGACCCTTTCAAAGTTTGTTTGGACCCAGCGCCGGAACAAATCCGGGGGGGGGGGGGGGTTGATTATCGCGACCCCAACATTAAACCCTAAACTCTGAAGCTCAGGCAGAATCAGCTGGATGCCATCGTCTCGAAGCTCCAGCGCCTGGAGGAGGAGCCACAAAGTGGGAGGAGTGTTTACCCTAAACGCGAAACCCTAAAGCCCAAACCCCAAACCCCAAACCCTAAACCAGTACTGGTCCCTGAAGAAGGAGGCAAATGCCTTAAACTTCAATGTCTGGACTGTTGGGGTGGCTGGTCGTTTTGGGGGGGTACCCTGGCCGGCTCAGGCGATCAAAAACGCGTTGTTTCAAACTTTGCAAGCCCTTCCCGGACCCGCCTGGGGGTGGGATTGTGGACCCTCCCCCTTGTCGGACCCCGCCCGACCATGCCCTCGCATGAAGCTCGACCCGATGCCTTTCCCACTCCCACGAGGTCCGGAGAAGCTATAGTGGTATTGTGAGTTTTGATCTAAATCCTGAAAAGAATATATTCGGGTGACTTTGCCACCTTCGACGGCGGGGGGGCGTGGGAGAAAGGTGTTAGAGAGGCCCTCCACGATCGGGCCTTCTCACGGCGCGATGCCTTCAAGGCCCTGCTGAAGACCCTCACATTTACAGCTCTTGCGCCATATTACAGCCAACTCAGCCAACCCTAAACCCCAAAACCCCAAAACCCTGAACCCTAGCCCGAATCGCTAATCCCTACACCCCAAATCCCGAGATAATCCCCAAACCCTAAACACGGAACCCTATCTCGAGGCATCTCCTTCTTGGGCTCATGTCGGCAATTCATCGTATGAATCACGGGTTCTGTATGAAGTATTGTATTTGCATGAAGTATATGACTTCCCCAAACAGTTAACTATATTGAGTATGTTGTAGTATCCATATTGTTCGTATTCGTTTTATTGCTTCATTGAAAGATGATGCTTATGGTCGCTTTACCTTTATATTCGCTATATGTTGGCTTCACTACTTGTATGTTTTGTTTGCTTTGTATTTCATAGAACGCTTGTATTCATAATATAGTCTAGTCTTTCATAAGGGTTTAGGGTTTAGCGTTTGGGGTTTAGGGTTTATGGTTTAGGGTTTAGGGTTTAGGGGTTGCAACCACGGTGGCAGTGGGAGGATGAGGTCTTAAGGCAGAGAGGACAAAGCTCAGGGAAGTCTGATCTAACCCGGTTTCGGGTTTCGGGTTTAGGGTTTAGGGTCTAGGGTTTAGGGAAATCTGGGTGCTTTATGGAGCATCCCAGCATGCGAGAAGTGCCGGATGCTTTGACACAGACGCGCTTTCATCAGATGCTCACGTCAGACCCTAACCCCTAAACCCTAAACCCTAAACCCTGAACCCTGAACCCTAAACCCTAAACCCTAAACCCTAAACCCTAAACCCTAAACCCTAAACCCTAAACCCTAAACCCTAAACCCTAAACCCTAAACCCTAAACCCCCTAAACCCTACCCTAAACCCTGAACCTTAAACCCTAAACCCTAACCCTAAACCCTAAACCCTAAACCCTAAACCCTAAACCCTAAACCCTAAACCCTAAACCCTAAACCCTAAACCCTAAACCCTAAACCCTAAACCCTAAACCCTAAACCCGAACAGACAGGACCTCGAAGCTACGAAAGTCGAGCTTGCCGAGGTTGCCATTGTCATTTGCACGTGAGAGAGTTCAAGCCCTAAACCCTACACCCTAAACCCTAAACCCTAAACCCTAAACCCTAACCCCATGGTTTGTGGTTGGCCAAGATTTGCGTGAACTTGGCCCAGCTGCCGCATACCCGGGCGTTTGCCGCGGAGTGCAATATATGATAAGGCACCTTGAGGGGTTTAGGGTAGAGGGTTTAGGGTTTACGGTTTAGGGTATAGGGTTTAGGGTTTAGGGTTTGGGGTTTGGGGTTTGGGGTTTAGGGTTTAGGGTTTAGGGTGTATGAGATACTCCTCTGTGATAAAATTATCTAGTTATCATTTCATATCTAGATATTTCAGAAGACACTACGGAGCTTATATCATCTGGCTTCGGATTGAGCAGCCCTACGCCCTAAACCCTAAATCCTAAACCCTAAACCCTAAGCCCTAAACCCTAAGCCTGAGCAGGTCGTCATTGACAAGGAGGGCAGCCAGATTGAGCTCCGATCCGAGGTCGATGCACTCAAGCAGATGCTTCTGGGCAGCCTCGGAAGTGTTTGGTTTAGGGTTCAGGGTTCAGGGTTCAGGGTTCAGGGTTTAGGGTTTAGGGTTTAGGGTTGAGGGTTGAGGGTTGAGGGTTGAGGGTTGAGGGTTGAGGGTTGAGGGTTGAGGGTCGAGCAGCTGTGCACAGACGGGGTCGGAGTCGATGGTTGCAGGCTCCAGCTTCTGCTTAAAGTTTGGAGCCCTAAATCCCCAAACCCTAAACCCGAAACCCCACATCTCAAACCCCTAACCAAACTCTAAACCCTAAACCCTAAACCCCAAACCCCAAGCCCTAAGTTGGGCTTTGGCCTATGTCCCTGCGCTCCGACTCAGGATTGGCGTGCAAAGCCAGAATGAGCTGCTAAAACAGCTGCAGGAGCTGCTGGCCTTGGGGGTGGGGACTCACAGGCTTGGGGCTTTAGAGTGTAGGGTTTAGGGTGTAGGGTTTAGGGTTTAGGGTTTAGGGCTTAGGGGAGCAGGATTCGGGGGTTTAAGGTTCAGGTTGTGGGGTTTAGGGCTCCCTCGTGATTTCGGCTTCCTGCCGCACCTTGAGAACAAGTCGGTCGGCTAGATGTGCAGGGTTTAGGGTATAGGGCTTAGGGTTTAGGGTTTGGGGTTTAGGGTTCAGGGTTTTGTGTTCAAAGTTTGGGGTTTAGGGTTTAGGGTTTAGGATTAGGGTTCGGGGTTTACGTTTCAGGGTTTTGAGCTGCCATACAGGGTTAGGGTTTAGGGTTTAGTGTTCAGGGTTTGGGGTTTAGGGTTTAGGGGTGTTGAGCTGCCTGCCATATTGGAGAAAGCCGAAGTCATTGTCCCTCTCGTGGTTCCTGACCTAAACCCTAAACCCCAAACCCCAGACCCCGATCCCAAAACCCCAAACCCCAAACCACTAAACCCTAAACCCTAAATAAACCCTAAACCCTAAACCCTAAACACTAAACCCTAAACCCTAAACCCTAAACCCCAAACCCTAAACCCTAAACCCTGACCCCGCCATACGTCTTTGTACATGTTCCAGACTTTAGATGTGTTGGGCCAGGACTCCCAAATGGAGTCGGTGGACAAGAAGATTGCCGAGGCTGTTGAGGGTATTGGGTTGAGGGCAACGTGATTCTAAGGGTTTAGGGTTTAGGGTTTAGGGTTTAGGGTTTAGGTTTTAGGGTTTAGGCTTTAGGGCAACCAACCCTGAGGCTGTTCACCATTCTTTTACCAGCCCTGGGCTGTCCACAGTCTATAGCGGCTCTAGATAGGGTTTAGGGTTTAGGGTTTATATAAATTGTATAGGGTTTGTGTCCGGGGTTTTGTGGGGTTTTGTGGGGTTTTGTCGGGTTTTGTTTTTTACATTTGTCATTTTGACTTTGGGGTTGTGGGGCCGGGGCTGGGGGAGTGCTGGAGGGGCTGGAGAGGGGCTGGAGAGGGGAGGGCTGGAGAGGGGCTGAGAGGGGCTGGAAAGGCGCTGGAGAGGGCCTGAAAAGGGCTGGAGAGGGGCTAGAGAGGGGAGGGGCTGGAGAGGGGGCTGGAGTGGAGAGGGGCTGGAGAGGGGCTGGAGAGGGGAGAGGGGCAGAGGGGCTGGAGAGGGGGGGCCGGAGGGGGTGGAGGCCGGAGGGGCTGGCTGGAGGGGCGGGGCGTTGGGGCTGGTAAGTGGGCTGAGGGGGGGGCTGGCTGAAGGGTTTGGCTAATATTTTGCACTGGGAAGGATGAAGGATTATTGCACGAGCTGCTCGTAATGAAACACCTACAATTTCTATTTATCCTGGCCTTGAGGGTTTAGGGTTTAGGGTTTAGGGTTTAGGGTTTAGGGTTTAGGGTTTAGGGTTTAGGGTTTAGGGTTTAGGGTTTTGGGTTTAGGGTTTAGGGTTTAGGGTTTAGGGTTTAGGGTTTAGGGCACCCCTAAACCCCAGGTGAGTTGTATGGGCCCTTAGTATGGTCCCTGACTTCCTTGAAAGGGTTTCTGGGCCCTTGCTCCCCTTGTCCCCCTGGTTCTTAGTAGGGAATGAGGGAATTAGGGCCCCCCTTTTATACCCTTTTTGGGTTTAGGGTTTAGGCTTTAGGGTTTTAGGGGTGCTTAGACAGGGTACCTCTTTCCCTCATTCCCTACTAAGAACCAGCCAGTTTTAAGGGCCCATACCCTAAGATAATAGCAAAGGAACCGACAATCACCCGGAGAATGCATGGTCTTCTCCTGCCCTTTGACCCTAAATCCCAAACTCGAAGCCCGGCACCCGAAATCCTACACGTGCCTGTTCCCCTCCCTACACCCTCAACCCTAGACTAAAACCCTAAACCCTAAACCCTAAACCCTAAACCCTAAACCCTAAACCCTAAACCCTAAACCCTAAACCCTAAACCCTAAACCCTAAACCCTAAACCCTAAACCCTAAACCCTAACCCGAAACCCTAAACCCTAAACCCTAAACCCTAAACCCTAAACCCTAAACCCTAAACCCTAAACCCTAAACCCTAAACCCTAAACCCTAAACCCTAAACCCTAAACCCTAAACCCTAAACCCTAAACCCTAAACCCTAAACTAAGTGAGGGGTCGCTTCCGTCGAGCGACAGAACGCTCGGCCGAGGGCCTTACAGCCCGAGCGCCAAAGCCAAAAGAGAAACGGAAAAGGTGAGGGTTAAGCCTCACCGTCTGTCCTGGACAGGCCAACGGACATCGGCCTTTTTTACGACAACGTCAGTACTCGGCTAAGGGATGGCCGGCACCCAGACCACCTTTAGCGCAGCTAAAGTATAATTCAGGGTTTTGGGTTCAGGGTTTGCCGGGCCCCCCCCCCTGGCCCTGGTGGCTGGATTCCTGGAGCAGGAGGCTGGCCAGGGGTCCAGGCAGGCTGGTTGCAAGCCCGGCCAAGGCGCCCCCGGCCAAGCCCCTCCAAGGGCTCCCAGCCACCAATCAAGGGCCTGGAAGGGCCCGGGTTCAGGGCTAGAGGAAGGCCCCCCCACGCCAAGAGGGCCGTACCATCCAATGAAGAATGTTTTTTTTTTTTTACTGAAATGGATGGTTTTGCGTGCCCCTCCATTGCCAGAAGCGCCAGGAAAGCCCAGGAAGCCCCCAAGAGGCGCCAAGAGCCACCAAAAGGCTTCAAAAGCTTAAAAGGCCCCCTAAAAGAAGGGCACAAGATTTGTCCGTGCCCGCAAATATTGAAGATGGTTTTAGACACCCCTGCCCGCAATGAAAAATGTTGTTTTTAGTACTGAACTCGATGGTTTTGGGCACCCCTCCATTTCACCCGAAAAGGACCAGGAAAGCCCAGGAAGCCCCCAAATCAGCAAGGGCCTCTACGGGCCCTGACGTGCCGAAGGCCCGAAAAGGGCCGAGTACCCCGAACCCCAGCTTAAACCCTAACACCGCAAAACCCTGCGAAGGCCTTCAAGCAAATAAGGGCCTCTACGGGCCCTAACGTGCCGAAGGCCCGAAAAGGGCCGAGGCTACCCCCGAACCCCAGCTTAAACCCTAGCGATTGATTACGCATTGGCGAAAAAAAACTAATAGGTTCCCTGACCTTCAAATGTATAAAAACCTCTACGGCCCCTGACACGCCGAAGGTCCGAACAGGGCGAGAGACCCCAAGAGCCACCAAAAGGCTTCAAAAGGCTCCAAAAGGCCCCTAAAAGAAGGGGACCCCAGGATGCCCGTACCCGCAATGAAAACTGCGATTTTTTGGTACTGAGATCGATGGTTTTGGGCACCCCTTCATTTTACCCCGGAAGGGCCAGGAAAGCCCCCATGAAGCCCCCAAAAGGCCCCCAGAGGACCTTAAAGAAGGGGAATCCAGGAGCAGGCACAAAGGGTTTCCCTGACCTTCAAATAAATGAGGGCCTCTACGGGCCCTGACACGCCGCAGGCCCGAAAAGGGCCGAGGCTACCCCCAACCCCAGCTTCAACCCTAACAGCGCAACTTTAAAAACATCAAAGCAAGCATCAGGGCACAAGAAAAACAAATTCCATAAACCCTAAACCCTAGTAGAGTATAGTTTGGGTGGCCGGGGTGGGTTGACGGGCAACGCGAGCGCGCGGCCCGGGGTGTTTCACACCCGAGCGCGCGCCCTCCCCTGACACACCCTAAACCCTAAACCCTAAACCCTAAACCCTAAACCCTAAACCCTAAACCCTAAACCCTAAACCCTAAACCCTAAACCCTAAACCCTAAACCCCAAACCCTACAGGCAGTGGAGAAGGAGGGTGCCATTCTGCGCCAACTGTTAGAGTCCCGAGCTTTGGTGGCGGAGGACAAGGCCTCGCAGACCCTGGGCCGCCTCATGAAAGTGTAGGCCGGGTTGTACTTTGGGATAACTTCTAATTTCACTTCTTTCCTGATAAGGGAACCTATTCATAAATAGCCTTCGAAGGCTTTAAAGCACAACCCAGTTAGGGTTTGGGGGTTGTAGGGCTTTAGTTTAGGGTTTAGCACTTAGGGCAAGTAAAGCAATGCAGAGGAGATTTCCTATCTGCGAGTCGCTTCGTCCTTTCCTGGTCCGTGGTGTTAGCAACGACTTCAGGGGCTAAACCAGAAACCAGAAACCCTAAACCCTAAACGGAAGCTCTTCCGGGTCTCAGGAAAGCTGAAACCATCCGCGAGAGCGTCGAGAAGAAGCTTGAGGAGGGTGCCTAGGAAGCAAGGTGCATGCCGCGCCGTCACGGTTTCACTACAGAGCTATGCATAGTCAACCATCGGTTTAGGGTTCAGGAAATTTGGAGTTCCCTTTTGGGGGTTCCTATCATAGAAGTTGCAATCGTACAAGCCACACACTGAGGCTTACTTGAGAAAGTGAACATGGATTTGATCTCCAAAATGGACGCTGTCATGGACCACCTTTCCCAGACACAGGCAGGTCAGCCGGGATATCCACTGGACGATTATGACTCTTTGACTGTTGCGATCACTGTGTTCACTATGAGACTGTAATGACGTTTAAAACTGACGGTTCTGACGGTCCTGACAGTTATGACGAGGATGACGACAAACACGATCAGGATTACCACCGAAGGATTACCACCGAGTGTTGCGACTATTTCTGTTAATGCTCTTATTTTGTTATTGGTATTGCTTTTGCTGTTATTGTTTTTTACGGCGACTACTAAAAGGACGATGACGACTACTACCATCACTACTAGCACTCTTGGCAGTGTCATTCTTATGACTACTACTTCTTCTTCTTCCACTAACTACTAGCACCATCTCCATTATTAAACTATGTTGGTTATTGTTGTCGTCCATGGCAGTCGGTCTATGACGCTATGAAGAATGCACCGAGCTCTCAAGAGTTTGCGACGACCTGAGAGGTTGAGATGGAGGCGCAGCAGAAGGGGATCATTGAGAGAGTTGACGGTTATCGTCGCCACTTGGGTGCTGGTATTGGTGGTCGGAAGCAACCAGGATGATGAGCATGACGAGGTTGTTGAGGATGATGAGTGTGATGAGGATGATGAGGATGCTTCCAGGATGATCATCATGATGATGATCATGGTTCTCATAATGATGAGGAGGACGAGGATGATGAGCATGATGGTGAGGATGATGAGCATGATGGTGAGGATGATGAGGATGAGGATGACGATGACCTTCTTGATGCCGATTGTGGCGGCGGTGTTGAGGGGTTGGCGTGGTGCTGGTGATGGTGAGGCCTGCGATGGCTGCGTGTCTCGATGTGCAGGATTTGGGCTTCTTCCTTGCCTCTTTGTCAGCTGTCACATCTCAAAGCTCTGTGATTGTATTCGTGCCCGCCAGTGCATGACCCTCACCCCAACATCCTAAACCCTAAACCCTAAACCCTAAACCCTAAACCCTAAACCCTAAACCCTAAACCCTAAACCCTAAACCCCAACCCTAAACCCTAAACCCTAAACCCTAAACCCTAAACCCTAAACCCTAAACCCTAAACCACCCCTGTGCCCCACTTACAAGCAGCCCTGAGCTCCTGAACGCCCCTAAAACCCCGAAGCCTACCCAGAGGCCCTTGAGTTTAGGGTTTAGGGTTTAGGGTTTAGGGTTTAGGGTTTAGGGTTTAGGGCTAAGGGTTGAAGGTTTAGGGTTTAGTGTTTAGGGTTCCGCTCGTGCTCCAAGGAAATCTGGATGAGACCAGCGAGCTCTCCCGGCGCATCTCCTCCTTGCACGAGCCGCCCTTTCTCAAACTCCCAGCGTTCGGGTTTAGGGTTTAGGTTTTAGGGTTTAGGGTTTAGGGTTTAGGGTTTAGGGTTCAGGTTTTAGGGTTGAGGGTTAAGGGTTGAGTGTTTAGGGTTTAGGGACCGTAATCGTTGCCAGTGTTCTCAGTACGATGGCTGCTGCTGCTCTTCGGACAAACTCGTCCGATTGCTACTGTTGCGCACGTTGATGAATGATTTAGTGGGAGTCTTCGGGTTCAAAAGTGTTTAGGGTTTAGGGTTTAGGGTTTAGGGTTTAGGGTTTTAGGGACTTTGGGATTTCGGTACCCTGCATCATCCCTGAAAAGGCACCGATTTTTGGTTTTTCTAAATCTTGCAGGGGGATCATTCAAGGAATTCCCAGATTCCCTCGGTAGACCTAGACATATAACCCTAAACCCTAAACCGTAAGCCCTCTAAGTTCACTTCAAAACTCTTGGGACTACACTTGGGACTACACTGATTGGGCACCCAATGGCTTGCAGATGTAGGCGGGGCCTGAGAAGATTCCGTCAACAAGCTTTGCAGGTTCGCAGAGGTTTCGCGTTTAGGGTTTAAAGTTTGTGTTTGGGGTTTAGGGTTTAGGATCTGGGGTTTGGGGCTAAGGATTTAGGATTTTGTTCAGCAGCAGCTGAGGCTGCTCGAGCCTCGTGTGACCGTGATGGAGGCTGGATGCCGATGCAAGTGCTGCATCATGCGCATGAAGCAGTGACAGGAGTGGCGAGAAAGCGCAGACAGCGCCATCCATCAGATTGAGTCTGAGCTGAAGGATTCGGTCAAGGACTCTTGATATGGCTGCTCAGATTTGGGTTTAGGGTTTAGGGTTTAGGGTTTAGGGTTTAGGGTTTAGGGTTTAGGGTTTAGGGTTTAGGGTTTAGGGTTTAGGGTTTAGGGTTTAGGGTTTAGGGTTTAGGGTTTCCGAAATGAAGGCGCTACGCGACCCGCATTGACCTGGCCCAATGCAGCTCTTGGAGGGGTGGGGGGGTGGGAAGTCAGAGCCTGTACCGTCAGCTCCCACACACCTGTCGCCTACAAAAACGTACCCATTCCAAGGCAAGAAAAGGCCAGACAAAGCTGCCAGATAGAGGGCTCAACTTGTTGGGGAGGGGATTAGAGAGGTGAGGAAACCCCGAAAACCTCAACTCTGACCTATGCACACCAGGCGGGGCGGCGGGCTTGCGCCGTCCGCCGCACAGTTTGGGGTCTGTTTTCGGGGTCCTTGCTTTCGTAAACCCCATTTCTGCATCAAGAACCCGTGTTGACTCTGGTGGGCTGCGGGACTTCCTGTGAGTACCCACACGCACCCGTGGAGAGTGGCCCTCTTGCAGATTCAACCCTAAACCCTAAACCCTAAACCCTAAACCCTAAACCCTGAACCCTAAACCCTAAACCCTAAACCCTATAGACCCTACATGGGTGCATGGGGACCCTCTCGGGAAGATGATCCTCCCACAGGAGATCCGCACCCCCAATCCTGGGACTCAGCCAACCACGCCGAACTCCATCAAGGCCCTTTCGGGTTTAGGGTTTAGGGTTTCGGGTTTAGGGTTTAGGGTTTAGGGTTTAGGGTTCAGGTTTAAGGGTGTAGGGGTTCAGGGCTTTCAGTTTTATGGTTTCGGGGTTTAGGGCTGAGGGTTTAGGGTTTAGGGTTTAGGGTTTAGGGTTTAGGGTTTAGGGTTTACGGTTTAGGGTTTAGGGTTTAGGGTTTAGGGTTTAGGGTTTAGGGTTTAGGGTTTAGGGTTTAGGGTTTAGGGGCACCGTGGATGCGGCAAGTTTGCTTGGGGCACTTTGGTTTATCAGGTGGCCTTTGAAACAGGACGTCCGTTGATGTGCCTCACGCAAACTGTGGCAAATGGGCCATCAGAAACCCTAAACCCTATAAACCCTGTAAACCCTATAAACCCAAAAAAACCTTATAAACCCTATAAAGCCTATAAACCCTATAAACCCTATAAACCCTATAAACCCTATACACCCTATAAACCCTATAAACCCTATAAACCCTATAAACCCTATAAACCCTGAAGCAAACTGGCACTCCAAGGGAGATAGCTTTGCCTCAGAGGTGCCATCCAGCGACGCCGAAGGAAGCCGCCACGCCACTGCTGGTACCTTTGGCTTGGTGGTTTAGGGTTTAGGGTTTTGGGTCTAGGGTTTAGGGTTTAGGATTCAGGGTTTAGGGTTTAGGGTTCAGGGTTTAGGGGTAAGGGTTTCGGGTTTCGGGTGTCGGACGTCGGCTTTAGAGTGGCTTAACATCTGGGTTCACTTTCCTGGAAAAGAACCCGAGGGTTCGCAGGTTACTGTATTTCAGTACACCCGCTTGTTGAGTTGCTGCTGTGCCGTTCTGCTTTCAGGCAGTGGTGGCCCCGAGATGGCCAGAACCTCAGGGCTTAGGGTTTAGGGTTTGGGGTTCCGCATTATCACGGTTTCCAGTTCTTCCACGGGCTGATATGGAGATGTTGGCGCAACTTCAAAGGTTAAACGCTTGATGCCTGCCCTGGACCCTAAACCCCAAACCCTAAACCCTAAACCCTAAACCCTAAACCCTAAACCCTACACCCTCCGAGGTCCGCAGCGTCGAAAACATGTCCTTCGCGCCACCTGGCAGCATCCCACCGTCCGGTGCGGGGTGATCTGTTTTATGGACCCTTAGGTCTCATTTTGTATATATATATATATAGACATATACAGACATTTCTTTTCAGTAATATATGTATGTTTTTCTTATAAATCCTATAGAGATGTATGTATATCCCTTCTGGTTTCGCTGCTGTTGGGGGTGTACTCGGAGCTCGTCATGGGCACATAGGACATAGAAGCCACGTTTCAACTACCCAAGACTCAGATAGAAGCCTCCTCAGTCCCCCCGAATATATGCCTAGTCCCCTACTATATGAAGTAGGGTTTATATTTCTTGTACCCCCAAAAGGACACCAAAAACATACACTCACCAACTTTAAAAAGGAACCTTATATACACTCACCAATAACAGTAATAAAAAACCCTGCTTCATATGGCTCCTAAGAGTCTCCTTTTTTCTGGCTCCTAAGTCCCCGAAAATGGCTGAGTCCCTTTCTGGGCAAAGCTCCAAAGGAGAGCAGATCTAGGGTTTGGAGCTTCGGATCTAGGGTCTAGCGCCCCCAACATGCAAGACTAGCCCGAAAACCCTAAAACCCAAAAAAACCCAAAACCCCATAAAACCCTAAAACCCCAAAACCCTAAAACCCCAAAACCCTAAAACCCTAAAACCCAAAAACCCCAAAACTCTGAAACCCTAAAACCCTAAAACCCTAAAACCCTAAAACCCTAAAAACCTAAGACCCTAAGACCCTAAAACCCCAGAAACCCTAAACCCTAAACCCTAAACACGCCCTTCACAGCGAGGCCGGCCGGCCCTATCCCGGCAAAGACACTGATGGCCGCCATCCCGCCAGCGCCCCCGAAGGCTGTTTTTGGGATACTACTAAGAATTTTGGAGGCTCCAAAGCCCTAAACCCTAAACCCTAAACCCTAAACCCTAAACCCTAAACCCTAAACCCTAAACCCTAAACCCTAAACCCTGAACCCTGAACCCTGAACCCTGAACCCTGAACCCTGAACCCTGAACCCTAAACCCTGAACCCTAAACCCTAAACCCTACCTAAACCCTAAACCCTAAACCCTAAACCCTAAACCCTAAACCCTAAACCCTAAACCCTAAACCCTAAACCCTAAACCCTAAACCCTAAACCCTAAACCCTAAACCCTAAATTGTAATTGGAGCCCTGATTTTGTTTAAGGTGCGTTCCTTATATAGGCGGTTTCGGAGTCTCTGAACCTACTGGCTCTTGGTAGGGAATGAGGGAAGATATGGTGGTTTCCGAAATTGGGATGCCTTATTCGGGGTCCTGATTATAAGGGAATCCTGCGATTTCGGGGGGTCTATTTTAGGGTCCCCTATTTTCGTAAACCTCATATTTACCCTTTACGGGGTTTTAGGGCCCTCCATTCGCTACGAAGAGCCAGGAGGAAGAGGCTTGATAATTCCCAATAGCCTGTGGACTCTGAGGGTAGCAATATGGCCCCTTAACTCCTTTGCAGGGTTCTGATGTATGGGCCCTTAACTTGGGTAGGGTATAGAAGGGGCATGAAAGGGGTCCCCTGTTAAGGGCCCATACCAAGGGACCATGAAACTACCCTGGGTTTAGGGTTTAGGGTTTAGGGTTTAGGGTTTCGGGTTTCGGGTTTCGGGTTTCGGTTTTACTAAGGGCCCATACTAAGGGACCATGAAACGACCCTTAGAGAACAGCAAGGAATCTGCCGCCTCGCAGATTGTTTTTCGGGAGTCAAGTCATGTGCCGAACAGGCATGGACAAACGACGGCTACTTGGCTGGGAAGGAGTGGGGTTTAGGGTTTAGAGCGTTTAGAGCCTTTAGAGCGTTTAGAGCGTTTAGAGCGCTTAGAGCGTTTAGAGGGTGGTCTATAGAGGGTTTGGAGGGCTTAGAGGGTTTTTGCGGGTTTAGTTTGGATCACGTGGGATGCTCTCACGACCTGAGAAGCAAGCTTCAGGTTCGCGCTGTCTACCAAGTAGCTGATGAGCTCTGGCTAGACAGGCCAGAAATTTCGATTGGGGGATTGAGAGCGAGGCCTAAACCTTAAAACTTAGACCCTAGACCCTAGACCCTAAACCCTAAACCCTAAGCCCTAAACGAAGCCATGAATGAATGAAGTGCTTGCTCACCAAGGCTGGCGCTTTACACAATCTACGGCACCACCGAAAGTATGGATGCTTCGGCAGCACCCTAAAACCCTAAAACCCTAAAACCCTAAAACCCTAAAACCCTAAAACCCTAAAACCCTAAAACCCTAAAACCCTAAAACCCTAAAACCCTAAAACCCTAAAACCCTAAAACCCTAAAACCCTAAAAACCTAAAACCCTAAAACCCTAAAACCCTAAAACCCTAAAACCCTAAAACCCTAAAACCCTAAAAAACCCTAAAACCCTAAAACCCTAAAACCCTAAAACCCCCCTTAAAAACCCTTAAAACCCTAAAACCCCTAAAACCCTAAAACCCTAAAACCCTAAAACCCTAAAACCCTAAAACCCTAAAAACCCTAAAACCCTAAAACCCTAAAACCCTAAAACCCTAAAACCCTAAAACCCTAAAACCCTAAAACCCTAAAACCCTAAAACCCTAAAACCCTAAAACCCTAAAACCCTAAAACCCTAAAACCCTAAAACCCTAAACCCTTAAGCCCTTAAGCCCTTAAGCCCTAAGCCCTAAGCCCTAAGCCCTAAACCCTAAACCCTAAACCCTAAACCCGGGGTTGTGTGGGGAGGTCGCTCTACGCGTAGCAGGATGTAACCCTCGCGTGGCTTCAGCCCTAAACTAAACCCATAACTCAGGACCCCAAACCCTATAAGCCTTATCCAGCTTTACGCTAAAACTGCGTTGGTTTGAATATCGCCACTTGCAGAGTTTTGGGGCCCGGGTTTGGAGTTTTTTGGGCTTTGGGTTTAGGGTTTGGGGTTCGGGGTTTAGGGTTCACAGCCCCCCTCCCACTGCCTCTCTTTTCTGTTGTTAAGCAGCAGGTCCTTCCGGCCCCAATCTCGGTTTAGGGTGGACCGAAGCATGTCCCAACCAAATAGCCTTCAAATTCCCCAAAAGGTTTGGGGTTTGGGGTTTAGGGTTTAGGGTTTAGGGTTTAGGGTCTGACTTGGGATGATTCCGAAGCTCTGAAAAGCCCTCAACACCCTTAAAGCCCTTCAAGCCATATTGAAGCCCCTCAAAACCCTAAACCCTAAACCCCAAACCCCAAGCCCCAAACCCCAAACCCCCAAACCCCAAAACCCCAAAACCCCAAACCCCCAAACCCCAAAACCCCAAAACCCCAAACCCCCAGCCCCCAAACCCCAAAACCCCCAAACCCCCAAACCCCCAAACCCCCAAACCCCCAAACCCAAACCCCCCCAAACCCCAACCCCAACCCCCAAAACCCCCCAAACCCCCAAACCCCCAAACCCCCCAAACCCCCAAACCCCCCAAAAACCCCAAACCCCCAAACCCCCAACCCCCAAACCCCCAACCCCCAAACCCCCAAAACCCCCAAACCCCCAAACCCCAAACCCCAAAAACCCCAAACCCCAAACCCCAAACCCCAAACCCCCAAACCCCAAACCCCCAACCCCCAAACCCCCAAACCCCCAAACCCCCAAACCCCAAACCAACCCCAAAACCCCAGAACCCCCAAACCCAAACACCAAACACCCAAACCCCAAACCCCAAACCCCCAACCCCAAACCCCAAAACCCCAAAACCCCAAAAACCCCAAACCCCAACCCCAAAACCCCAAACCCCCCAAAACCCAAAACCCAAACCCCAAACCCAAAACCCCAAAACCCCAAAACCCCAAAACCCCAAAACCCCAAAACCCCAAAACCCCAAAACCCCAAAACCCCAAAACCCCAAAACCCCTAAACCCTAAACCCCAAACCCCTAAACCCCAAACCTGAAGCCTCGGGCCTCCGCAGATGTGCTGCGCAAAGCTCAGGACTCTCAGCGCTCCCGCCGTGCGGATACCGCTCTTCAGCGGGGGCAACGCGGCCCCGCTGCCGAAGCACTGAAGCAGCGCCTTGGGTGCATCCTTACACTTGTTTACTACGGGCTTCAGGTTGCCTGGCGGGCTTAGGGTTTAGGGTTTAGGGCTTAGGGCTTGGGGCTTAGGGCTTAGGGCTTAGGGCTTGGGGATTGTCCAAGGGTGGGTAGGTAAAACCTGAAAATTCCCCAGGACTCCCTAAAGCTTACATAATTAACCCTAATCCGCCCCTAAACGCAAACCCCCAAAGCCCCTAGAATTCTCTTGTGAAGTTTTCGGAATTTAGGGTCTGTGCCGGTCATCTGTCGCAGCCCCTGTCTATTAAGAATCCCACGCCACCTCATGGTTGATGTTTCAGGGTTTCGGGTTTATACAGGGTTCCCGAGACCCTGTCTCCTTCCCGCATCAACCGAGTCCTTTTCCCCAAGACCTCTGGTACTTGCAGACATGCTGCCACTCGTTTCTGTCGCCTTCGCCCCCAAGATTGTGCCCGGTGACTCAGGTGCACAAGTGGGCAAATGTACCTCATCTTACGTAGAGACAAGAGGTCTCTACTGCGAAACCTGCCAACAGCAGTACTAGCACCAAAATGTGCGCGCCTGGTCAAGTCATGGGCCTTTCCATTCCATAGTCTTCTTAAGCAGGATGTTTGTGTGTACAACATAGATATTTATTTTATGTTTATATATTACTATTACAAATTATATACACAGACTTTGTTTGTACCAGAGCCCATGGGGATGTGGAGTGATTTTATATTGGGGTGTCTAGCGGCGATAGCAGTGGCAGAGTCATGTTGCAGCTTTGTTTGTGGGGCTTCTTCGAGGCGAACCAGATCCCCCACCTCAGGCTTAGGCTTAGGGTTCTTGGGTTTTGTGGTTTAGTGCTTAGCTGAGGGGGTTGTACATGGGTTCAGTGGCCGGGGCTATGACAACTTTCAACTTTGGGAATCACCACCTTACATGAGGCACGTAGGGCTGCTGTGCTGTTCTTTGTGATGGTATATCGGCTTCGTTATAAATCTTGGCGGGTGTACATACTGGGTGTCCGTTCATACCCAGACTGCACTGGAAAGGCGCACGCTGCACGCACAGGCCGACACAACGGCACAGCCCAGCAACAAGTCGTATCACGCGTTTCCGTTAGATGGCATTGTTGCATTGCATCGTATTGCATGACATCGTATTGCATTGCATCGCCAAGCAGTTCCCCAATCTACATGGTACACGGCGTGTAGACTCCCGTGCTGGTTGAAAGACATTCCCGGAAACAGCGCAGAGGCAGTTTACATCGGTATTTGCAGTGGATTCGCTGTTTCCTAAGAACAATGCAAAAATAGGGCAAAACACGTGGGGAATATGTGTACCTGTACGGCCGATGACTTATGTTTGAGTTTGCGTTTGGGTAACGGGCTCTGGTTTCAACATGGTTTAGGATTGCGGATTTTGAAGTTCAGGGTCAACAATTGCGTTGAGGGCTTGGTTGTACTTCTGTGGGACCTCGACTCATTTTCAGCACAGCCGGGCGAACTTCAGGGCGAACTGCCTCAAGAAATCCTGGGGGCTCTTGGTGCTCAGTTTTTCGGAACATGAGCTGTCCAAACCCTAAACCCTAAACCCTAAACCCTAAACCCTAAGCCCTAAGCCCTAAACCCTAAACCCTTCGTGGAAGGTGGCCGGTATAAACACTTTCAGAGATCTCCAGTCTCCGGGATCTGCCACTCACGTGCATCCCCGCCACAAGGGATGCTCTGGCCCGGTTTAGGGTCTAGGGTTTAGGGTTTAGGGTTTAGGGTTTAGGGTTTAGGGTTTAGGGTTTAGGGTTTAGGGTTTAGGGTTTAGGGTTTAGGGTTTAGGGTTTAGGGTTTAGGGTTTGGTAACACAAACGTAGTCATCGTGCAAGCGTGAGTGCTCTGGCCATTCGCACGCATTGGCAACACGTAGTCACGCTCGAAAACCCCAAAAATGCAGATGGACCCTCGGGCGTCTGCGCGCCGCGTTCCATGTACATCCCACGCCTCAACTTGCATGGTCTCCCAAGTTCTTTTTCTGTTAGCTTCACGCTGGTCAGGAGAATTTCAGCGGGTACTGGGCGGACAACTACTGGTCAGATGCTGGGCGCCCATTCTGAGCGGACGGCGGGTCTCAGTGATCTCTGCTTTAGCTGGACATGTACTTACCAACTCGAATTTCGTAGTTTTGTCATCAATGAGCCCAGTATGAGTAGGACAGAAGCTGGTGTTGGTGGTGTTCAGACTCCAGGGGATCGTTTGGCCCGTTGCCTCGTGACCAGAAGTTGATGTGCTGCTTCACTGCTCAGAATGAAATCAGCGGCGCAGTCGGAAGACTAGACTCAAAATCATACCGATGAGCCAAGGGGGCTGAATCCCCTAGGGTTTTAGGGTTTAGGGCCTAGGGTTTAGGGTTTATAGGTTTAGGGACCCGAAACGCTAAAACCTAAGCCCGAAATCCTAAATTGCAAGCACTAGAGACCGCTCTGACAGATGGTGCCACACTCCCTGGCCTCTTGCTTCGGAGGCTACCCAAGCTTGAGCTCTGTTTGGCTTCAGAGTTTCCGGCTTCTGGGCGAGCGATGACGGGCTTGACATGTATGGATCTAGATCTTCCCTGTGAGGTCACAAAAAAACAGGGAACCGGCCCGTGCTTGCACGGCAGATGTCCGGGTCCTCACATTCGCAAAGTCAAGTTGGTGTGTATGAGAGAGAGAGAGAGAGCGCACGTCAAGTGCGAGGAGGTTCGTCGTTCAAGCCCGAACGAAAGAGAGAGAAGAAGAAGAAGAAGAAGAAGAAGAAGAAGAAGAAGAAGAAGAAGAAGAAGAAGAAGAAGAAGAAGAAGAAGAAGAAGAAGAAGAAGAAGAAGAAGAAGAAGAAGAAGAAGAAGAAGAAGAAGAAGAAGAAGAGAGAGCAAGAGAGAAAGACAGACGCAGAGAAAGCCAGAACAACAGTCGGCTCTGCCCACAGGCTCTTCAAGCAACCCTCTTGCTAGAAATCAGTCTAAATCCATCTGAAGATGTCGCTTCTTCATGGTGGTACGCAGCATCGTAGTTCTCTGGTTATCAGCTACATCTCGTCGTGTGCCCGTACTTTTTACAACCTTTCTCATACGCAATCGGGGCGCCGACTGTGCAGGCGAAAGAAGGCTTGCCACATAAATCCCGGAGTTAGAGAACCATGTAAGGACCAGACCCGTGTGAAAGCAAACTGAGTCCACATCCTCAAACGAGCCAACCACTGCGAATCCATCCGATAAGGTTTCGAACTCCAAAGAACCTAAACCCTTAAAGCCCGTAAAGCCCTTTCCACCCGAGAAACCTAAAAAGCCCTCAAGCCCAAACACCCTGGAATCCTAAACCCTAAACCC
>CAJNDS010002290.1:202500-282500 GCA_905221605.1 Symbiodinium natans
AGCGGCTGTAGCTGGCGCCGCTGTATGCCTGAGGCTCGAAATCAAGGGTGGAACAGTGTCAAGTTCCGGAACTTGTGGGCAACATGGCCGTGGGCGGATGGGCAACTCAGGACGGCAGCGCAAAGCAGACACGTTGCACGACTTCACCAAGCAAGCTCTCTAGCTGTTTGAAAGATCCCTCTCAGCACAACGAATAAGCACAACGGCGGAGATCTTCGCAATCTGTGTCGGACTTCATGTTTTTGGAAACCTCAAAAAGGGCGGGGGGCAGTTGCAGAAGCCGGAAGCGGCTTTGATTGCAAGTGGAACGGACAACTGGCTGCTGAACATCTTAGTCGCCATAGGCTCTCTCCCAACAATGCCCCTCGGGCTTCTTTTGGTCCAGACGAACACAAATCTGTGGGATGCGGGGATGTAGTTGGAGGCACGCTGGCGGTCAGGGGTAGAATGTCGAGGCCGACAACCTTACGACTCGAAGTTTGAAAAGGTTCGACTTGAAGAACTGGGGTGGGGTGAAGTTGGAAGACATCAACATGGAGATCTTCAATCCTGAGGGCCACTTACGGCATTCATGAGCAGGCTCCGAAGTTCATAGGCTAAGTGGGGGATGAAACTCGAATAATGGGACGCAAACGCCCTCCCAAGTCAAATTGGTAGATTGGGCTGAAGGAGGGCTGATCCTACACCTTTTCTGACGAAGAGGGGCTTTGTGCAGTCTCAGCGATGTGTGTTTAAAGACAGTGTCTGCAAACCTCACACCTCAGTGATATGAAGCTTGAAGATGCTTTCCAGCAAGAGGCTGGCAGATACAGATCGCAGATTTCCAAAAGATGTACACAGCAGTTTGATTAATCGCAAGGCCCAAGTCTTGCAACAAGCTGGATGGACTTCGGCATGCAGACGGTTTGTGGCGCATTAGCGGCTGTGATTGTCATGAACAAAGAAGGCTTCAAGGCTTCTAAAGCTCTAAATTCATGGTCAAAGACTGTTCTTTCTGTATTGTTGCCGCAGAGTCTCAGCGATATGAGCTTGAAGACGGTCTTGCGGGGGATTTATGTAGTCTCAACGATGTGTGTTTGAAGACAGTGTCTGGGAACCTCGCGTCTTAGTGATATGAAGCTTGAAGATGCTTTCCAGCAAGAGGCTGGCAGATACATGATTTCCACAAAAAGATGCACGCAGCAGTTTGATTAAGCGCAAGGGCCCTGAAGCAACAAATGATCGTGTCCAACATCCCCATTCGCATGATGTTGAAAACGCTGTCATGCGTATGCATGAGCTTACTGTGGAGGCCCATGCTGGCGAAGCCAGAATTGCTTGTGTTTTGCGGGCTTGAAAGTGGGGTCGCCCGACAGCCCCGTAACTTGGGCTTCGTCCTGGCGCTAAGCTGCAGGTCGTTGTTGCGCTTTAAGCTCTGGGAAGTTGACCAACGTGGCTTCAACGTTTTCTGTGGTTGCGCAGAGAGAGGTCGCCTGCGAGACATTACAGAATCAGAACTTGTGGCGGGCTTGGGTTTGGACGGAAGCGTGTTGCGCCTTGCCCGGAGCTTAAGTTGCCACGCGCCCAACGAAGAAGACGATATAGGGAATCGCCGATGCCAGCGAAAGCCTTGTGCACGTCAGTTCGTCTTCTCCATTGAAGTGCACGTTGAGGTTTAAGTGGTTGGGAGCGTTCACTTGGCTTACACGCAACATCATCTTCGAGCCTCAGACTTTGCTGAAGGCTTCCAAGCCTTTGGAGGCCGGTCCGAGGCCTCCTCCAGTTGAACAGGGCGTGATTTTGTTTGCTTGCCCGCTGGAGACCGACATCAGCTTGCAATGTCACGCAGAGTACTTCTCTCAGGACTTTCGCGTGCCCGTCGAAATCTTTGAAAGCTCAGGATCATCGAGGACTTATTTGAGGCCCGTCGAGAAGTCTGAAGTTAAAGCTTGCGGCAGCAAGAATAGCTTTTGCAGGATCATCTTAAGCGGTCGAGGCCCCTTCGAGGTCCGTCGTGATGTTTTGAATAGAGTGAGAATGAAGAGGACTTGGAGCCAGCTGCGGCTTAAAATTCTTTTCACGGGAAAGAAGAGAGACAACCAGGGTTCGTCCGGGCTCGAGGCTTTGCGGGGACCCCTTTAATAGTATTATAAGCCCCGGTCCCCGAGGCCTCGTAATCTTTCAAGCTAAAGGGGTTTTGGGATTTTGTGGAGGCCTCGCCAGGCCTCGAAAGGCCTCGAAACCCCATGAGTGACGAAACCCCATGAGTAAGGTTTGGGGAGGCCTCGGAAGGCCTCGAACCCCGCAGGGTGAGGCCTCAGAGGCCTTGCAATATCGCGTACACATGTTTGCAAAAGTTGCCAGTTTGCGCAAGTCCAAATCTGGGGTCGAAAAATCTCAACAATTCTGGCTTCGCGTGCGTGGGCCTCCCCTGTGCACGTTTCTCTCATGTTGACCAGATCGCTCACTTCCACAAGAAAGCTGCCTGCGGAGGTCGTGGTTCTCAGTTTTCCGCTTTGAGCGCTTGTCTGTGGGCCCCGAGTAAAAAGCGCGAGATTGAGCCTAAAAATAGAAGAATTCGCGGCCCCAAAATTGGGGCCGCCAGGCGGACTCAATTTTGGGGTCGCGGTTTCACAACCCCCGTATTTAGTTCCAAGTTGTACTGCAGGAACTCTGGGCCCATTTCGCGGCCCCATTTTTGGGGCCGCGAGACGGCCCCGTTTATTGGCCCCGAATTTGCGCCCGTGCAACCGGCTCTCGTTGGCTGCGCCCCTGCCCTTGTTCCAGTAACTTTGGGCAGCGTCGTGGTGAGCGCACGGGGCACGGGGGGGCTGGTCCGAAGCAGCAGCGTGCGCGTCTTTATAATGTTGCAGTGAGGCAGAACTGCAACTGCGGAGGCCCATGCTGGCGAAGCCAGAATTGCTTGTGTTTTGCGGGCTTGAAAGTGGGGTCGCCCGACAGCCCCGTGACTTGGGCTTCGTCCTGGCGCTGAGCTGCAGGTCGTTGTTGTTTTTGGAAAGGAGTCACGCTTCAAGCTCTGGGAAGTTGACCAACGTGGCTTCAACGTTTTCTGTGGTTGCGCAGAGAGAGGTCGCCTGCTAGACATTACAGAAATCAGAACTTGTGGCGGGCTTGGGTTTGGACGGTGGAGGTATTGAAGCGTGTTGCGCCTGCCCGGAGCTTAAGTTGCCACGCGCCCAACGAAGAAGAAGATATAGGGAAAGGCCGATGCCAGCGAAAGCCTTGTGAACGTCAGTTCGTCTTCTCCATTGAAGTGCACGTTGAGGTTTAAGTGGTTGGGAGCGTTCACTTGGCTTACACGCAACATCATCTTCGAGCCTCAGACTTTGCTGAAGGCTTCCAAGCCTTTGGAGGCCGGTCCGAGGCCTCCTCCAGTTGAACAGGGCGTGATTTTGTTTGCTTGCCCGCTGGAGACCGACATCAGCTTGCAATGTCACGCAGAGTACTTCTCTCAGGACTTTCGCGTGCCCGTCGAAATCTTTGAAAGCTCAGGATCATCGAGGACTTATTTGAGGCCCGTCGAGAAGTCTGAAGTTAAAGCTTGCGGCAGCAAGAATAGCTTTTGCAGGATCATCTTAAGCGGTCGAGGCCCCTTCGAGGTCCGTCGTGATGTTTTGAATAGAGTGAGAATGAAGAGGACTTGGAGCCAGCTGCGGCTTCAAATTCTTTTCACGGGAAAGAAGAGAGACAACCAGGGTTCGTCCGGGCTCGAGGCTTTGCGGGGACCCCTTTAATAGTATTATAAGCCCCGGTCCCCGAGGCCTCGTAATCTTTCAAGCTAAAGGGGTTTTGGGATTTTGTGGAGGCCTCGCCAGGCCTCGAAAGGCCTCGAAACCCCATGAGTGACCTCGAAACCCCATGAGTAAGGTTTGGGGAGGCCTCGGAAGGCCTCGAACCCCGCAGGGTGAGGCCTCAGAGGCCTTGCAATATCGCGTACACATGTTTGCAAAAGTTGCCAGTTTGCGCAAGTCCAAATCTGGGGTCGAAAAATCTCAACAATTCTGGCTTCGCGTGCGTGGGCCTCCCCTGTGCACGTTTCTCTCATGTTGACCAGATCGCTCACTTCCACAAGAAAGCTGCCTGCGGAGGTCGTGGTTCTCAGTTTTCCGCTTTGAGCGCTTGTCTGTGGGCCCCGAGTAAAAAGCGCGAGATTGAGCCTAAAAATAGAAGAATTCGCGGCCCCAAAATTGGGGCCGCCAGGCGGACTCAATTTTGGGGTCGCGGTTTCACAACCCCCGTATTTAGTTCCAAGTTGTACTGCAGGAACTCTGGGCCCATTTCGCGGCCCCATTTTTGGGGCCGCGAGACGGCCCCGTTTATTGGCCCCGAATTTGCGCCCGTGCAACCGGCTCTCGTTGGCTGCGCCCCTGCCCTTGTTCCAGTAACTTTGGGCAGCGTCGTGGTGAGCGCACGGGGCACGGGGGGGCTGGTCCGAAGCAGCAGCGTGCGCGTCTTTATAATGTTGCAGTGAGGCAGAACTGCAACTGCGGAGGCCCATGCTGGCGAAGCCAGAATTGCTTGTGTTTTGCGGGCTTGAAAGTGGGGTCGCCCGACAGCCCCGTAACTTGGGCTTCGTCCTGGCGCTGAGCTGCAGGTCGTTGTTGTTTTTGGAAAGGAGTCACGCTTCAAGCTCTGGGAAGTTGACCAACGTGGCTTCAACGTTTTCTGTGGTTGCGCAGAGAGAGGTCGCCTGCTAGACATTACAGAAATCAGAACTTGTGGCGGGCTTGGGTTTGGACGGTGGAGGTATTGAAGCGTGTTGCGCCTGCCCGGAGCTTAAGTTGCCACGCGCCCAACGAAGAAGAAGATATAGGGAAAGGCCGATGCCAGCGAAAGCCTTGTGAACGTCAGTTCGTCTTCTCCAGTGAAGTGCACGTTGAGGTTTAAGTGGTTGGGAGCGTTCACTTGGCTTACACGCAACATCATCTTCGAGCCTCAGACTTTGCTGAAGGCTTCCAAGCCTTTGGAGGCCGGTCCGAGGCCTCCTCCAGTTGAACAGGGCGTGATTTTGTTTGCTTGCCCGCTGGAGACCGACATCAGCTTGCAATGTCACGCAGAGTACTTCTCTCAGGACTTTCGCGTGCCCGTCGAAATCTTTGAAAGCTCAGGATCATCGAGGACTTATTTGAGGCCCGTCGAGAAGTCTGAAGTTAAAGCTTGCGGCAGCAAGAATAGCTTTTGCAGGATCATCTTAAGCGGTCGAGGCCCCTTCGAGGTCCGTCGTGATGTTTTGAATAGAGTGAGAATGAAGAGGACTTGGAGCCAGCTGCGGCTTAAAATTCTTTTCACGGGAAAGAAGAGAGACAACCAGGGTTCGTCCGGGCTCGAGGCTTTGCGGGGACCCCTTTAATAGTATTATAAGCCCCGGTCCCCGAGGCCTCGTAATCTTTCAAGCTAAAGGGGTTTTGGGATTTTGTGGAGGCCTCGCCAGGCCTCGAAAGGCCTCGAAACCCCATGAGTGAGGCCTCGAAACCCCATGAGTAAGGTTTGGGGAGGCCTCGGAAGGCCTCGAACCCCGCAGGGTGAGGCCTCAGAGGCCTTGCAATATCGCGTACACATGTTTGCAAAAGTTGCCAGTTTGCGCAAGTCCAAATCTGGGGTCGAAAAATCTCAACAATTCTGGCTTCGCGTGCGTGGGCCTCCCCTGTGCACGTTTCTCTCATGTTGACCAGATCGCTCACTTCCACAAGAAAGCTGCCTGCGGAGGTCGTGGTTCTCAGTTTTCCGCTTTGAGCGCTTGTCTGTGGGCCCCGAGTAAAAAGCGCGAGATTGAGCCTAAAAATAGAAGAATTCGCGGCCCCAAAATTGGGGCCGCCAGGCGGACTCAATTTTGGGGTCGCGGTTTCACAACCCCCGTATTTAGTTCCAAGTTGTACTGCAGGAACTCTGGGCCCATTTCGCGGCCCCATTTTTGGGGCCGCGAGACGGCCCCGTTTATTGGCCCCGAATTTGCGCCCGTGCAACCGGCTCTCGTTGGCTGCGCCCCTGCCCTTGTTCCAGTAACTTTGGGCAGCGTCGTGGTGAGCGCACGGGGCACGGGGGGGCTGGTCCGAAGCAGCAGCGTGCGCGTCTTTATAATGTTGCAGTGAGGCAGAACTGCAACTGCGGAGGCCCATGCTGGCGAAGCCAGAATTGCTTGTGTTTTGCGGGCTTGAAAGTGGGGTCGCCCGACAGCCCCGTAACTTGGGCTTCGTCCTGGCGCTGAGCTGCAGGTCGTTGTTGTTTTTGGAAAGGAGTCACGCTTCAAGCTCTGGGAAGTTGACCAACGTGGCTTCAACGTTTTCTGTGGTTGCGCAGAGAGAGGTCGCCTGCTAGACATTACAGAAATCAGAACTTGTGGCGGGCTTGGGTTTGGACGGTGGAGGTATTGAAGCGTGTTGCGCCTGCCCGGAGCTTAAGTTGCCACGCGCCCAACGAAGAAGAAGATATAGGGAAAGGCCGATGCCAGCGAAAGCCTTGTGAACGTCAGTTCGTCTTCTCCATTGAAGTGCACGTTGAGGTTTAAGTGGTTGGGAGCGTTCACTTGGCTTACACGCAACATCATCTTCGAGCCTCAGACTTTGCTGAAGGCTTCCAAGCCTTTGGAGGCCGGTCCGAGGCCTCCTCCAGTTGAACAGGGCGTGATTTTGTTTGCTTGCCCGCTGGAGACCGACATCAGCTTGCAATGTCACGCAGAGTACTTCTCTCAGGACTTTCGCGTGCCCGTCGAAATCTTTGAAAGCTCAGGATCATCGAGGACTTATTTGAGGCCCGTCGAGAAGTCTGAAGTTAAAGCTTGCGGCAGCAAGAATAGCTTTTGCAGGATCATCTTAAGCGGTCGAGGCCCCTTCGAGGTCCGTCGTGATGTTTTGAATAGAGTGAGAATGAAGAGGACTTGGAGCCAGCTGCGGCTTAAAATTCTTTTCACGGGAAAGAAGAGAGACAACCAGGGTTCGTCCGGGCTCGAGGCTTTGCGGGGACCCCTTTAATAGTATTATAAGCCCCGGTCCCCGAGGCCTCGTAATCTTTCAAGCTAAAGGGGTTTTGGGATTTTGTGGAGGCCTCGCCAGGCCTCGAAAGGCCTCGGAGTGAGGCCTCGAAACCCCATGAGTGAAGCCTCGGGAGGCCTCGGAAGGCCTCGAACCCCGCAGGGTGAGGCCTCAGAGGCCTTGCAATATCGCGTACACATGTTTGCAAAAGTTGCCAGTTTGCGCAAGTCCAAATCTGGGGTCGAAAAATCTCAACAATTCTGGCTTCGCGTGCGTGGGCCTCCCCTGTGCACGTTTCTCTCATGTTGACCAGATCGCTCACTTCCACAAGAAAGCTGCCTGCGGAGGTCGTGGTTCTCAGTTTTCCGCTTTGAGCGCTTGTCTGTGGGCCCCGAGTAAAAAGCGCGAGATTGAGCCTAAAAATAGAAGAATTCGCGGCCCCAAAATTGGGGCCGCCAGGCGGACTCAATTTTGGGGTCGCGGTTTCACAACCCCCGTATTTAGTTCCAAGTTGTACTGCAGGAACTCTGGGCCCATTTCGCGGCCCCATTTTGGGGGCCGCGAGACGGCCCCGTTTATTGGCCCCGAATTTGCGCCCGTGCAACCGGCTCTCGTTGGCTGCGCCCCTGCCCTTGTTCCAGTAACTTTGGGCAGCGTCGTGGTGAGCGCACGGGGCACGGGGGGGCTGGTCCGAAGCAGCAGCGTGCGCGTCTTTATAATGTTGCAGTGAGGCAGAACTGCAACTGCGGAGGCCCATGCTGGCGAAGCCAGAATTGCTTGTGTTTTGCGGGCTTGAAAGTGGGGTCGCCCGACAGCCCCGTAACTTGGGCTTCGTCCTGGCGCTGAGCTGCAGGTCGTTGTTGTTTTTGGAAAGGAGTCACGCTTCAAGCTCTGGGAAGTTGACCAACGTGGCTTCAACGTTTTCTGTGGTTGCGCAGAGGTCGCCTGCTAGACATTGCAGAAATCAGAACTTGTGGCAGGCTTGGGTTTGGACGGTGGAGGTATTTAAGCGTGTTGCGCCTGCCCGGAGCTTAAGTTGCCACGCGCCCAACGAAGAAGAAGATATAGGGAAAGGCAACCCCCGTATTTAGTTCCAAGTTGTACTGCAGGAACTGGGCCCATTTCGCGGCCCCATTTTTGGGGCCGCGAGACGGCCCCGTTTTTTGGCCCCGAATTTGCGCCCGTGCAACCGGCTCTCGTTGGCTGCGCCCCTGCCCTTGTTCCAGTAACTTTGGGCAGCGTCGTGGTGAGCGCACGGGGGGGCTGGTCCGAAGCAGCAGCGTGCGCGTCTTCAAAATGTTGCAGTGAGGCAGAACTGCAACTGCGGAGGCCCATGCTGGCGAAGCCAGAATTGCTTGTGTTTTGCGGGCTTGAAAGTGGGGTCGCCCGACAGCCCCGTAACTTGGGCTTCGTCCTGGCAAACCCAGCTGTGCTGCAGGTGTCTCGGTCTTTGTTGGCTTTTTCTGTGGATAGGAGTCACGCTTCAAGCTCTGGGAAGTTGACCAACGTGGCCTCAACGTTTTCTGTGGTTGTGCAGAGTCGCCTGCTAGACAGTACGAATATCAGAAACTTGTGGCGGCTTGGTTTGGACGGGGAGGTGATTGAAGAGTGTTGCGCTGCCGGAGTTAAGTGCCACGCGCCCAACGAAGAAGAAGATATAGGGAAAGCCCGATGCCAGCGAAAGCCTTGTGAACGTCGTTCGTCTTATCCATTTGAAAGTGCACGTTGAGGGTTAAGTGGTCTGGGAGCGTTCACTTGGCTTACACGCAAAACATCATCTTTTCAGGCCTCAGACTTTGGATGAAGGATTCCAAGCATTTGGAGCGGTCGAGGCCTCTCCAGTTGAACAGGGCTGTGATTTTGTTTTTTTTTGTTTTCTTTTGCTTGCCCGCTGGAGACCGACGTCAGCTTGCAATGTCACGCAGAGTACTTCCTCAGGACTTTCGCGTCCGGCGAAATTTGAAAGCTCAGGATCATCGAGGCCTTTTCTGAGGCCCATCGAGAAGTAAACTTGCGGCAGCAAGAATAGCTTCAGGATCATCTTAAGCGGTCGAGGCGCCTTCGAGGTCCGTCGTGACGTTTTGAATAGAGAATGAAGAGGACTTGGAGCCAGCTGCGGCTTAAAATTCTTTTCACGGGAAAGAAGAGAGACAACCAGGGTTCGTCCGGGCTCGAGGCTTTGCGGGGACCCCTTTAATAGTATTATAAGCCCCGGTCCCCGAGGCCTCGTAATCTTTCAAGCTAAAGGGGTTTTGGGATTTTGTGGAGGCCTCGCCAGGCCTCGAAAGGCCTCGAAACCCCATGAGTGACGAAACCCCATGAGTAAGGTTTGGGGAGGCCTCGGAAGGCCTCGAACCCCGCAGGGTGAGGCCTCAGAGGCCTTGCAATATCGCGTACACATGTTTGCAAAAGTTGCCAGTTTGCGCAAGTCCAAATCTGGGGTCGAAAAATCTCAACAATTCTGGCTTCGCGTGCGTGGGCCTCCCCTGTGCACGTTTCTCTCATGTTGACCAGATCGCTCACTTCCACAAGAAAGCTGCCTGCGGAGGTCGTGGTTCTCAGTTTTCCGCTTTGAGCGCTTGTCTGTGGGCCCCGAGTAAAAAGCGCGAGATTGAGCCTAAAAATAGAAGAATTCGCGACCCCAAAATTGGGGCCGCCAGGCGGACTCAATTTTGGGGTCGCGGTTTCACAACCCCCGTATTTAGTTCCAAGTTGTACTGCAGGAACTCTGGGCCCATTTCGCGGCCCCATTTTTGGGGCCGCGAGACGGCCCCGTTTATTGGCCCCGAATTTGCGCCCGTGCAACCGGCTCTCGTTGGCTGCCCCTGCCCTTGTTCCAGTAACTTTGGGCAGCGTCGTGGTGAGCGCACGGGGCACGGGGGGGCTGGTCCGAAGCAGCAGCGTGCGCGTCTTTATAATGTTGCAGTGAGGCAGAACTGCAACTGCGGAGGCCCATGCTGGCGAAGCCAGAATTGCTTGTGTTTTGCGGGCTTGAAAGTGGGGTCGCCCGACAGCCCCGTAACTTGGGCTTCGTCCTGGCGCTGAGCTGCAGGTCGTTGTTGTTTTTGGAAAGGAGTCACGCTTCAAGCTCTGGGAAGTTGACCAACGTGGCTTCAACGTTTTCTGTGGTTGCGCAGAGAGAGGTCGCCTGCTAGACATTACAGAAATCAGAACTTGTGGCGGGCTTGGGTTTGGACGGTGGAGGTATTGAAGCGTGTTGCGCCTGCCCGGAGCTTAAGTTGCCACGCGCCCAACGAAGAAGAAGATATAGGGAAAGGCCGATGCCAGCGAAAGCCTTGTGAACGTCAGTTCGTCTTCTCCATTGAAGTGCACGTTGAGGTTTAAATGGTTGGGAGCGTTCACTTGGCTTACACGCAACATCATCTTCGAGCCTCAGACTTTGCTGAAGGCTTCCAAGCCTTTGGAGGCCGGTCCGAGGCCTCCTCCAGTTGAACAGGGCGTGATTTTGTTTGCTTGCCCGCTGGAGACCGACATCAGCTTGCAATGTCACGCAGAGTACTTCTCTCAGGACTTTCGCGTGCCCGTCGAAATCTTTGAAAGCTCAGGATCATCGAGGACTTATTTGAGGCCCGTCGAGAAGTCTGAAGTTAAAGCTTGCGGCAGCAAGAATAGCTTTTGCAGGATCATCTTAAGCGGTCGAGGCCCCTTCGAGGTCCGTCGTGATGTTTTGAATAGAGTGAGAATGAAGAGGACTTGGAGCCAGCTGCGGCTTAAAATTCTTTTCACGGGAAAGAAGAGAGACAACCAGGGTTCGTCCGGGCTCGAGGCTTTGCGGGGACCCCTTTAATAGTATTATAAGCCCCGGTCCCCGAGGCCTCGTAATCTTTCAAGCTAAAGGGGTTTTGGGATTTTGTGGAGGCCTCGCCAGGCCTCGAAAGGCCTCGAAACCCCATGAGTGAGGCCTCGAAACCCCATGAGTAAGGTTTGGGGAGGCCTCGGAAGGCCTCGAACCCCGCAGGGTGAGGCCTCAGAGGCCTTGCAATATCGCGTACACATGTTTGCAAAAGTTGCCAGTTTGCGCAAGTCCAAATCTGGGGTCGAAAAATCTCAACAATTCTGGCTTCGCGTGCGTGGGCCTCCCCTGTGCACGTTTCTCTCATGTTGACCAGATCGCTCACTTCCACAAGAAAGCTGCCTGCGGAGGTCGTGGTTCTCAGTTTTCCGCTTTGAGCGCTTGTCTGTGGGCCCCGAGTAAAAAGCGCGAGATTGAGCCTAAAAATAGAAGAATTCGCGGCCCCAAAATTGGGGCCGCCAGGCGGACTCAATTTTTGGGGTCGCGGTTTCACAACCCCCGTATTTAGTTCCAAGTTGTACTGCAGGAACTCTGGGCCCATTTCGCGGCCCCATTTTTGGGGCCGCGAGACGGCCCCGTTTATTGGCCCCGAATTTGCGCCCGTGCAACCGGCTCTCGTTGGCTGCGCCCCTGCCCTTGTTCCAGTAACTTTGGGCAGCGTCGTGGTGAGCGCACGGGGCACGGGGGGGCTGGTCCGAAGCAGCAGCGTGCGCGTCTTTATAATGTTGCAGTGAGGCAGAACTGCAACTGCGGAGGCCCATGCTGGCGAAGCCAGAATTGCTTGTGTTTTGCGGGCTTGAAAGTGGGGTCGCCCGACAGCCCCGTAACTTGGGCTTCGTCCTGGCGCTGAGCTGCAGGTCGTTGTTGTTTTTGGAAAGGAGTCACGCTTCAAGCTCTGGGAAGTTGACCAACGTGGCTTCAACGTTTTCTGTGGTTGCGCAGAGAGAGGTCGCCTGCTAGACATTACAGAAATCAGAACTTGTGGCGGGCTTGGGTTTGGACGGTGGAGGTATTGAAGCGTGTTGCGCCTGCCCGGAGCTTAAGTTGCCACGCGCCCAACGAAGAAGAAGATATAGGGAAAGGCCGATGCCAGCGAAAGCCTTGTGAACGTCAGTTCGTCTTCTCCATTGAAGTGCACGTTGAGGTTTAAATGGTTGGGAGCGTTCACTTGGCTTACACGCAACATCATCTTCGAGCCTCAGACTTTGCTGAAGGCTTCCAAGCCTTTGGAGGCCGGTCCGAGGCCTCCTCCAGTTGAACAGGGCGTGATTTTGTTTGCTTGCCCGCTGGAGACCGACATCAGCTTGCAATGTCACGCAGAGTACTTCTCTCAGGACTTTCGCGTGCCCGTCGAAATCTTTGAAAGCTCAGGATCATCGAGGACTTATTTGAGGCCCGTCGAGAAGTCTGAAGTTAAAGCTTGCGGCAGCAAGAATAGCTTTTGCAGGATCATCTTAAGCGGTCGAGGCCCCTTCGAGGTCCGTCGTGATGTTTTGAATAGAGTGAGAATGAAGAGGACTTGGAGCCAGCTGCGGCTTAAAATTCTTTTCACGGGAAAGAAGAGAGACAACCAGGGTTCGTCCGGGCTCGAGGCTTTGCGGGGACCCCTTTAATAGTATTATAAGCCCCGGTCCCCGAGGCCTCGTAATCTTTCAAGCTAAAGGGGTTTTGGGATTTTGTGGAGGCCTCGCCAGGCCTCGAAAGGCCTCGAAACCCCATGAGTGAGGCCTCGAAACCCCATGAGTAAGGTTTGGGGAGGCCTCGGAAGGCCTCGAACCCCGCAGGGTGAGGCCTCAGAGGCCTTGCAATATCGCGTACACATGTTTGCAAAAGTTGCCAGTTTGCGCAAGTCCAAATCTGGGGTCGAAAAATCTCAACAATTCTGGCTTCGCGTGCGTGGGCCTCCCCTGTGCACGTTTCTCTCATGTTGACCAGATCGCTCACTTCCACAAGAAAGCTGCCTGCGGAGGTCGTGGTTCTCAGTTTTCCGCTTTGAGCGCTTGTCTGTGGGCCCCGAGTAAAAAGCGCGAGATTGAGCCTAAAAATAGAAGAATTCGCGGCCCCAAAATTGGGGCCGCCAGGCGGACTCAATTTTGGGGTCGCGGTTTCACAACCCCCGTATTTAGTTCCAAGTTGTACTGCAGGAACTGGGCCCATTTCGCGGCCCCATTTTTGGGGCCGCGAGACGGCCCCGTTTTTTGGCCCCGAATTTGCGCCCGTGCAACCGGCTCTCGTTGGCTGCGCCCCTGCCCTTGTTCCAGTAACTTTGGGCAGCGTCGTGGTGAGCGCACGGGGGGGCTGGTCCGAAGCAGCAGCGTGCGCGTCTTTATAATGTTGCAGTGAGGCAGAACTGCAACTGCGGAGGCCCATGCTGGCGAAGCCAGAATTGCTTGTGTTTTGCGGGCTTGAAAGTGGGGTCGCCCGACAGCCCCGTAACTTGGGCTTCGTCCTGGCGCTGAGCTGCAGGTCGTTGTTGTTTTTGGAAAGGAGTCACGCTTCAAGCTCTGGGAAGTTGACCAACGTGGCTTCAACGTTTTCTGTGGTTGCGCAGAGAGAGGTCGCCTGCTAGACATTGCAGAAATCAGAACTTGTGGCGGGCTTGGGTTTGGACGGTGGAGGTATTTAAGCGTGTTGCGCCTGCCCGGAGCTTAAGTTGCCACGCGCCCAACGAAGAAGAAGATATAGGGAAAGGCCGATGCCAGCGAAAGCCTTGTGAACGTCAGTTCGTCTTCTCCATTGAAGTGCACGTTGAGGTTTAAGTGGTTGGGAGCGTTCACTTGGCTTACACGCAACATCATCTTCGAGCCTCAGACTTTGCTGAAGGCTTCCAAGCCTTTGGAGGCCGGTCCGAGGCCTCCTCCAGTTGAACAGGGCGTGATTTTGTTTGCTTGCCCGCTGGAGACCGACATCAGCTTGCAATGTCACGCAGAGTACTTCTCTCAGGACTTTCGCGTGCCCGTCGAAATCTTTGAAAGCTCAGGATCATCGAGGACTTATTTGAGGCCCGTCGAGAAGTCTGAAGTTAAAGCTTGCGGCAGCAAGAATAGCTTTTGCAGGATCATCTTAAGCGGTCGAGGCCCCTTCGAGGTCCGTCGTGATGTTTTGAATAGAGTGAGAATGAAGAGGACTTGGAGCCAGCTGCGGCTTAAAATTCTTTTCACGGGAAAGAAGAGAGACAACCAGGGTTCGTCCGGGCTCGAGGCCTTGCGGGGACCCCTTTAATAGTATTATAAGCCCCGGTCCCCGAGGCCTCGTAATCTTTCAAGCTAAAGGGGTTTTGGGATTTTGTGGAGGCCTCGCGAGGCCTCGAAAGGCCTCGAAACCCCATGAGTGAGGCCTCGGGAGGCCTCGGAAGGCCTCGAAACCCCATGAGTGAAGGCCTCGGGAGGCCTCGGAAGGCCTCGAACCCCGCAGGGTGAGGCCTCAGAGGCCTTGCAATATCGCGTACACATGTTTGCAAAAGTTGCCAGTTTGCGCGAGTCCAAATCTGGGGTCGAAAAATCTCAACAATTCTGGCTTCGCGTGCGTGGGCCTCCCCTGTGCACGTTTCTCTCATGTTGACCAGATCGCTCACTTCCACAAGAAAGCTGCCTGCGGAGGTCGTGGTTCTCAGTTTTCCGCTTTGAGCGCTTGTCTGTGGGCCCCGAGTAAAAAGCGCGAGATTGAGCCTAAAAATAGAAGAATTCGCGGCCCCAAAATTGGGGCCGCCAGGCGGACTCAATTTTGGGGTCGCGGTTTCACAACCCCCGTATTTAGTTCCAAGTTGTACTGCAGGAACTCTGGGCCCATTTCGCGGCCCCATTTTTGGGGCCGCGAGACGGCCCCGTTTTTTGGCCCCGAATTTGCGCCCGTGCAACCGGCTCTCGTTGGCTGCGCCCCTGCCCTTGTTCCAGTAACTTTGGGCAGCGTCGTGGTGAGCGCACGGGGGGGCTGGTCCGAAGCAGCAGCGTGCGCGTCTTTATAATGTTGCAGTGAGGCAGAACTGCAACTGCGGAGGCCCATGCTGGCGAAGCCAGAATTGCTTGTGTTTTGCGGGCTTGAAAGTGGGGTCGCCCGACAGCCCCGTAACTTGGGCTTCGTCCTGGCGCTGAGCTGCAGGTCGTTGTTGTTTTTGGAAAGGAGTCACGCTTCAAGCTCTGGGAAGTTGACCAACGTGGCTTCAACGTTTTCTGTGGTTGCGCAGAGAGAGGTCGCCTGCTAGACATTACAGAAATCAGAACTTGTGGCGGGCTTGGGTTTGGACGGTGGAGGTATTGAAGCGTGTTGCGCCTGCCCGGAGCTTAAGTTGCCACGCGCCCAACGAAGAAGAAGATATAGGGAAAGGCCGATGCCAGCGAAAGCCTTGTGAACGTCAGTTCGTCTTCTCCATTGAAGTGCACGTTGAGGTTTAAGTGGTTGGGAGCGTTCACTTGGCTTACACGCAACATCATCTTCGAGCCTCAGACTTTGCTGAAGGCTTCCAAGCCTTTGGAGGCCGGTCCGAGGCCTCCTCCAGTTGAACAGGGCGTGATTTTGTTTGCTTGCCCGCTGGAGACCGACATCAGCTTGCAATGTCACGCAGAGTACTTCTCTCAGGACTTTCGCGTGCCCGTCGAAATCTTTGAAAGCTCAGGATCATCGAGGACTTATTTGAGGCCCGTCGAGAAGTCTGAAGTTAAAGCTTGCGGCAGCAAGAATAGCTTTTGCAGGATCATCTTAAGCGGTCGAGGCCCCTTCGAGGTCCGTCGTGATGTTTTGAATAGAGTGAGAATGAAGAGGACTTGGAGCCAGCTGCGGCTTAAAATTCTTTTCACGGGAAAGAAGAGAGACAACCAGGGTTCGTCCGGGCTCGAGGCCTTGCGGGGACCCCTTTAATAGTATTATAAGCCCCGGTCCCCGAGGCCTCGTAATCTTTCAAGCTAAAGGGGTTTTGGGATTTTGTGGAGGCCTCGCGAGGCCTCGAAAGGCCTCGAAACCCCATGAGTGAGGCCTCGAAACCCCATGAGTAAGGTTTGGGGAGGCCTCGGAAGGCCTCGAACCCCGCAGGGTGAGGCCTCAGAGGCCTTGCAATATCGCGTACACATGTTTGCAAAAGTTGCCAGTTTGCGCAAGTCCAAATCTGGGGTCGAAAAATCTCAACAATTCTGGCTTCGCGTGCGTGGGCCTCCCCTGTGCACGTTTCTCTCATGTTGACCAGATCGCTCACTTCCACAAGAAAGCTGCCTGCGGAGGTCGTGGTTCTCAGTTTTCCGCTTTGAGCGCTTGTCTGTGGGCCCCGAGTAAAAAGCGCGAGATTGAGCCTAAAAATAGAAGAATTCGCGGCCCCAAAATTGGGGCCGCCAGGCGGACTCAATTTTGGGGTCGCGGTTTCACAACCCCCGTATTTAGTTCCAAGTTGTACTGCAGGAACTCTGGGCCCATTTCGCGGCCCCATTTTTGGGGCCGCGAGACGGCCCCGTTTATTGGCCCCGAATTTGCGCCCGTGCAACCGGCTCTCGTTGGCTGCCCCTGCCCTTGTTCCAGTAACTTTGGGCAGCGTCGTGGTGAGCGCACGGGGCACGGGGGGGCTGGTCCGAAGCAGCAGCGTGCGCGTCTTTATAATGTTGCAGTGAGGCAGAACTGCAACTGCGGAGGCCCATGCTGGCGAAGCCAGAATTGCTTGTGTTTTGCGGGCTTGAAAGTGGGATCGCCCGACAGCTTCGTCCTGGCGCTGAGCTGCAGGTCGTTGTTGTTTTTGAAAAGGAGTCACGCTTCAAGCTCTGGGAAGTTGACCAACGTGGCTTCAACGTTTTCTGTGGTTGCGCAGAGAGAGGTCGCCTGCTAGACATTACAGAAATCAGAACTTGTGGCGGGCTTGGGTTTGGACGGTGGAGGTATTGAAGCGTGTTGCGCCTGCCCGGAGCTTAAGTTGCCACGCGCCCAACGAAGAAGAAGATATAGGGAAAGGCCGATGCCAGCGAAAGCCTTGTGAACGTCAGTTCGTCTTCTCCATTGAAGTGCACGTTGAGGTTTAAGTGGTTGGGAGCGTTCACTTGGCTTACACGCAACATCATCTTCGAGCCTCAGACTTTGCTGAAGGCTTCCAAGCCTTTGGAGGCCGGTCCGAGGCCTCCTCCAGTTGAACAGGGCGTGATTTTGTTTGCTTGCCCGCTGGAGACCGACATCAGCTTGCAATGTCACGCAGAGTACTTCTCTCAGGACTTTCGCGTGCCCGTCGAAATCTTTGAAAGCTCAGGATCATCGAGGACTTATTTGAGGCCCGTCGAGAAGTCTGAAGTTAAAGCTTGCGGCAGCAAGAATAGCTTTTGCAGGATCATCTTAAGCGGTCGAGGCCCCTTCGAGGTCCGTCGTGATGTTTTGAATAGAGTGAGAATGAAGAGGACTTGGAGCCAGCTGCGGCTTAAAATTCTTTTCACGGGAAAGAAGAGAGACAACCAGGGTTCGTCCGGGCTCGAGGCTTTGCGGGGACCCCTTTAATAGTATTATAAGCCCCGGTCCCCGAGGCCTCGTAATCTTTCGAGCTAAAGGGGTTTTGGGATTTTGTGGAGGCCTCGCCAGGCCTCGAAAGGCCTCGAAACCCCATGAGTGAGGCCTCGAAACCCCATGAGTAAGGTTTGGGGAGGCCTCGGAAGGCCTCGAACCCCGCAGGGTGAGGCCTCAGAGGCCTTGCAATATCGCGTACACATGTTTGCAAAAGTTGCCAGTTTGCGCAAGTCCAAATCTGGGGTCGAAAAATCTCAACAATTCTGGCTTCGCGTGCGTGGGCCTCCCCTGTGCACGTTTCTCTCATGTTGACCAGATCGCTCACTTCCACAAGAAAGCTGCCTGCGGAGGTCGTGGTTCTCAGTTTTCCGCTTTGAGCGCTTGTCTGTGGGCCCCGAGTAAAAAGCGCGAGATGCTTACTGTTCGCGAGCGAATTGTGTTTTATCGCTTGCTTCCAATAATGCCTTGCGAAAATACGGAATGCCGTTTGTTCGCTGTTTGAAGCCAAATGTTATTTTGATGCTTTGAATTTCACATGTCCAACACTTGCCTGTCGCATGGCCTGCATGTCTCCATCGTCAGCGAATGCAGAGTTGTGATGACTGTCGACAACTGTTGTGATGTGCCTTGGTAAGCAACCTGCCATGATACTTGGATGCAACATTACGGGTGCTATGGCTGTCTTATGTGTGTTCCTTGAAGTGCAGCACTGGCTCATTGCACGTGCGAAAAATTTGTCAAACCGGGTCTTGGGCTCTAACAGGTCCTGCTTCAAACAGGCCCGGCTTCTAACCTTGGCCTTAGGCCCTGTGCAAGCTGCCTGCGTGAAGCAGGCAGTGGATGGGAGCTCGCCTCCGTGGGCAAGCGGCGATCAAATCGCCTGTGTGTTTGGGCGCCTCTGGACCGGCGGCTCCTACCACGCGCCCCTGCGCGTGTTTTTGTTCCGGCTTCTGCCTGGGTGTGGCTGTCCTTCTGTTGGCCATTAGCCTTTGCTAGCTTCCATGGGCTCCACGTGTGGACGCCGTGCGGCGTCAGAGCCGCTTGTCGAGCAGGATCCTGCGATTCCGGCCTGTCAGCAACTCTGTCAGCAGTGTGGCCGTAACGGTTGCATAAGGCACCGCATCAACCACAATCACCACTGGTGCGCACACTGTGTCATTGCTTGGTACCTGGCAGTCTACGACAGGTGATGGCGTCTCCTGAGCCCCCTGCCACCACTGCGCCCCCCACCGCCCTGACACCCCCCGGCATCAACCCGGTGTGTGTAGTCAAGCGCTTCAGGAAGGGGCTCCCCGGGCCGTCTCTAGCGGTCAAAAGGGGGGAAAATGCCACTAAAGGAGATGAGCCGGCAGACAGTAAGCGTGGCATCCAAACCTCAGAGGCTGTGAGATCTGAGCTTGGTGAGCCTAGCTGCCAGGCTTCCGATGCCCTGTGGGAATAGGAAGTGCCCAGTCATCACAGTCTTTTGATGCGCTGCGTGGGAGTGATCCCGTTGATTTGGCGTCTGAGAAACCTGATGGCCAATCCATGGCCTCGGGATCTGGGCTTTGTGCGCCTGTTTATGGTCCAGCAGGGTTCCGTGTCAATGTTGGCTCCACCCTCACAGCACAGTCTGGTGCAGCGCTACGTGGGAGTGAAGCCGAAGATTTGGTGCCTGAGAAACCTGATGGCCAATCCTTAGATGATAGTGTCCGCTTGGGGTCCGTTCCTTCCGTTCAGCATAGGGATGCAACATGTACGACCGAAGCTAGGCTGATGAATCGTGCTCTCCTGCTGAACCCGCCGTACGGCCGCCCAGGCCTGATGAGCTGAATGCATGCCCAGCCATGTGTGCCCCGCTACAGCCAAGCAGTGACGTCATGCCTTGGGCCTTTGGGGGAGCTTGAGCACACAGCGTGTCGTGCTGGCGTTGTGAGGGATAAGTCACCCACTTGTCCGGGGGTTTCTGAAGCTTCCTCAAGCTCGATGCCTACGAAGGAAGGGGCGCCCCATGGGGTTGAGTCCGAACTTGGTGGCCGCAGCGTCCCATCGGTTTGTGACGCCAGACAACTTGATCATCTGCGGGAGGATGGTAGCCCTGCACATAGTAGTTCGGATGCTGAAACTGTGAGTGTGCCGTATCCCGAGGTGCAGCTGGACTTTGATATGCGTCATGATGCCCATGGCAAGCCAGTTCCTGTTCCCTGCAGCCCTCGGACCAGTGACTTTGGGGTTGAAGCCAAAACCGCTGTGTCAAATGCTGGTGGGACCAGCCCGGAGCCCAAATACCTTTCCCCTTGTGGTTATGTCACGTCCGCAAAACAGGCTACCCACTCACGGCTCGAGGTCCCTGCCGGTACTAGCCGCGCGCCATCCCTTCGCCCGTCACAAATCGGTGGGCTCAGCTCAAAATGCTCCTCGCACAAAGGTCCAGCTGTGTCGGGGCCTTCCGTTCAAGTTGTGCCCGCTCGCGCCATGAGTGACGAAGTCCGACCAGGGCCAAGGCGGGTTTTCATGGGTTCAGCAGGTGTCCTTGATGTGCCCAGAAAGGTGTCAGCGCATGGACTGCAGCAAGTAGTAGCCCCCATGAGTTCGAGGCCTGTCTTTACCGGTCCAGGCTCCATTCCTCGGCGGACCGAATGTTTCCCCAAGCAAGCCACAGCTTCTCCTTGTGCCGAGGAAGCTGCTGCCTTGGTTCTGGAGAGCGTGTTCGGCACATCTGAAGCCCTGCTGCCCGGTGGTCGGCCACTGCCTCCTCGTCCGCCGACTCCTAAGCGGAAAAGGCTTGAGCCCGAGGACGTTAGCCGATCAAGTGACTCAGCCACATCTGGCGAGGGAGTCACGCTCACTCCGGAGAATGCGGAGGCATTTCTGGCCAGACTTGATGCCCGGCCAACGTGTCCTTCAGGTCACCCGTTGCTTTCCTTTGGTTCGCCTGAGCCAAACTGGTGGTGCAGCGTGTGCAAGAGGGAGTTTGCCACGCGGCGCTTGCTGTGGGGGTGCAGGGTCTGCGACTTTGACATTTGCGGAAATTGCTTGGCCAATCAGCGCAGTGGTCCCGCCATTCCTCCTGCCCCAGGTCAAGAAGCCAGTCAAGGTCCATCGTCCAGTGAGGCGAAGGCGTGGCCCTCGATAAAGCTCCTGCGTGCTTCAGGATTTTTGACAGGCAAAGACATGTTCCCGGATGACCTTCGTCTCGCCATGGAGGTGGATGGGCAAAACTTGTCGGTTTTGGGCTAGCAGGGCGCCCGAGCTCAAAGGTGGGTTCCGGAAGGTGTACCATCTGAGGGGTGAAAAGCCAGCTGCCAATCTGGTGCTAAAGCTCGCTGGATGTGACGCCGACAATGTCAATGAAGTTCGAAGTGCTACTGCGTGCCCTGCGGCCTTTGCTCGCATCTTCGACAAAGGCTCCATTTGGGTGTCCCTGGGGGAGAAAGGCTTGTGCCAGGCCCATTATGTTGTTGCGGAACGCGCGATCCCGTTGACCGCTTTGTTGGAAGGCCCCGCTCTGCCTCCCGCAGCATGCACTTCTCTGGCTTTCCAATGTTGTCGGGTTGTGCTTCAGGCCACTCTTGCTGGTATCAAATGCCGGGACCTTGGACAGAAACAGTGGGGCCTCAGAGTCCCACCAGGTTTCGACTTCCATGATGAGGTTTCCCTGCAGCAGGTGCGCAACAACTTGGTGGGAGAGGGATTCACCCTCATCATCCTTGATGCCAATTGCTGCATCCCGGTGCCCCAAGCGGTTCTTTTGGGGCCGCGTAAAATGGCTTCCTACTGGGCCCGCATAACAAGGCTAGTGGGTCCCTCCGCTAGTGAGCGGCTCCAAATGTTTCTCCGTGCTCATAACTTCGATGCCCGCAGTTGTCTTTCCGCTTTGACGCGCGATCACGTTACGGGGCCTTGTTCATGAGCCGTGAACATTGCAGCTGTGTTTTGCATGTCTGCAACCCATATCCGATGGTCATCATGCTGTTGCCTCGAAACACAGGCAAAGCCAAGCTGGTGGTGCAGACGCGTTGCAAATGTGTTTGCAAAATCTGCAACCCATATCAGATGACCGTCGCAATGTTGCCATGAAAGCATGGCTGACCCGAACCAATGATGAGGATGCGGTTTGCTAAGCAAGAAAAAGACATGAGCTTGTGCTCACACATGTATTGTATGTTGCAAGTTCATGAGACGAGCAATGTTTGCTCAGCCAAGGGGCTATGAGGGTCTCATGAAATGGCACATGGTGCCTTTGTATGAGCCAAGGGGCTGTCATACAACATGGCCATGGTGCCAAATATGTCCATTGGACTATTGATGTTTATGCAAGGATGCAGGCTCAAAGCCGTGGTCATGTGTGCATGCCTTTCTGTAACCAATGAATGCTTGTGATGTTTGGTAGCCTCCTTGTGGAAACATGCCTGTAGAGCCATGCGGATTGACAAGCAATATCATGCTGTCTAGAGTGGTTGTGCATGCCATGTCTGTTGTGTCCGAGGCGACCCTGCATCCTGGTCAACGTGATGAACGTCCACCTGCAGACCCTTGTGACGCAAGCCATGTGTTGGGCGCACCGCCCCGCCTTCCAAACTCAGGTCCACCTTCCTGCTCCAGTGGCCAATTTGTCAGTGGTGGAAACAAGCAGAGGCGCGGTGTTATGCACCATGATGCCAACCCCTTGGTGCACCCAGTGCTAGTCCCTGCCTACAGCCGAGCTTCGCAATTCCAATGACGCGCCATCCACCAAGAGACATATCTAAGCCTGTTTAGACGATCACTCATTCATGGTCTCGCTGGACGGTCGCATCTGTGGCCGCGAGTGGTCTTGCCCGAGACCCAGCAGTGATGCTCCAACGGCCCCGCAGGGGTGCTTCCGTGTTTCGCCCGATTATCCTGTGGTCGGTGGAATCCCCGTGCTCTAATCTAGTGCTCCTCCTGCAGACTTTGCTTGCATGTGCGGAAGCGTTGCGCCTCCTGGCCCTGGTGGGCGAGTGTAGTTTGGTACCCTTCGTTTCGTGGTTGGATGCCGCTCATCCGTACCACACCGCAAGGCGGTGCATTGGTGCTTAGGTCAGGGCAGCATCTGATTGGCAAAGGTGTTCTGGAAGGGGGGGGGTTGGGTGCAACGAGCCCGGGGGTCACCTGACCCCCTCCCCTAGGGTGCAGCAAACCCGTGACCTTGCCTGCATTCTGCTGCACCACACACGGAACATGCACAACACTGTGGTTTTAACAGCCGAGGGAACCGATCACATAACTTACGGCGTGATCATCGAAAGCGAAAGCCCTTGGTGTGGCTCGCCTCGCGTGGCCACGTGCTTTGGCTGTCGCAAGCCATAGTCATTGCTTTAAGGTCCGCGACGAATGCTGGGTCACTGGGCCTGGCCTTCAGACGAGTCATCTTATGCCCATGCAGTCTGTGTAATGTATGAGTGGCTCCTTGCACGTGGCTGGGGCCATGTAGCTGTCCCAATGAAGGGCCCTAGAGCGGACTTGCACAACGTCTGCCGACGCCTGTGCCGACCTCCTAAACGTGGCAGCTGCTGGGCTTGTGTCGCGTGCGAGCCATTTAGTGTGTTTGAGTCTTACTCGCTGAGCCCCCTTTGGTCTGGCCGCTATGGCGTCGGCTTCGCCCGCTGACGCTCACGAGCCCCTTTGGTCTGGCCGCTATGGCGTCGGCTTCGCCCGCTGACGCTCACGACCCGCTCCCAGGTTGTTACCCTGTCTGTCAAGACAGGACGTTGGACATGGTCTTGCAAGCACCTGCAATGACTCGCCAAGTGTGGTGCACTGACAGGGCCCCCTTGCATACTGTGCCCTGTCCGTGGGCCCGTGACGCTGAATTCCCTGTCTCAGCTTTCCCCACTGACCCTGCTGGTCAGTTGGTTCTGCGCTGCCAAAATGCTCTGCGCGGTTAAGTGGGGGGAGGTTTTGTGGTTTGGTTCGCGCAGCTGTGGTGGCTGCTGTTGGAGGTTCGGTGGTTTTGGTTTGCAACTGCGGTGGCTGCTATTTTGCGGTCTTGTTGGCACAACTGTGGTGGCTGCTGCTTTCGGCACAGCAGTGGTGGCTGCTGTTTCCGGTTACCTTGTGTGGTGGCCGGTGTGCGCCCGAGGTTTGGGTTGCCGATGTGCGCCCGAGGTTTGTGAACAGTTGGTTTGGCTAGGCGCCCGTACGTCTGTCCTTTTGACCTGATGCATGGTTGGTCTCCTTGGGCCTGTTTTGGGTAGCCTGCGGGACTAGTGGACCGAACGCCTGGTGTGCTTTCGCCAGATCTTAAACCTCGGGGGGGGGGGCACGGGTAGTGGCCTCCGGCCTTCTGACCTGATGCAGGACTGAATCTCCCTGTGCCGTGTGAGATTGCCCATGGCCGGGTTTCCCTGTGCCTAGTTCGAATTGCCACGCGGGTCCCGCTGACCTGACGTCGGACGGGCCCTTCCTGAGTCTTGTCATGCGGTTGATACTCGACTCGTCTACTCAGCCTATCTCCTCGCGATTCGCCCGGCTTGGTCGCCCCCCCCTTTTTGCTCTCTTTGCAATGGATGCATGGACGGTGGAATTTCAGGTGTGCGACCTGGTGAAAGCTGGGATACGTTGTGTCCTTCGTGATGCCGCAGGATCAGGTTCAGTGTGCCACGAGTCCTTGAGTGTCAAGGCCTGGAGTCTGTTTCGAGGGCCGTTCTCTGCCCTGAACTTTGTCTTCTGCGTGTCCGTACTGACAAAGTTGGTTTGCATATATGGTACCGGCTGGTGCGGATGTGAGACGCCTCCCGAGAGCCCGTGAGGGGGGGGGAGGTGGTATTCGGCCAATCGATTCGAGGCCATGTCAACTTTGAGCCCCGGCTCAGAACACGAGTCGGCTCCCGGGAAGGTGTGGAAGTACGACTGACGATAGAGCTGGCTCGTTCACTCCCCCCCTCTAGTCCAGTGGGAGGGGGGGGGGGTTCCGCCACGCTGGAGGCTATGTTTGTGTTGTGCTGTGTGATGACCAATGTTTTGAGTTCTTCAGCTCACTTTGACTGAAATGGGTTTTCATCGATTTCAGTTCATGCACAACCTTGGTTTGTGGTAGTTGCCCGGCCAAACTCCTCCCCTGAGTCTTATGGCCTACGGAATGCAGATACGCCATCCTTTAGTGATGCTGACAAGAGCGCTGGCAGAACATTGTTTATGGAGCCCACAGTGCGGTCCTGGGCGCCTTGGAAATTTCTCGCCGGGGAAAGGGCTATCCTGGTAGCAATCTCGAATGGCATGGTGGTCCAGTCTTAAGGGTAGTACCCTGTGACCCACACACCCCTTGATGGGCGGGCAAGGCGGCGCCCGTTGTCTTAGTTACCTTATGAAATGGCGGGACCGGGCTGTGCCTGGGGCTTGGGCCTCAGACATAAAGGGTGAGCAGTGAGGGCACCCTGGCCCTATTCCTAATAGTGTCTTGGTACGGAAGCCTTGTGTATGACCCGGACTACGCCCATCTCGGCACCAATGTGTGGAGATCTCCCCGATGACCAACAAGTCGTGCTCCGCTACGATGCTAGCGACCTTGACATGGGGGATGGGCAAAGGAATTGCAGCTGTGTTTCCTCACCCCATGCTCACGCCGGGTGGTCGCGCAATTGTCCGTGTGACCTCGCGTGGTTACGGTCTGTGCACACTGCGTGGGTCGGTCATAAGGCCACACCTGTAAGGAGGATTGACCAGGGTGATTGCGAGGCCGTGCCTCTGGCCTGGTACTTCGTCGGTCGAGATAAGTGCCTTGAAGGAAGAACAGCGTGGTTGCCTCAACTACTCGTAACATACGTGTGGGGTGGCGAATGTCTTGGATCTGGGCTCCAAGCTGCCTTGCACTCGACGGTGTCCACCACAATCGTTCGGTTAAAAGGGGGATTTGAAGTGTCTTGCAGTTAGGGATGTGTGTGCCCTCTGCTAGGCGTATGCACTGGCACGGTGTGCATCGACCTTTCGATAATGATCCTTGAATCGCCCACTGATGAAAAGAAGGGAGGTACGGAACTGTAAGGGTGCGTGCTTTGCCAGGGTCTTTTGTTCAGGCTGTGCTTTTGGGTTCAAACCATTTTGGCACAAGCGATAAGCTTACTGTTCGCGAGCGAATTGTGTTTTATCGCTTGCTTCCAATAATGCCTTGCGAAAATACGGAATGCCGTTTGTTCGCTGTTTGAAGCCAAATGTTATTTTGATGCTTTGAATTTCACATGTCCAACACTTGCCTGTCGCATGGCCTGCATGTCTCCATGGTCAGCGAATGCAGAGTTGTGATGACTGTCGACAACTGTTGTGATGTGCCTTGGTAAGCAACCTGCCATGATACTTGGATGCAACATTACGGGTGCTATGGCTGTCTTATGTGTGTTCCTTGAAGTGCAGCACTGGCTCATTGCACGTGCGAAAAATTTGTCCCACCCAGCCCGCCCTGGGCATACGGTGCAAGGTGCAGGGCCCGCTCCGACGGCCGCAACTCCCTGCTTGCACCGATGTCGCATGTTTTGGCACTGTGCCACGCCGCCCTTCGGCGGCCTTGCGTGATGAGTGTGGGCACCCGCCCACCCCTCCCAATGCTCATAGGCAGGGCCCGCTCCGGCGGCCGCAACTCCCTGCCTGCCATCCTGGCTCGTGTTGTACAGTTTCTGCGCCCTCAAAGGGGGCTTTAGAGTGTTTCACAGTTTGACGTTTCTAGCTTTTTGCGATGTATGTCCCCTCTACTAAGGGGGATTTGAAGTGTCTTGCAGTTAGGGATGTGTGTGCCCTCTGCTAGGCGTATGCACTGGCACGGTGTGCATCGACCTTTCGATAATGATCCTTGAATCGCCCACTGATGAAAAGAAGGGAGGTACGGAACTGTAAGGGTGCGTGCTTTGCCAGGGTCTTTTGTTCAGGCTGTGCTTTTGGGTTCAAACCATTTTGGCACAAGCGATAATGAGCCTAAAAATAGAAGAATTCGCGGCCCCAAAATTGGGGCCGCCAGGCGGACTCAATTTTGGGGTCGCGGTTTCACAACCCCCGTATTTAGTTCCAAGTTGTACTGCAGGAACTCTGGGCCCATTTCGCGGCCCCATTTTTGGGGCCGCGAGACGGCCCCGTTTATTGGCCCCGAATTTGCGCCCGTGCAACCGGCTCTCGTTGGCTGCGCCCCTGCCCTTGTTCCAGTAACTTTGGGCAGCGTCGTGGTGAGCGCACGGGGCACGGGGGGGCTGGTCCGAAGCAGCAGCGTGCGCGTCTTTATAATGTTGCAGTGAGGCAGAACTGCAACTGCGGAGGCCCATGCTGGCGAAGCCAGAATTGCTTGTGTTTTGCGGGCTTGAAAGTGGGGTCGCCCGACAGCCCCGTAACTTGGGCTTCGTCCTGGCGCTGAGCTGCAGGTCGTTGTTGTTTTTGGAAAGGAGTCACGCTTCAAGCTCTGGGAAGTTGACCAACGTGGCTTCAACGTTTTCTGTGGTTGCGCAGAGAGAGGTCGCCTGCTAGACATTACAGAAATCAGAACTTGTGGCGGGCTTGGGTTTGGACGGTGGAGGTATTGAAGCGTGTTGCGCCTGCCCGGAGCTTAAGTTGCCACGCGCCCAACGAAGAAGAAGATATAGGGAAAGGCCGATGCCAGCGAAAGCCTTGTGAACGTCAGTTCGTCTTCTCCATTGAGGTGCACGTTGAGGTTTAAGTGGTTGGGAGCGTTCACTTGGCTTACACGCAACATCATCTTCGAGCCTCAGACTTTGCTGAAGGCTTCCAAGCCTTTGGAGGCCGGTCCGAGGCCTCCTCCAGTTGAACAGGGCGTGATTTTGTTTGCTTGCCCGCTGGAGACCGACATCAGCTTGCAATGTCACGCAGAGTACTTCTCTCAGGACTTTCGCGTGCCCGTCGAAATCTTTGAAAGCTCAGGATCATCGAGGACTTATTTGAGGCCCGTCGAGAAGTCTGAAGTTAAAGCTTGCGGCAGCAAGAATAGCTTTTGCAGGATCATCTTAAGCGGTCGAGGCCCCTTCGAGGTCCGTCGTGATGTTTTGAATAGAGTGAGAATGAAGAGGACTTGGAGCCAGCTGCGGCTTAAAATTCTTTTCACGGGAAAGAAGAGAGACAACCAGGGTTCGTCCGGGCTCGAGGCTTTGCGGGGACCCCTTTAATAGTATTATAAGCCCCGGTCCCCGAGGCCTCGTAATCTTTCAAGCTAAAGGGGTTTTGGGATTTTGTGGAGGCCTCGCCAGGCCTCGAAAGGCCTCGAAACCCCATGAGTGAGGCCTCGAAACCCCATGAGTAAGGTTTGGGGAGGCCTCGGAAGGCCTCGAACCCCGCAGGGTGAGGCCTCAGAGGCCTTGCAATATCGCGTACACATGTTTGCAAAAGTTGCCAGTTTGCGCAAGTCCAAATCTGGGGTCGAAAAATCTCAACAATTCTGGCTTCGCGTGCGTGGGCCTCCCCTGTACTTCTATCTTTTTGCTTAGTTGCTGGGCTTCCTGTGGTGTAGTAACACACCACATGGAGCCCCTTAGTGACCATGCCGGCCACCACCCAGTGGTACTGCGCAGATCATTGTACGTGCTGATCGCGTCGTGTGTGTTCGAGCGGCTCCCTATGTGCGTCCCCATGCAAGTAGCCCGTGTTCTGCCACGTCCACGCAGGTTAGTCGTGAGGGCCGCTGCTTTCGATTTCCACAGTTCTTCGCGTTAAAAAATGCCAAACAGCAGCGCAATACAAAAAGAGAATCTGAGAGGAACCGCTGTTTGTGGGCAGGGCTGGGGTTGCCAGGTGACGTATGTCGTCGCTTTGCCAGAAGCAAAGGTTCGGCGGACAGGAGAGGACCCAAAACATGCCATTCCCTCCTTGCAAACAAATACCCCAACTCTCCAAAATGTGAAAAGTTGTGAAGCGCGCAGCAGAGGCCGCCTTAAAAAGGGTTTAACCTTAAGCTCTATGCACATTTCTTCAGCTTCCCAGTCCGTAGTTCTTGTGGCCCAAAACTTCAAATGTGCCATCAGACCACACGCATCCTCGCAGTAGCATGCCGGTTAGATATTGAAACATAATTGTCTGAGAACGCTTGCGCTAGCATGCCCGCTAGCCCCTTGCCTGGTGAGATCCTGGTAAACGAGGGGTCGGAAAAATTACTAATAATATTGCCTTAGGTTCCGTTCATAATTATGCTAAAATAATCGCCCGCCAAAACCGTACTCTAATACTCTAATTCTCCAGCCCCCTATAGCACTCGTGCCATGGTGTGCTGCGATGCTCGGCTGCAGCAGCCCTTTCCTCACTCCGTCCCTGTCATTCTCGCAAAGCGCTTGATGCTGCCAGCCCAGATACCCTTGTAAGAGCACTAGGACGCACCGAAGTTGTGTCCATGAAGCGGCACACAGCTGCTGAGAGAGTGCGTGGCATCCTTGACATTATTCCACGCTGAGATGCCCCTTCTCAATCCTCTCAGACTGCTTGTTGCCCACAGAACAGCAGGAGATGGCGCCCTCAGTGACGAAGGTTCGAGCAACACAACGTGCCAGGTATCCTTGTACAAGTGTTCGATTCGCAAGTCACGGTGAACAGCTGACATGTTGGTCACTGGCATCTGCCCTCACTGAGGATCCTTGAGGTATCATCTCAGTTACGCTTGTTGTCTCTTGTATCGCAACTGGGCCCGTCCACTGCGCATTCATTCACGGTGAGGCGGGAAGCATGGAAGTCCGGAAGAAGACTCCAGTAGCGAGAGAGGCTTCCCCAGAAATGACCCCATCTTCGACAGTGTGGAGTGCCGAATCGCAGTTGCGATCAATCTCCAACCAACCTTGCACACTGTCATCACCACACTCGTACAACATGGTTTCACACCCAATCATGACCTACGTGCTGCTCCCTTCGATTGGCGATTGGCAGGTTCCGATCTCGAGTACCGCAACTATTTCCAACAAACTTGTACACCACACTCCATCAACGCAAAGCATTCGTATACAGGTGGAGCCACGTGAAGCTTTGCTTGTGGAGCGAGTACAATGCGTGACCTTTTCTGGCAGATGCCGAGCTTCGTTCAGCTACGTGTGCAGGGATGCGTGTCTTACCTTTGAATACTGCCTTTTGTCGCGTTTCCGCATGCAAAGGCCTGCGCACTCAAGTCTCGGGGTGTTAAGGTGCCCCATCGTAAGTCTGCTTTTTCTAGCTGTGCAGTTTCCGGGGCGGTTGTGGCACGCCAGGCTACCGCACACCAAACGTCTTCTCTGGTCACGTTCTCAGAGAGAAAGCGAGGATGAGGGACATTAAGCCCTAACCCCCAAACCCTAAACCTCAAACATGTGGCATTTTCTGAGCTCGCAGGTGTGCAACCAGGCTGGTGCTGCTTGCCGGGCACAAGCTGTTCCCTACATGGGTAATTTCCTATTTTAGGGTCCCTTTCTGGATCCCCATTATAAGGCGGCACCCTTTAGAAGGGGCTCCCAAAAGGGACCCTGATTTAGAGCACTGCCCACATGAGCTTCAATGAGAGGCTTTGTTCGCATCTGTTTGCGTTGGGTGATTTGACACCAGTCTGGGCCTTGGCACCCTGGCTCAGGGTTTAGGGTTTAGGGTTTAGGGTTTAGGGTTTAGGGTGCTAACTTGCAACAAGGAGTGCCAGAGATGCCCGAGAGACTTCGCAGCTGAGCAAGCTGTGTGTCACGTCCTCTTTTCAGCTCCCGGCTTTCCCGAGACCAGAGTGCCGAGTAGCGCTAGCGGTGGAAAACTGGCCTCATGTCACATGTCTATAGGCGACGACAAAGCAAGAAAGTCTCCGCTCAGCTGCGCCTGTCGTTTCTCAGGCATGATGGTGTGAACCATGTGTGGGTGGATGTCAGACATCACAGGGCGCATAGTTCGCGAATTCTTGCGCGCCATGGAGGGAGCCCCGCTTCGGCGGGGTCGCTGTTGATCGTTGCTGTTGGGTCGCGAGGGTGAGCGATGCCTCCATCTCATTAGTCACCCAAAACACGCAGCAGAAAGCACCACCTTCAATCGAAGCATGAACCAAGCTTCCAACTCGTTTGTGAAAGTTTGCCGCTTTTGCTGTATGGCCTGCTCATGCCTGAGCCGTGATTTTCTATCTTCTCAGCTTGTTCTCATTTGGGACGTCGCACCACACCTCGCCGCACCTTCGCTGATGCCCCTCGCGAGAGCATGCCCCAGTCGAACATACTGACACTTGGCGTGTTGGAGACATTGGACACCTCCTGATCATTTCCTAAGCTGGGGTACCGTACCTCGCGGAGCAACTGCCAGATCCAAATGGCTGCATGCGAAACCTGTATCAAAGGGTGCTTGGGTGTGCCGGTCCCAACGGTGTGCAGTTCTCCAACCTCATGCTTTGGTCAGCTGACCCTAGCAAAGGACGCCCTGCGCATCGCTGCTCTTTTTCTTTGAGTGTGCAAAGACAAGGTCGCATCTCCAAGCCCCATCAATCGCTCGTGGCTGAGACAGAGGGAGACTGGGAGTGTGCAAGCTTCTCGTGCATAAGGGGTCTTGAGGCCGCTGGCATTTTCCCATTCCAGTGCTGATGACGCTTCAAGCTTCAACACCTCTTGAGTCAGGGCACACCGTTTGAAGCGATTTTGTTGGGCGTTGCGCCCTCCTTGTCGGGATGCAAGAAGCGCCTTGTGAGCGGATTCACGGCTGGCTGATATCTAATCCGTCGGGCACAGATGTGCGTTAGCACAGGCGAAGTCAATGACCAGAGCTGCGAAGCAACCTCTGTAAATTCAGCATGGCTTGACGCTAGAAGTAATTCCTGCGAAGGCTCCACCGAAGACATGCTGATGAGGCAACGCAGGCTTTCTGACGTGCGGGTGGCATGTGCCGCGTTCCGGATCTCTCTCGGAGGTAACGGTGGCCGCTTGACACCCTTCCGGTACTTCTGATGCCCAGGTCCATCATCGGATAAACCCTGACCCAGTGCCTTGCAGCACAGGCTTCATGTATGAAGCTGCCGAGCAGGCGCCCGTCATGCATCTGACGTAGCCGAAGTAGGTCAGGATGTCGCATGTGTTTCTTTAAGAGCCCAAAAAACGCTGGAGGTATTGACGAGCCTGGGATCCGCGACGACAAGGGCCACCAACCAGACCACTAAGCATGTTGTGCAACGCAGCTCCCAAAGCACTGGGCATTGCACGCATGTGAATCGCCGCTCCGTGTGCTTGAGTGTTCAGTTACAACCGCGAATCTCCAAGCCCAATCAATCGCTCCTGGCCGAGACAGAGGGAGACTGGGAGTGTGCAAGCTCTTTGTGCGTAAGGGGTCTTGAGGCAGCTGGCATTTTCCCATTCCAGTGCTGATGACGCTTCAAGCTTCAACACCTCTTGAGTCAGGGGACACCGTTTGAAGCGATTTTGTTGGGCGTTGCGCCCTCCTTGTCGGGATGCAAGAAGCGCCTTGTGAGCGCATTCACGGCTGGCTGATATCTAATCCGTCGGGCACAGATAACGTTAGCACAGGCGAAGTCAATGACCAGAGCTGCGAAGCAACCTCTGTAAACTCAGCATGGCTTGACGCTAGAAGTAATTCCTGCGAAGGCTCCACCGAAAACATGCTGATCAGGCAACGCATGCTTTCTGACGTGCGGGTGGCATGTGCTTCGTTCCGGTAGCAGCGGCCGCTTGACACCTTTCCGGTACTTCTGATACCAAGGTCCATTATCAGTAAACCCGCCCCCAGTGCCTTGCAGCACAGGCTTCATGTATGAAGCTGCCGAGCAAGGGCTCGTCATCTGAGCATCTGACATAACCGAAGTAGGTCAGGATGCAGCATGGGTTTCTTTGGAAAGTAAACTCATGGGGGCCCAAGGGACGCTGGAGGTATTGACGAGTCAGAGGTACTCTAGACCCGATAGAGGCCACCAAGCATGTTGTGCGACGCGCTTCCAAGATATCAGCACGCACCAACATGGCTGAGGTGCCGGGTGCTGTAGGCTTCTTCGGACCCCTGTTGTAGTGCGATGTCGCTCCAGGCCCACTTGAAAGCCCCTAAAGTTGCACCCGCTTACACCCTAAGCCAAGTTGCCTACCGCTCCCAGCGCCATTTGCTCGCCGAAAGACCACGCAACGGCGACCCGACCACGGCTTGCCTTAGCCGCTCACAAATGCAATCGCCCACGGCCCTCGTAGGCCCGCATCACTTCCTGCATCGCTCGAGGGTTCGAGTGCGCAATCCGGCTGCTGCACTCCGCTTCTCTGTTGGTGAGCACTGGTGCTGGGAAGCAGTATCCCAGGCTCCTTGCAGTCTCTTTGTGGCTGTTGTCCAGCAAGTTGGGGTCCTCACAAGCAGGCAAGGCAGTCCGGGACCTTCACGCCGAGATCTTGGACATGTTGTCCGCATCACTCCGGCAGCCCGCATCGGAAGCTCACAGGCTGCGTGCTTCAACTTGATACCTGCATGTTTATGTGCTCTTTTCGACCTCTCAAGGCCCCCTCTCAACATCACCAGCTGCAATGCGGTCATGGCAGCCTAGGGAGGCCTCCATGAGAGATTGACTCGAACCTTCCCGCTTCTTTGTGCAAAGGCCCCTGAAGAGGTGCAGCGCGGGATGTTCCTACACGAGTGCCTTCGACACTTGACACCCACAACCAAGATCCGGCTGGAACGGAGAAGGGTCGCGGGCTGCGGGCCTTGTCTCCTGCGTATTGGGTAAAGTGGTCGGGTTGTAGGACTTCGGCACGGGTTTAGGGTTTAGGGTTTAGGGTTCAGGGTTTAGCACGCAAGTAGGTTCCAGAGGTCATTGTAACAGCAACCGTGCCTCGATAACCCAAAGCCCTAAACCCTAGGCCCTCAACCCTAAACCCTCAACGCTAAAGACACGCTTGGCCTTGCAGACTTCTCTCTTGAGAGATGCCGAGGAGGATTTTGTAGGTCCTCCGTGCCGCAGGCGCCGCAGGCTGTGGTTTAGGTGGGACACTCCTCGGAACTGCAAGGGGATCTGACCTTCCAAGGTAAGAGCCTCGTAAAGCAAGGGGTGAAGCCTCAGAAGCTTGTCGCGAAGAGTTCCTGCATCCTGGAGCGCACCGACAGGCCGCTGACAGCCAGAGGGCCGCAAGAGAGTCGGGGGCTACAGAGACAGCCTGGACTTGTTTTCTTGAAGCGCCTTGCCTTGCCTCTTAGAGCGAAAGTCGCCCAGCAAAGCCGTGGAAATTTGCGGAACCCGTGGCTTCTAGAGGAGTCGAGCAGCGATCCTTGGAGGCGAGAGAAGCGCAGGGAGGCAAGGCGCCACGACCACCCGCGCTCCCTCTCTCTCTCTCTCTCGCCCTCCCTCTCCCTCTCCCCCTCCCTCGATCGGCATCTCTGACCTAGAAACAGAGAGGCGAGGAGGAGCTGGAGCTGGAGCAGAGCCGCTTCGCTGAGCACCAGGGACTGCCGCAAGGGCGAGGCCATCGGGCGAATCATTCACAACAACAAAGGCCACCGACTGAGGCTGCAACCACAAGCACAAGCGGCCACTCTCACATTCGGGTTTGTGATTGCTTCAGGGGCTCTACCATAGAGGCGGCCACCGACAGCTTCAAGTGATGCAGGTCCCAGGTAAATGGTGACTGGAACATGCTCGAGGAACCGCCGCCTGGGATGTTCCTGAGGATGCTTGTCCGACTATTTCCGCTAATCGAGTAGGCCTGGAGGTGGCGACTTTTTCTCTTTTCACCCAGGTGCTGGTGATACAGAAGATCGGCCTGCTGCGAGAAGCGCCCCACTCCTCGTCCTCGAGGTGCTCGCCGGCAGCTCTGGTAGGGACTCGGACTGGAGAGCCCGTTCCACCCGTGCAAATGCAAAAGCCCAAGCTGAAGTTTAGAGGACTCGGCCGGAGGCTCGCAGCGTAGATGCTGCGCTGGTCTCCTTTCCACATTCTTGTGAGGCTTGAGGCTGAGAAGGAGGTTCCTGAACAGGTCCGCCGAAGCTTGAGCCAGGCTTCAGCAGAAATCCCAATTCCATCCAGCAATCATTAACCCCCAGAACGCTGAAAAGGCCAAAGAACAAAAAGCCCCTACTTCCTCGCAGCGCGGCCGCGCGGCCTCGCGTGCTGTGCGAACATGTTAAAGCCCTGGCGGCTACTATGAACTCTACCATGGCAGTTTTCAAAGACGCACAGCTAGCTCTTACCGCTAGAGAGCGCGCTTGCTGTTAGGTGTGTGGGCTGCAAGCTGTCTCAGATGTTCTGTGTTGGTTTCCCTTCCGCCTTGCGAGGCTTTGAGGCTGAGAAGGCGGAAGCGATGCCCTGAGAATCTCTGCGGCGGCTTGCCAAGCCTGAGGTGCCTGAAGACTTTCCTAGAGGCTTGACAACCCTAAACCCTAAACCCTAAACCCTAAACCCAAAAATTGAGCAACCCGGTCGTGCAGCAAGCCCCGGCTCTGAACATCGCCGGCGTCCTCGTCGCGCGGCCGCATGCTCTGCCAACAGGTTTCCTGCCGTGAGCTCTGCCAAGAGAATCTCTGAAGATGCACAGCTAGCTCTTCTTGCTAGTGACCACTTAGGTGTTCGGTTTGCAACCTGTCTCAGATGTTCTGCTAGCATCGGTTTCTCCTGGAAATCATGACATGGTCAGAAGCCAGGGTTCCTCCAACTTACAGGCAGCAACAGAAGACAGATTCCCACTGAGTTCTTCGGTGCTCGAACACCTACCCAAGAACAGGACACAATCCAAAAGTCGAAAGCCGCCATCTCCATCATTCAATCAAGCCCTTGGCCCAGACCTATGAGGCGCCAGACTCCCAAGGGCCCGAAAATGCCAGGGTTTGAGGCTCAGGGAAAGTTTAGGATGCAAATTTTTGGTGCCGTATTTATTTCATCTAAAATTGGGAGAGGGACTTAACTTACCTTGCGAGCAGTACGACCTTCCGGCCTTAGGCTGCTCAGACACACCTGCATTTATCGGGCTGACCAATGCTCCCTTGATGTCTGAAGGGAGACTTTACGCCAGGAGCGCAAGCTGTTTGGGCGAATTTGCGCGCTGATTGCTTTCGGGTCGAGACAAGTCAGCGCACAAGAGCTTGGAGTTGTGCGCTTTGCGGCCTGCAGGCACGAGCTTCCCGTGAGAGAAATGTTTCTTGTAAGGTGTGCTGGTTTATGGTGGATCCGGGCAGGATTCACAGGTAGCGTTGGAGAGGACTGTTCCTTCATCTCGAGCTTGGCGCCTGACACTCCAGAGACTCCATCAGCGATCTCGCGGCTGTTGAAGAAGGACTTCCGCCGAAGGGTTTCGCGACCTTTCTGATGTGCTCGGTGAAATGGTGGAACCTGCCTTGAGGTTTGGCTGAGCGGGCGAAGCATGCGAAGCATCAAGGCTGGCGCGTTTACCAAGTACGGCCTAGCAAGAGCCAGGCATCGAGAAGCAATGCATACCTGGCATGCCTGATGATGGCAAGACCGGCCAACCCACTCCGCGGCACAATGGAGGTAGATGCCGCCCTGACAAGAGAATGGGCATGCCGCGGGTATACCCGCGGCCTGACGTGGCCTTGTCTCCCATGAGGACCCTGGTGATACTCTCGGCTGGCCTGAGCCGCAAGGTCTCAAGCGTGGCCTGAGCAGAAAAGCTCGGCTGCAACATTCTGTCCAGGTTTCGTCGATGCCCTCACTCACCGACATTGGGCCAGTACTCTGGACGCACCCAAAGTGAAAAAAATGGATGCGGGTGAACCGACTGCAACATGCATTGGCTTGATAACAGACCTTGACACTGTCACTCTGCTTGTGGGCGGTTGTTTGCTTGTGTTTCTTGTCAACTCATAGGCCGTCAAGAGGGAGAAAGGGCCGTTTCGAAATGGGTTTGGTGCCGAATGCGTGTTTGGATACTTATCAGGACCGGCTCGCATCGCGTTTGCATTTCATGAAGGTCTCCCGGCACATGGCCCGAGCTGCACATGACATGAAGTAAGATTTTTTGACTCCGATTCCTGCAACCTACACTCCAAAAATGGTAAGTGCACAGGTTGATGTCATTTGCATGAATTCGCTTTGTGCCCGGGACCCTTTCTAGCTTGTGGGTGGCATCAGGGAAAGCCGATAGCCCGTACCCTAAACCCTAAACCCTAAACCCTAAACCCTAAACCCTAAACCCTAAACCCTAAACCCTAAACCCTAAACCCTAAACCCTAAACCCTAAACCCTAAACCCTAAACCCTAAACCCTAAACCCTAAACCCTAACTGCCCAAAACGGGAGTTTCCGGCTTCCTTTCCCGTTGTAATTGATTCAACCGCTGACGCGAGGCCGCCTCGGTAAGGGTCTCGAGGCTTGAGAGGGAGGGAGAGGGGTTTCAAGCCCAGCCCTAGAACAACCCCACCTTCAGCAGCTTTCATCACACAGTTTCCTTTCCTGAATGACCCTCGATAGCCACCCATAGCCTTAATCCCATACACCCCCAAGCCGGAACCCCCTGGTAACAGGCATAGACGGCAGCATCATTCATCGTTCATCGTTCATCGTTCATCGTTCATCGTTCATCATTCATCATTCATCATTCATCATTCATCATTCATCATTCATCATTCATCATTCATCATTCATCATTCATCCTTCGTCATTCATCATTCATCGTTCGTCATTCATCATTCATCATTCATCATTCATCATTCATCATTCATCATTCATCATTCATCATTCATCATTCATCATTCGTCATTCATCATTCATCATTCATCATTCATCATTCATCATTCATCACTCGTCATCATCGTCATCATCATCATTCATCATTCATCATTCATCACTCATCATCATCGTCATGATCATCATCATCATTCATCATCCAGCATCCAGCATCCAGTATCCATCATCCATCATCCAGCATCCATCATCCGTCATCCATCATTCATCATTCATCATTCATGATTCATCCTTCGTCATTCGTCATTCATCGTTCATCATCGTCATCACCACCAATGTCATACATATCCTAATGCGAAGTGTGTCGATCGAAGGCGTTCGCTGGGGTGGGTTTCGAGCCTAAAGTTCGGTGCTTGCATGCAAACTGCGAGCTTGGCTGATTCAAATGGGCCTGATGTGACAGCGGCCCTTTGCCCGAAGGCCCTTCGTTGGCTTTGCAGGTAAGTACCTCTTTAGGGAGGCTCAGGAGGGTGATCTCCATTCTGAGGCTAGTTTCCATGTTAAAAGGGGTTTATCGAACATACGGGACCCCTCATATAGACCCCCAAGTAGTAGGATTCCCTCACAATACGGGACCCCAGCAAGGTAGCCAGTAAGGTCCCCTATTTCGGCAAACCCCTTTTCTTTTCCATTGTAGTCGTCCCCATGTCCCCATTCTCAAGGTACCAATTGAGGGTTTGGGCCTGGCATTGTAGGCTTAGCCAAATGTGCTTAAGTGGCTTGTTTGTATATTCCTCAAATTCTACGAGAGATCATGCTTGAATATTGTTCTCTAACCATATAATGACATTGGAGTGTTTGAGCATGCCCCGCAGTCATTTTGACCCAGGTCCTCGCCAGGTACCAGCATGCAGCCAGTTGAAGCAAGGCTGCAGGAGCGTCTCCATAGCACGTTGAGCAGCGATGCCTGGAAACGTCTGGAGCTTGACAAGAAGCTGACGGCAAAATCATTTCACAAACCCTAAACCCTAAACCTAAACCCTAAGCCTAAACCCTTTGGAGCAAGTGGCCTACGATCTTTTGATTTTAGGGGTCCCCCTGGTCTGCGGACACTGCAGGTGACACGGAAGGGGAAGATCTGTTCGGCGTCGCACCGCATGAGCTTGGCACTGCTTACAAGGTATTGACAAGCATCGGAGGTCAAGATCAGCACCATCCACGTAGGAAGACCATTGCTGGGGAAGAAAGAAGGGTTGCTTGGGGACAAGCGCTCCTTCTCGAAGATTTGCAACCGTCGCAATTCGGCAAAAAGACCGCACCTGCAACGTTCTCTGCTAACTTGCCATCGCTCACAAAGCCATGTGCCCAAGCCCTAAACCCACAGCCTTGAACCTTAAACACGTACAGCAGACTTGCAAGAGCTCTTATTCTGATTATAACTGCATAATGCCCGAATATTTTCATCTTCTTTTATGTGTCATTATTGCCATTATGGTTAATAGTTTCATCATCATCGCTGTCGCTGTCATTGTCAAATTGTCAATATTGTTGTTTTTGCGGTTTCCTTGCGTCGCTAGCCCAAAGCGATTGCGGTTGACCTGTTGGCCTGTTGGCCCAGTTTCCCAGGACTTTCTGAAGCTAAGGGGGCTAATGGCCAATGGCTGGTTTAGGATGTGTTTGGCTGAGGGTTTGCTAGGGTTTGCAGTCACTACTGCCAGCCTTCTCACAGTTCTTGCGAATGGAGAACGGTTCGCAACATGCTTCTCCAGATGCGCGCAGCTTTTTCAACGAACGAGCGCACGGTGTCAGAGTTCATCTTTGTTGCATTGCCAGTTGCGGCAAGAGCAGCACAGTGCCAGCAGAAGCAGTACAATAACACTGATGCTACTAGTGGCCACCACGGAAGAAGCAGTCATTATGGTCGCAACTGTTGTCAGAAAGCAAGCGGAACAGTGAACAGTCCTTCGTAGTAGCTGCAGTTTTTTTTTTCTCCGTACTGCAATCCTTAACTTAGAAACCCTTCGTTGACATGCTTCAGGGGCAGTTCGACCCTATTCGGGTTTGGGGCTTTGGGAATTGGCTCCGTACGATCACAGGACCTTTCACAGGGAATCAAATTCAGAGAGCTTGCCTCATGTCATCCCAGCAATTCCGACTTCTCCATCCTATTGGCACGACGGGCGGGGGCCGTTGGAAGGATGTCGCCAAGAAGCTGCCAGAGGCTCATTTTCTGAGAGTTCTTAGAACACCGGGATCCTTTTCAAAGCATCTAACCCTAAACCCTAAGCTCTAAACCCTAAACCTTAAACCCTAAACCTTAAACCCTAAACCCTAAACCCTAAACCCTAAAACCTTCAAAGCCCTTCCTGAAGCTAAGGCCTTCCAGCCTGAGACCCTGAATCCGGCGATTTCAATTGTTCAATCCCTCAGGCCAGGGACCGTATCCCAACGACCCTAAACCCTGAACCCTAAACCCAAAACCCTAAACCCAAAGCCCTAAACCCTAAACCCTAAACCCAGAGCTTCGCGCTTCGAGCTTCGAGCTTCGAGCTTAGGGTTGAGGTTGGGATGTTCCCCCCTTATATTAACAGTCCGTAATAGGGAGTACAGTACCCCCAAGTTGCATCTCTACAGGGACATCCCTACCTTATTGGGCTTCACTATAAGGGGCCTTGCTGCTGGGAGATGAATCTATTTCCGATCCTATTTTTTGCTTATGTATATATATATATATATATGGTAGCATATATATATATATTTTTCCGGGGTCCTGCATAAAGGTTTCTAGGCGTTCTTTAGGGTTCCTTGAAGGATACTATAAAGGTTCCTTTAAGTGTTCCGTAGAAGAGGCCCAGGAGTTTGAAGAGTTTTGTAGGGCTTGGGCTTTTGTTTGCTTTAGGGTTTGAGATTTAGGGCTTTCGGGTTTTAGGGCTTAGGGTTGTTTTTGGTTTTGGTGAGGGGAGTTCCAAGGTTTCTACGGGATTCCTTGAGGAGATGCATCCGTGTTCCATAAGGCTTACTGCAGGGTTTTGGGGTTTCGGGTACTAGAAGGTTTCGACAAGGGTCCCTTGACAGGGGGGTTCCATGAGAGTCACTACAAGAAGGAGGCTCTTGGTGTTAGGGAGTTGGGGCTTTGGGCTTCAGGCGGTTATGGTTTAGGGCTTTAGGGTTTACGGCTTTACGCTGGAGGGTTTAGGGAGTTCTTCAAGTTTTCAATGCCTACACCCTTATACGAACCTTATAGTTATAGATCCCTTATCGTTCCCTCCGAAGGAGCCCGGTGAACTCCACGAAATTGAAACAGGTTGCGTGGAATGCCGTCGGCACATTCAAGTGCATCCGGGTTTACGGGTTCGGGTATAGAGTTTAGGGTTTAGGGTTTACGGTTTGGGGTTTAGGGTTTAGGGTTTGGGGTTTAGGGTTCCGGCAGCGCCATGTGCGATGGATGTGGCTGCAACCGCCCTGCGAAGATCACGGCCACTGTTGGGGCATTTCTCGTGCCAATGGGGGTCGCTCTGTACATCACGAGCTGTCGGGCCTGGAGCGAATATCGGTCCATCACCGAGGAAAAAGAGCTGGCGGTTGTTGTGGAGGGAAAGAGGAACTTTACTTTACCGGTCAGCGCTGACCTGGGTGGCAGATTCGCATTCTACTCAGATGACCTAGCAGACCTGGGCCACGTGTCTGTGAATCAGGCGTTTGAAGCATGTTGCCTTGACCGAGCAGATTGTCAGGCCCGTGCCCAGTCTATTCACATCCGTCAGACCTCCGGACTTGGTTTTCATTTGTCTGCAGACTGCGTCCCGCCAACAGCCACCCTTGACTGGAAAGGCCAACAGCTCCTGTACACGGGCACGCTCGCCCCCGAAGGACAGACTCCTGGAGACTTTCAGGTGAGTGCCCCAAACCCAGTCTGGGTGAGAGCACTGGACAGCTCCGTGCGGGCCTGGGACATAGAGGAGGAGCGGAAGATCTATTTCCTCGACTTTTGCGGTCATGTTCTTGTCATCGGAGGTGCCATCACACTCTTCGTTAGCTTGTGTCTCATGTGCTGTTGCCAGCCACCGAAGCCAGTAGACGCACGGGAGGTCTTGCTGGCGTTGCACCAAGTTCAACCGGCACAGACGGTGCAGGCTCCAGTTGCCGTCGCGACACCATTCCTGGCTGAACGAGTGAACCCTTGAAGCCCCGTTCTGTACAGAGGCTGACCATTGTGGCTTAGGATGTTCCCCTTTAGATGCTAGCCTTCCTTAATCGGGATTATAGTACCCCCTCGTATAAGCCCAATTAAAGACTGTCAGAAAAGGGGGAACATCCCAAATTGTGGCATTTATGTTTTGAAAGTTGCCGGCCCAGAAAGCTGGTCACAGCACCGTCTGGAGAAGCTGCAAGTTTCCACGATCGTGCCCTAGGCATATCGCAGGTCCAGGCATGGAAGCGGCTTCGGGTTCAGGGTTCAGGGTTCAGGGTTCAGGGTTCAGGGTTCAGGGTTTAGGGTTTAGGGTTTAGGGTTTAGGGTTAGGGTTTAGGGTTTAGGGTTTAGGGTTTAGGGTTTAGGGTTTAGGGTTTAGGGTTTAGGGTTTAGGCATATCAAAGATCTAGACATGGAAGCACTCTATGCCGCCACGCAGCTCGTTGCAGCACCCCCCCGGCACAGATGTTGCTGGGCAGGTTGCTCGCAGAGATCTCTGTGAGAACTGCGTGGAATCAAGGGGTTAGGCTTCAGTGGGTTTAGGGTTTAGGGGGTGTAGGGTTAGGGTTTAGGGTTTAGGGTTTCACTGCGTCTCTCGGACTGCCGTAATATAGGAACCTGATTGAGAACGCTTTAAGCCCCAAACACGAAAACCCTCAACGCACCCAAAACACCCCAAACCTCGAAGGCCCGAGGAACGTGCAAACCGCCCAGATCCCCTAAACCCCGAACCCTAAGCCCTAAAACCATTTGGGGAAATTCCGAAAATAGGAATGCCGTATTGGGGCCCTTATATAGTATGAGGGAATCCTAGTGTGCGGGATCAAAACTGGGGGTCCCCCCATGTTCGTAAACCCCCATTTCAGCTTGGCGCAAACTCGCAGCCCTAAGCCCACGTCGAGCAACAACAATGAAGGTGGGTTCCACCATCCTAGCAACTATTTGGGGTTTGGTCGAGAAAGGGTTTGGGGTTAGGGTTTAGGGTTTAGGGGTTCGGCTTTGGGTTTTAGGGTATGGGGCTTCGGGTTCAGGGTCTTAGGGTTTAGGGTTTAGGGTTTAGGGTTCAGCATGCAGTTGAGGATAGAGCCCGAACAAATTGCTCCCAAATCAGGCAGCAGCTTGCCGATTTCTTCGCCTCGCGGCCGAGCCATCCGGACATCGTTCTGTCGCGAGTGTGGTCATGAAGCAGGGAAAAGGGTGAGCTTAGTGGGTACCTCGATACGTGGGCCCTGAACCCTAAACCCTAAACCCCAAACCCTAAACCCTAAACCCTAAACCCCAAACCCCAAACCCCAAATCCTAAACCCCATTCCGTCATGCCTCCGAGAATCGAAGACCCGACAACACAATCCAGATGATAATCGGCTAAGCTTTTGCTCGGAGGTTCATGGGTAGATGTGAGTAGGGTTGCAGGTACTCTCTGTGGTGCTTTACTGTAACTTTAGATCCTTAGCCTTTTTGGGTTTATTGGGTTTCTTAATAAGGCAGCTAAGAATTAAATTTATGGCTACCCTGCTAAGTGCAGCCAAGTACTATAGCTACCGTTCTCAGATCTTTGACAATCTTCTCTTTATTTCGGCCCCCAGGCTAGGTTTCTGTGCTCAGACTGACAGTCTGCACGTAGGACAAAATTCGCTACCGTTCTTGTAACCTTACTTGTGACTGCCTGTGTAGGTTTAGGGCGCGGGACATCCTCCTGCGTCGCTTCTGGCCAGCAAGCTTGTGCTACGTCGTTTCACTTGCCGCCGCTGCCGTAGCATTTGCTCCGGGATGCTGTGCACGAAACATCTGCCCGAACTGGTCCCAAGCCCAAAACCACCCACACCCAAAGCCCCCCAAGAGCCCTACAACTCAAACCCCAACCCCGAAGCACTTCATTCCCTCATCTGCCCATATTCAACAACCCACCTCAAGGCCCCCCAAACCGCTTTGAGGCTTTGGACGGTTGAGACCCGAAAAAACAACGAAAAACTTGCCACCCATCGAGAGTTTCCTTGATCCTCAACCCTCAGCCCTACCTTGGCCCTTGCTGCGGAACATGGTCGCTTTGGGACGCGCAGCTGGCCCTTGGATGGTTGGCAGGACCGCCCACGCGATGCGGACTTTCGTGGGCTTGGCTTTGCCTCTACTTCGCTTGAGCGAACCCTGTACGTTGTAACCGCAGCCCTGTGTGGGTTTGTCGACTTACATGTTTCCTTCCTGATGACCAGTAAAAAAAATTAGCAGGCTAGAGCTGGGTTAGATTCGAGGCCTAGGGCGTCAGGGTTTCTGAGGTCTCGGGTGAAGTGGTCCTCTAATTGAAGGCGGCACGGGGGCTTGCGCAGAGTAGCTAAGTTCTGGAGGCCCTATCAGACCTGAACCCGCACAAGCTCACACCCTAAACCCTAAACCTAAACAATAAACCCTAAACCCTAAACCCTAAACCTTAAACCCTAAACCCTGAACCGCTCCAAGTCCCAGAGCCCATATACCCCAAAGCCCCCATCTACTCCCAAGCCGCCAACCCTCAGAACCCCTCGAAGCCCCGAACCCTCACTGCCAAACCAGAAGCTGGGGTTTAGGGTTTAGGGTTTAGGGTTTAGGGTTTAGGGTTTAGGGTCTAGGGTTTAGGGTTTAGGGTTTAGGGTTTAGGGTTTAGGGTTTAGGGTTTACCCCAAACCTTAAATCGAGCCGCTTTTGACCCCTTGGCTTCCAAGCTTTCTGTCGAGGAATGCTGGCGCCTTATTTGGCGGCCTGGCGGGGTAGGGATTGGCGTTTAGGGTTTAGGGTTTGGGGTTTAGGGTTAAGGGCTTAGGGTTTAGGGTTTAGGGTTAAGGAGAGGGTCCTCTGGGAGGGGCCTATTCCTGACTCGCGGAATTTCTTTGGGCCACTGGGCTTCTTGCCCTAGAATCTGTAGACCCGAGACCCTCAACCCTGAATGTTCAGCCCCAAACCCTAAACCCTAAACCCTAAACCCTAAACCCTAAACCCTAAACCCTAGACCTTAAACCCTAAACCCTAAACCCTAAACCCTAAACCCTAAACTCCAAACCCTAAACCCTAAACCCTAAACCCTAAACCCTAAACCCTAAACCCTAAACCCTAAACCCTAAACCCTAAACCCTAAACCCTAAACCCTAAACCCCTAAACCCCTAAACCCCTAAACCCCTAACCCCTAAACCCCTAACCCCTAAACCCTAAACCCTAAACCCTAAACCTTAAACCCTAAACCAAAACCCCAAAACCCTAAGCCCTAAACCCTTTTGAAACCATGAGCCGGGCCAAGGATGAGCAGAAGTGGGAAGAGATCGCGAGCGCCCTGCCAGTTGCCCCTGCCTCAAAGAAACTGCGAACCCCAACCCCAAAAACCCTCAACCCCTGAACCCTCAACCCCTAAACCCTAAACCAAAAACCCTAAACCCTAAACCCTAGACCCTAAACCCTAAACTCTAAACCCTGTATCCCAAGCCCTAAGCCCCAAGCCCTCCCTTCGCATTCCGAGCCCCACCCAGGTGCTGAAGCAGTGCCCACGCCCACCGGACCTTCCAGACGCCGAAGGCAAGCTCCTCCCGCCCTCGAGGCTCCGGCAGTTCATCGGGTAGTAGGGTCTAAGGCGTCTAAGGGTTTAGGGTGGAGGGTTTAGGGATTAGGGTTTAGGGTTTAGGGTTTAGGGCTACAGTGTGTCGGAAAGCTCTTGGTTCCAGCATTCTGGCAACGATTCTGGGGGCCTCTTCAGCCCGATCCCCCAAACTCGCAGCCCGAAGCCCCCCACAGCCCAACGGAAAAAGCCTTATTGGGGGTTCTCTAAACTAGGGCCCCTCTGTGGCTCCTTAATATCAGGCCCAAAAGGGGCCAAAATTCAGAAAACTGCCCCAATTCCTGAACCTGCAACCGCTCGAGGCTTTGGGGGGGGCTTTGGCAATGTAGGGTTCAAGGGTTTAGGCAGCTAGGGGCTTCGGCTCCAGGAATTCTTAAAGTCGGGTTTAGGGTTTAGGGTGTAGGGCTGGGGTTTAGGGTTTAGGGTGTTGGGTTTCGGGTAGCCAAACTCAAGCTCGGAAGACCTAAACTCATCAGGCAACAGCAGCTGGCCGATGAGGCCATTCTGAATGATGCCCGCCGGGACCGAGAAGTAGGATCTGATGTTTTCAGTGACAGTGGCTGAAGCTTCCTAAACCCTAAACCCTGAACCCTAAACCCTAAACCCCAAACCCTAAACCCTAAACCTTGAGCCCTGAACCCGAAATCCTACAATTTGTTTAGGGGTTTAGGGTTTAGGCATCCTTGGCTTTTGTCAGGGTGAGGGCTTTGGGCTATGAACCTTGGGGGCTGCGGTGCTGGCGGTTTTGGGAGTAGGGGTTTGGGGTTCAGGCCCCCAAGCCCTGTCCGTGGCAAGAGCCCTAAACCCAACACTTGTTTGGGGGTTTAGGGTGAGGGAACCCAAGACCCCGAAAACCACAGACCCTCAGTCCTAAACCGCCAGCGCGCCGGCACGTCTTGAGCCCGCCACCCAGCGCAGGACAAGAAGCAGATGGCGAAGCGGGAGAACTTGACGAAGATCCTCTTCCGGGGCAACACGGAGGGCGAGGCTGCCGACTGTTTCTGAGGGAGCTTTTTGGGGAGGCTTTCTGTGGGGCCTCACCTCTCAAACCCCTACATCCTGAAGCCCCAAACCCGAAACCCTTAAACTCTAAACCCCTGAGCTTGCACGCCCGTACCCCAAGCCGCCGTGAGGGCGAAAGGGTCAACCCTAAACCATAAACCCGAAACCCTAAACCCAAACCCTAAACCCCCTAAACCCTAAACCCCAATCCCTAAACCCTAAACCCTAAACCCTAAACCCTAAACCCGAAACCCCGAACCCCCAACCCGGAACGCCCCAGAGGCTTACCGAGTCTCCATGCTGGGGCCTCATGTTGTTTCGGACTGTGGCTGAAGGTTCGGGGGCTTGTGTAGGGTGTAGGGTTTAGGGTTTAGGGTTTAGGGTTTAGGGCCTAATCCCCATTGCTAGTAGCTAGTATAAGGTTGTAGGTTGCAGGTTCAGGGGCTTATAGGAGTCTTGAGTATTTTGTTTTCAAACTTAATTTTAGGGTTCAGGTGGTTAGTAGAAGGCTATTGCGAATATTCATCTTAATCTTACTCTTATTCTTTTATTCTTTTATTCCTATTCTTATTGTTTTTTTCTATTTCTGCGATTGTAGGTATGGGATCAGCGCGGCCTGGTTTTAGATCTTCTGCAGCACGCGCGTGGAAACGAAGCGCGCCCGTGAAGCAGACCTTGCACCTATGCCCCACCGAGGGAACTGGGGTTTGGGGCGCGGAGACCAGGGTCGGAGACCAGGGCTTCGGGTTTAGGGTTTAGGGTTTAGGGTTTAGGGTTTAGGGTTTAGGGTTTAGGGTTTAGGGTTTAGGGTGGTCAGGAGGATTGGGACATTTTGTATTTTCCTTCATTGGGTTTAAGAGGATCATACTCAGGAACTGCTTTCGAGTGCTTTAAAAGCCATCCTCGTTTTTTTTGTTTTTTGCCTGCTATTTCTTAACAGCTTAATGTGGGCTTCATGCAGAAGGGACCCCGACAGCCAAAATAGCTTCGGACGTTGAAGTGCCTACCGAGAACTGTAGCTACACTCGAAGTCCTGCGCCGTCAGCCCCCAAAACCCTACACCCTAAACCCTAAAACCTACTAAGCCCTAAAACCTAAACCCTGGACCCTAAACCTAAACCCTAAACCCTAAACCCTAAACCCTAAACCCTAAACCCTAAACCCTAAACCCTAAACCCTAAACCCTAAACCCCAAACCACAGGGTCGCGGAGAATTGCCAGCAGCGCCTCTTCAAATGCGAGAAGGACTGGGCTTCGCACTGGGGTTTAGGGTTTAGGGTTTAGGGTTTAGGGGTCCCCGACAGGACCCAACAAGAAGCCCTGAATATTCAACCCTCTGAGAAGAAACCCTAAGCTCTAAACCCTACATCTGGGGGTTTCTCCGAGATTCGGGGGTACCTTATTGGGGTCCCTACTGTCAGGGAATCTTACTTTTCTTGGGGGTCTATACTGGGGGGGGGGGGGGGGTTCCCCTATTTTCGTACCATCTTCTGGCTATGGATCTGGGCGTCGCTCTCGCTCGGATCGTCCGCAGACTGCGAGCAGAAACCCCGAAGCCCTAAACCGTAAATCCTGAACCCTAGACCCTAAACCCCAAACCCTAAACCCTAAACCCTAAACCCTAAGCCGTAAACCCTAAACCCTAAACCCTAAACCCTAAACCCTAAACCCTAAACCCTAAACCCTAAACCCTAAACCCTAAACCCTAAACCCTAAACCCTAAACCCTAAACCCTAAACCTAAACCCTAAACCCTAAGCCCCTAACCCTAAACCCGAAGCCCTGGGCCGTAAACCCTAAACCCTAAACCCTAAGCCCCTCTAACCCTAAACCCGAAGCCCTGGGCCCTAAACCCTAAACCCTAAACCCTAAACCCTAAACCCTAAACCCTAAACCCTAAACCCTAAACCCTAAATCCTGGCAGGACTACTTCGACCTCGCACCGACCTTCAAGTTCGCCCTGGGGCCCAGATCCACGGAGTTTCGCGCATGTTCGGATTTAGGCTTTAGGGTTTAGGGTTTAGGGTTTAGGGTTTAGGGCAAACCCCAAACCCTCAACCCCTAAACCCGAAACCCTACCGGCCTGAACTCTGCATCCCTAAACCCTAAACCCTAAACCCTAAACCCTAAACCCTAAACCCTAAACCCTAAACCCTAAACCCTCAACCATCTCGAAGTCTTCAGCCGCGACCCTGAACCTCAAGCAGCTCAGCATCGGGTTTCAGGGGGAACTTTTTCCCCTAAACCCCCTAAACCCCCTCAACCCCCTAAACCCCCTAAACCCCCTAAACCTCCCAAACCCCCTAAACCTTAGGGTAAACCCTAAACCCTAAACCCTAAACCCTAACCCTAAACCCTAAACCCTAAACCCTAAACCCTAAACCCTAAACCCTAAACCCTAAACCCTTCTCAGATCATGCAGCACGCCCGGCAGCTCTTCCCTCAAGCCAGGCCCTCAGTTCTGAAGGCTTGGAGGTTCATGGTATTTATCAACCAATTCCAACTGTACATATAGGGTTTAGGGTTTAGGGTTTAGGGTTTAGGGTTTAGGGTTGAGGGTTGAGGGTTTGGGGTGTAGGGTTCAGGGTTTAGGGTTTAGGGTTCAGCGCACTTAAGGGGTGTACTAAGTGGGTTTTACGTACAGTCATAGTTGGTTAATGAGTACCATGAACCTCCAAATGGTTGAGGCCCCGAACCCCCCTGACACTCAAAGGCGGAAGCCTCAACCCGAAAGCGTGGTTTGAATATTTTATATGGTCTATTACATGCATACATCTATGTCTATGTGTATATAAATGTATGTACACACACCCCTACTATCAGAGACATATGATATGACATGTTATGTTATGATATGATATGATATGGTATGACTCGCTCTCTCTCTCTCTCTCTCTCTCTCTCTCTCTAGATTCTCGGTTGCCATTGGGTTGAGGGTTTGGGGCGATGTGGTGCACCTGAAGCGGATTTCGCCCCAAAGCCCAAAACCCTGTTGCAAGCCCCCACTGCCCCTAAGCCTCGAAGTCTGTGAATCCCAAATCCTAGATCGTGACCTCAAACCCCAAACCCCAAACCCAAACCCCAAACCCCAAACCCCAAACCCCAAACCCTAAGCCCTAAGCGCTAAACCCTACACCCCCCCAAGCCATAAACCTTTCGTTGCGCCCTTAAATCTGCCCAGGCGCATGTGGCCCATTGGGGTGCAGCCGGGGGCCTGGTCTACTCATGACCCGAGGTTCGTGAAACGCCCGCAATCCCAAGGTTTCGGAGTCCCGTGCGTGTAGAGTGTTGTTTAGGGTTTAGGGTTTAGGGTTTAATTTTTCAGGTTTAAGGTTTAGGGGGTTTTAACAGGGAAGCGGACCACCCACCCTGAATAAGAAAAGGTTCCCCAGTGAGGTTTCAGGTTTGGGGTTGTTTCCTGCTTTGAAGCCCAGGCTTAGGGGCTTCCGCGCTTTAAGGTTTAGGGGTTTACGGTTTAAGGTTCAAGGTTCCGGCAGCCCTAAACCCTAAGCCCTGAACCCTAAACCCTGAACCCTGAACCCTGAACCCTGAACCCTGAACCCGAAAGCCTAAAGCCTAAACCCTAAACCCTAAACCCTACCCTAAACCCTAAATTAGGGTGTAGGGTTGTAGGGTGTAGGGTGTAGGATGTGTGGGGTAGTCCCACACCTAGGACACCAAGCTGTGGGAGCAAGAGACCAACCTGATCGTGCCAGCCTCAGCTGATGTTGGGCCCTACACCCTAAACCCGAGACCCTAAACCCTCAACCCGAAACCCTAGACCCTAAACCCTAAGCCCTAAACCCTAAATCCTAAACCCTAAACCCCAAACCCTAAACCCTAAACCCTAAAACGCTTAGGGTGTAGGGTTTAGGGTTTAGGGTTCAGGAACATACACCTTAAACCCTAAACCGAAACCCTAAACCTAAACCCAAAAGCCCTTAAAGAGACCCCCGACCCTAAGAAGCCCGAAGCCCCGTTGGTTTGGGGGCTTGAGAAGGCATCCGTGTCCACTAGTTCTGCATCCTTGCATCCTGATCCCCTTAGGTTGGATGTTTTTGGTTTAGGGTTTAGGGTTTAGGGTTTAGGGCTTAGGGCTTGGGGCTTAGGGTTTAGGGTTTAGGGTTTAGCCTTCTTCGGGTTTGCCGGCCAGGTTTTGCAAGTACACAGCTTGAAAGGCATGCCACTTCCATGCCCCAAACCCTCAACCCTCTAAAGACCTTCAACACCCAACCCTAACCCCCGAACTCCCCAACCCCCCAAACCTCCCAAACCCCCAAATCTCCAAGGTCCCAAACCCCCCAATCCCCCCAACACCCACATAAACCCCCTCAACCCTAAACGTTAAACACCCTAAACCCCTTAAACTTCCAAACCCGAACCTCCCTGTATATGGGCCATGGGTATTCTCCTAACAGGTACCCCTGCGTCACCCCCCCCCCCCCCCCCCCCAGAAAAAAAAAAAAAAACAACAACAACAAAACGGCAACCCAAAATGGTACCCCTGGACACCCCTATAGTCAACTTGAAGGTCCAGCACCTGAAGGCGACGGTGGAGCTGGTCCGGGGATTGCGGCCGGTCCTTTGGCCCGGTTTTGGGGGATGCTTCCCGGGGCCTGTGTTGTTCTTCTTCCGGTTGTTGATTCATGATGTTTCCCCTGAAGCCCTAAACCCTAAACCTCCAAACCCCCTACAGCCTCAAGCCCTTGCGCCCTCAAGCCTTTAAAGCACCCCAAAAGCTCCAAACCCTGAAGCTCCCCACAAGCTGAACTTTCGCCGGCTCCAGGGTTACGGTCAGGGTGAAGGGTTTAGGGCTCGGAATTTCATGTTCTGCCGGTGTGGATCTGTGATGCAGCGTGGGCCGTCCCGTGGCTTCGAGGGCTTCGGGTGCAGGGCCACCGGCCTTCGGGCGCAATGTTCTTAAGGGAGGGGCCTTCAAGGGGGATATGTAACCCAAGGTTTCCGAATACTCGAAACTACTCCCTACGGCTCCCTCAGCTTCCCGAAGGTTCCCTAGGTACTTTTTTTTCAGAACTTCCCTTAAGAACCCTACAAGAGGAGGGCCAGGCTACTACTCCCTCAGGCACCAGAAGGTTCTCGAGGTACCTAGCCCCCCTGACCCTCCCTTAAGATCCCTAAAAGTATAGTTTAGGAAGTGTAGCTCTGGGACCACGCAAAGGAAAAGTATGTCGACGACTTCGAGACAGACAGCCCGGTGCCAAGCGTTGTCAAACATTTCCCTAAACCGGTTTAGGGTTTAGGGTTTAGGGTTTAGGGTTTAGGGTTTAGGGTTTAGGGTTTAGGGTTTAGGGTTTAGGGTTAGATAGACGCCACCGTCAAAGGCCTGGCCAGTGAATTCGCATGATTTCAGTCCTACGTAGTTCGGCCCCAAGGAGCATGCACAAAAACCCTAAACCCTAAACCCTAAACCCTAAAAACCCTACACCCGAGGCCTTGATTCCCTCACCCGGTAAGGGGTTTAGGATGTTGGGGGCTGAGGTCTCCAGAGCGACTCGGATGAAGAGGTGCTGTGGGCTCTGCTAGAAGGGTCTCAGGGGTGCCCAGAAGATTGAGGGGCACATAGCCTTAAGCCCTAAACCCTAAACCCTAAACCCTAAACCCTAAACCCTGAACCCTAAACCCTGAACCCTAAAGCCTCTAAGTTCTGAGCCATGCAGTGGCGGCCTTGCTCCCTAGATCCCAAACTTGAAGAACCCTAAACCCCAAACCCTAAACCCTAAACCCTAAACCCTAAACCCTAAACCCTAAACCCTAAGCCCCAAACCTTCGGCCCTCTCTTCTCCAGGAGGAGGAGGGCTTGGGGGCTGGGGGCCTCTGCTCTTAGGACTTCAACCCTACAGCCTAGCCCCAAACCCTAAACCCTAATCGCTAAACCCTAAACCCTAAACCCTAAACCCTAAACCCCAAACCCTAAACCCTAAACCCTAAACCCTAAACCCCAACCCCTAAACCCCTAAACCCAAAACCCAAAACCCCAGCGGGGCTCTTGGGGTTTAGTCTTCTGTTTATAGGGTTTTCAGGTTGGGCCCCTTGTTGGGATGGCTTTTGTGGGTTGTCTTTTCGGCTTATGCGTTTGTGTGTGTGACACGCCCATCGCACAAATCTCCAAGTTCTTGAGCTGCGCAGCAGTCCCCAAATTCGTCGCAGCAGGTGGGAAGATCTTGCTACTAGCTACAGCGACTTGCTTCGGCCCAAAGCTGTTCGTCAGCAGTTGTAATCCGAGGCCTCCGTGGGCCCTCCGAAGTCCCTAAACCCTAAACCCTAAACCCTAAACCCTAAACCCTAAACCCTAAACCCTAAACCCTAAACCCTAAACCCTAAACCCTAAGCCCTAAGCCCTAAACCCTAAACCCTAAACCCTAAACCCTAAACCTAAACCCCAAACCCTAAACCCTAAACCCTAAACCCTGAAGTCTAAAGCCTAAACCCTAAACCCTAAACCCTAAACCCTAAACCCTAAACCCTAAACCCTAAACCCTAAGCCCTAAACCCTAAACCCTAAACCCTAAGCCCCCATCTTTTGAGAACCCTCTTTAAAGCCCCACAAAGCCCCAAACTCGACCCCACTCCCTTCGAGGGGCATCCTTCTTGCCGAGCCCAGAAAGCCCAATACCCCTTAATTGAGGAATGTTCCTGAAACCCTAGGCTCTAAACCCTAAACCCTAAACCCTTAACCCTTAACCATATAGGGATCCTTCGTATGATTTAAGGTGTATACTTAAATTAAGGGGTATTGGAGCTCGTTGGGAGACGCAATCCCCTGCGCCAGCCGAAGAGCAGCAAAGAAGGCAGCAAAGACGTGAAACAGGCAGCTCGGAAAAGGGTTTAGGGTTTAGGGTTTAGGATTTGGGGTTTGGGGTTTAGGGTTTGGGGTTTGGGGTTTGGGGTTTGGGGAGGGTTTTCGAGGAAGGGTCCCAGGCGGGTCCGGGGTTCCCAGGCAGGGTCCCCCTCTATAGCCGACAGGCGGGACCCCCACAACATCGGTTTGCAGCTCCTCCAAGCGATGGGGTCCCACGAAGGGGGGGGGTGCGTCACAAAATTTGGCACGGGGGTGGGTAGGATGTATGATAGCCCCCGACACGATGAGGAGGACGCTAGACTATATTGAAAACCCTGAAGGGCCTCTGGCCGCTCAGTTTGGGGTTTCGGGTTGAGGGTTTGGGCTGAGGGCCCTGAACTGCAAGCATACTTCGGCTGTTTCCCTGTGCCGCCTGAAACTATTGCCGTGTCCGTTGGGCGCCAAAACCTCTAGAAAACGGCAGCGGCTTGCGACATGGGTCAATTACCCCCGAGTCATCCAGAGCGGCGAAGCTTCAAACGCAAAGTCCAGGGTTGTAGGTTATGAGTTTAAAAGGACACATTGGGGCTGATCGAAGAGGCACTTGGGTTGTATTTTGCTTGATTTGATGGGTCTCATTTATTCTGGGCTAGAAAGGGCGCCAGCATCCTCGAAAACGCCGGTCGGCCCGCTTGACATTCGTTTGCAAAGGGCTTCAGGGGGGGTTGAGGATGCTTGGTGTTTGGTGTTTAGGGTTTAGGGTTTAGGGTTTAGGGTTTAGGGCTTAGGGCTTAGGGTTTAGGGTTTAGGGCTTTTGCTGTAGGATATGCTGTCTGTCTGGAGAACGCTTTGGCTTTGGTCAACTTCTGTACTTTGATCCTGAGCCCGAATCCTCTAAGCACTTCAAAGCCCTCGAAATACCTAAAGTCAACAACCCGAAAGCCCTTAAAGCCCTGATCCCCTAAAGTCCTCAAACCCGAACCCCCAAAGCCTTAAACCCTAAACCCTAAACCCTAAACCCTGTACCCCTAAACCCTAAACCCCGAAACCCTAAACCCTAAACTCTAAACCCCAAACCCTAAACCCCGAAACCCGAAACCCTAAACCCTAAACCCCTTCTGGAACAGCCCCTGGGTGCGCCAGGAGAAGCAGGAGGATGAGTGGGTTCCTCCGGCTGAGATCGACGTCGATGCTGGGGTCCTCGGCCGGCTTTTGCCTGAAGTTTCACGACCAGGGCTTTGGGAGGGTTTAGGGTTTAGGGTTTGGGGTTTAGGGTTTAGGGTTTAGGGTAGAGGGTTTAGGGTTTAGGGGTTTAGGGGTTTCGGGGTTTAGGGGTTTAGGGTTCAGGGTTTAGGCTTTCGGGTTTAGATGGGTTTTGGACGGTCGCCTATCCTGATACGGCTACCGGGAAATGTACTTACAACCACGCCTTGAACACCTTGTCATCAGCCCAACCGTGCGGGGTTTAAGGTTGAGGCTTGTTTTGAAACCCTAAACCCTAAACCCTAAACCCTAAAAACCTAAACCCAAACCCTAAACCCTAAACCCTCAACCCTAAACCCTAAACCCTAAACCCTAAAGCCACGCAGTTGCCGCCCGATCCACAAATCCTCAGCCAGGAAGCCCTAAATCATCTTGGTACGAGGCAAACGTATCCGCCTGACAGCAACTTGGGCATGAGCTGCCCCTTAAACAACCCAACCCAAGGCACCGTAAGCCCGAAACCCTGGCACCAGAATTTTCGAGTGTAGGGCTCGATGTCCGGCTCCCAGGACTTAAAGGAAGCTCACCAGCGTCTCATGGTGCGCCGCCTCCTGTCAGGGCATGGGGGGACCCTGTCTGAGCCCCGAACCCTTGGAGGGAACTGAGGGAGGGGACCCTTGCAAAAGGAACCCCAAAGCCCCTTAATTTCTCTGCCTAGCAGCACCGGAGTCGGGTAGTATCAGTAAGGGCCTTCTATGGGTCCCGCGTGCCCAGTGACGGCCCATAACCCAAGAGGAACCAGAGTCGGATTGCGCATTCTTGTCAGGTGCTTGGTTTGGTGTCTTGGGAATGAGGGCTCGTGTCCTACCTAGCTGCGCGCTTATTTCGACAGTAAGCAACCCCATGCTGGAGTTGAAGCATTGAAAGGTTCACCCGCCAGTCTCCGAAGGTTGCATGAGTTTGATGAAGATGCAGAAGGAACAGAATCCTTCTCCATACTTTTTGGATGGACCCTGAATTAAGGAATGTTCCTGAAACCATCTTGGGACCCTTAGCATGATTTAAGGTCTACTCCTTAATAAGGGGGTAAGGACTTTCTATGTCTTGTAGAAGTCAGACAAGATGCCATGGTTTGTGGGCCCGAAGCACCTGAGGGTCGAAAGGCTGAGGGCCTGAAACCTGAAGCCGCAGAAGCCCCCTGGACCCATAAACCCCCTAAACCCGAAACCCTAAACCCTGAACCCCTTAAACACCCTAAACCCTAAACCCTAAACCCTAAACCCTAAACCCTAAACCCTAAACCCTAAACCCTAAACCCTAAACCCTAAACCCTAAACGCCAAACCTTCGAAGCCTTTTGCCTTGAGAGCTCCCAGTCCGGAAAAGCCACAACTCCCCTAAGCCCTCATACCCCAAAGTCGTAGACCCTACGCACAAAATCCCCAACAAACCCGAAACCCTAAACCCGAAGCCACAAAACACAACAACAAACAGAAACCCCTAAACCCAAAACCCAAAACCCTAAACCCCTAAACCCAAAACCCCTAAACCCCTAAACCCTAAACCCTTAAACCCAAAACCCAAAACCCTAAACCCTGAAAACCGCCCCTCAAAAAAACAAATTCAAACGAAGTGCCTGTGCGCCGCAGAAGCGGGGCTTCCCCATCGCCGACCCAGAGGTAGTCTTCGAGCAGCCCCTTGGCCGAAGTATGGGGGTTTGGGGCTTAGGGGTTCAGGGTTTAGGGTTTAGGGGTTTAGGGATTTAGGGTTTAATTAGGGTTTAGTGCTCAAGGCCTAGGATTTTGGGGGTTTAAGGTTTAGGGTTTGGGGTTCAGGGCCTAGGGTTTAAGGGTTGAGGGTTAAGGGTTGAGGGTTTAGGGTTGAGGGTTTAGGGTTTAGGACTGCTTAAGGTCGCCTCGTCTTTTTCTTCCTGAATGATTGGTATGACTCTGATTGTGCCTTTTAGGTTTTTGTGATGAGGGTTGGGATGTTCCCCCCTATACTAACAGTCCTTAATAGGGATTATTCAGGATGCTGTCAGTATAAGGGAGGAACGTCCCTAAAACCCTAAACCCTAAATCCTAAACCCTAAGCCCTAAGCCCTAAACCCTAAACCCTAAACCATGAGGGTGATGGCTTAGCTAAGCTGGACTTCAAAGCCCGGGACAGCGCCCCCAAGCCTCGCGCGCCGGGGCGGAAGAGAGCTCCCCGAAACTTTGGCATCTGACGCCCCGCTAAACGGGTTTAGGGTTTAGGGTTTTAGGGTTTCAGGGTTTTGGGGTTTAGGGTTTAGGGTTTAGGGTTTAGGGCGCAACGACGGTGCGTGGCGGTTTTGGATTCAGGCTTTGGGGCCTCTGAGGGGTTTTTCTGAAGCTTAAGACTTCGAATCGCCAGGCCTTGTGTGCAACAACTGCATGGGAAACAGAAAACACCAAGGAGCGAGAACAAACTTGGGGCCAAAAGCCTAAACCCCTAAACCCCTAAACCGCCCTAAACCCCTGAACCCCCTAACCCGTAAGCTACCCTGAACCCCTAAACCCCTAACCACCCTAAACCCCTAAACTACCCTAAACTACCCTAAACTACCCTAAACTACCCTAAACTACCCTAAACTACCCTAAACTACCCTAAACTACCCTAGACTACCCTAGACTACCCTGAACTACCCTGAACTACCCTAAACCCTAAACCCTAAACCCTAAACCCTAAACCCTAAACCCTAAACCCTAAACCCTAAACCCTAAACCCTAAGCCCTAAACCCTAAACCCTAAACCCTAAACAAGCCCAAGGCTCTTGGGGAAGGCTCGAGCCGGTCTTGGGTTTCCCTTCCTGGTAGGGTTTAGGGTTTAGGGTTTAGGGTTTAGGGTTTAGGGTTTAGGGTTTAGGGTTTAGGGTTTAGGGTTTAGGGTCCCCAAAATTCCCAAAACCCCCCAAAGTCCCCCAAAAGCCCCCCAAGAATCCTAAACCCCCCGAAAACCCCTAAAACCACCCCCCAGAAACCCCTAGACCCCAACATCCAGGGCCCGAAATGTAGGGTTTGGGGTTTGCTGTTCAAGGTGCAGGGTTTAAGGTTTAGGGTTTAGCGTTTAGGGTTTGGGGTTTGGGGTTTAGGGTTTAGGGTTTAGGGTTTGGGGTTTGGGGTTTAGGGGTCCTCGGCCCGAAACCTCCCTGAAATGGCTGCAGGGTGCAGGGCTTTGAGCTCTTCGGGTTTAGGGTTTCGGGTTTAGGGTTTAGGGCTTTGAACTCTTAGGGCTTCCCCCCCCCCTCGTTCCTGTAGGACCCAGGGATCGTTCAGGGTTTGGGGTTGAGATTATGGTACGCCCCCTATAACCCTAAACCCTAAACCCAAGAGTAGGCAGGTTCGGAGTTTAGGATTTAGGGTTTTAGGGTTTAGGGTTTAGGGTTTAGGGGCTTGGGGTCTTAGGTGCCGGAAGGGAACGAAGTGAGCAATCAAAGGGTTTCAGGGCTTCAGGGCTTCGGTGTGAGGGGTTTAGGGTTTAGGGTTTCGGGTGAGCTCAGTGACATTGAACCAGCGCACCCTAAACCTAAACTTAAACTTTAAGCCCGAAACATGTGGGGTAGGTCCTTCACGATTGTGGGCCTCTTCAGACCCCAAATCCTCTACATCCTAAGCCCTAAGCCCCAAGCCCTAAGCCCTAAGCCCTAAGCCCTAAACCTAAGACCCTATGCGGCTTAGTCAGGGCATTCCCCATGTTCCTTAGAACACATCCTCAGGACCGATCGCTTCTACAATGAATGGGTAACTGAGGCTGCTCCCCTCCCCCTAACAGTAAACCCCCCCTAGCCCCCGAATATGAATTATTCCCCATCTACTATAATCTACCTAGAATCGGAGTATTTAATATCGACGCGATCCACCGCAACCGCAAACAACGCCTTTCAAGCGGGAGGTGCAAGACGAACCCTCTCATGCCCCTGGCGCCTCAGGAAGTACCAGACTATCGGGTACGTGACACCAGGGTTTAGGGTTCAGGGTTTAGTGTTTAATTTAGAGTGTGAGCCTCAAGGGTTTGCCCATTCTGAAACCCTAGACCCATATGAGTTGTCAAGCCTGAAACACTTCAAACCTTGCCAAAACAGCTTCATGTATCCTACATCTTCAAGACTGAATGATACATAACTTATGTATAGTTTCAGTTTTGAAGATGTAGGAGTTCTTAACGGCTTTACTCGTTATGAAGACTTCCCTGGCCAGGCCGAGAAGCAAGGTGGGGGGGGGACGGTTCATTTTGGGGGATTTCGATTTTCTTTGGGTATTTAGGGTTTAAGGATGCTTAAGGGTTTGGGTTTAGGGTTTGGGGGGTTAAGGGTTTGGGGTTCTTTGAGGGTCTGCCGGAGGGTTGGGGTTTCCAGACTTGCGAGGTGAGGGATTCGCAGGTCCTGCGAGGTTTAGGGTTTAGGGTTTAGGGTTTAGGGTTTAGGGTTTAGGGTTTAGGGTTTAGGGTTTAGGGTTCTCTTCAGTTGAATGAGCTTCAGCTGCGCTGCATGCCTGGCAACCTCACGCTGCACCCCGCGTGGCAGTTCTTTTTGGAATAAGGGTTCATCCTAGGTATCTAGTTCATTCTTGACTGCGCCGCAGTCTGACTGGAAAAGTTGAAGTTGTATCAAGCTAGGTTGCTGATTTCAGCCGCTGATACTGATGACTCAAGTAACAATATTCAGTGCCATGCTAAGTTGATTGTTGATTGCAAACCACTGATGTGGAGGTTTCGGATACTGGGGTACTTTATTGGGGTCCTTACTACAAGGGGATCCTACTATTTGGGGGTCTATTTGAGGGCTCCCTTATTCTCGTAAGCCCCCATGTAGGTTTCAGGGGTTGGCTCTTGGGGCAGCTCTCCAATCCCATCCCGAATATCGCAATCCAAGGGGAATGCATCATTCTTACCCTACAACCCTAAACCCTAAACCCTGAACCCTTAACCTTAAACCCTACACCCTAAACCCTAAACCCGAAACCCTAAACCCTAAACCCTAAACCCTAAACCCCAAACCCTAGACCCGAAACCCTAAACCCCTGAACCCTAAACCCGAACACGGTAGACCCGAGAACCCGAGACCTTGAATCGCCCGATATCCTAACACCTCTCGAAGCGACCCTGTGCAGGTCGTGCCGGCCAGCCCCGCGGCAGAATTTCGGATGCCTATTTAGGGTTTAGGGTTTAGGGTTTAGGGCTTAGGGCTTAGGGCTTAGGGCTTAGGGCCCTACTTGGTAGCCCAGTGGTACCCTTTACCCTTTTTTTTGGTTCAGGGTTCCCTTATAGAGTAGCCAACCCAAAAAGGGTGCCCTTATTAGAATATGGTTACTGGGCTACTAAGCCTAAAGCCTTATCCCTACACGTCACAAACTCTTTTTTTGGCAGCCAAAACGATGTGGAGTGTACACCCATCAAACCCTAAACCCTAATCCCTAAACCCTAATCCCTAAACCCTAAGCCCTAAACCCTAAGCCCTAAACCCTAAACCCTAAACCCTAAACCCTAAACCCTAAACCCTAAGCCCTAATCCCTAAACCCTAAACCCTGAACCCTGAACCCTGAACCCTAAACCCTAAACCCTACACCCTAACCCCTAGACCCTAGACCCGAAGCCCTAAACCACCCCCAAGTCCTACGGTCGCTCCTAAAGCGTGTGAGAGATGCTCTGCTCAGGTCACCAAAGTCACCAAAGTCTCCCGCGTCTCCCTCCCGCGGCAGCGTGTCCCCGCAGCTCGGAGCGCAGCCACGTTTAGGGTTTAGGGTTTAGGGTTTAAGGCTTCTTCCTTGCCTTCGAGTTAGGGAGTGAGGGTCTCAGCGACATCGACTTCCTAAACCCCGAAGTTCCTAAAGGCTAAGACCCTGAGATCTTAAGTTCCTAAGCTCAACCCCCTAAACCCCAAGACCCCTCAACCCTTAAACCCTACAGCCCAAACCCCTAATCCCTAAACCCAAACCCTAAACACTGAACTCCTAAGCCCCCAAACCCCTAAACCCCCAAAGGCCTTGAATAGCTGTCCAGGGGCGAAATCAAGCCTTACGGGGGGCCGGGAAGCTTGTGAGGGGGGGGGGGGTGGGTGGTAGAAAAACTGTCCGGGGTGTATTCGCCCTAATCCCCTCAACCCCTCAACCCCTCAACCCCTCAATCCTAAACCCCTCAATCCTAAACCCTAAACCCCTAAAAACCCAGGGGGTGGGAAAAGTGCTTTTGGGGGGCGGAAGAAGAGCTGTGCACGTTCCCTAAACCCTAAACCCTAAACCCTAAACCCTAAACCCTAAACCCTAAACCCTAAACCCTAAACCCTAAACCCTAAACCCTAAACCCTATGCACGTTCTAGACCAGAACTCCGAAGCCCCTCAACCCTCGAAGCAAAGCCTTGGAGCCCCAAAAACCGACCCTAAATCCTAAGCCCTAAACCCTAAACCCTAAACCCTAAACCCTAAACCCTAAACCCTAAACCCTAAACCCTAAACCCTAAACCCTAAACCCTAAACCCTATGCACGTTCTAGACCAGAACTCCGAAGCCCCTCAACCCTCGAAGCAAAGCCTTGGAGCCCCAAAAACCGACCCTAAATCCTAAGCCCTAAACCCTAAACCCTAAACCCTAAACCCTAAACCCTAAACCCTAAACCCTAAACCCTAAACCCTAAACCCCAAACCCTAAACCCTAAACCCTAAACCCTATTCCCTTGAACCTTCAACCCTCAGAATCAGGACCAAGGGCAGCCCAGCCTCCACCAGAGGATCCATGGCCAGGAAGAGGAAAGTTCGGAAGGCGGGGTTTAGGGTTTAGGGTTTAGGGTTTGGGGTTTGGGGTTTGGGGTTTGGGGTTTAGGGTTTCGGGTTTAGGGGAGGGTTCTGGTTCTTTTCTGCGGTTTCATGGCTTCTGAGGTTCAAGGCCCAGGGTTGAGGGTTGTCTGGTTTTTGGTTCTGGGACGTTGGCCCCAACCTCAAATCCTCACGCACCAGAAGCCCTGAGCGCTGAGCCTTAGCATGTTTCCATCTATGGGGGGTAGCATGAACTGTTCAGTGCCTTCCGGGATCACACTCTTGTTTCAAAGGGAACAGCCTGCTGTTTCGCCTAGCTGTCGAGCCCTGCAAGCCTAAGGAAACCCAAAGAAACCCAAAGAAACCCTAGGAAACCTAGGAAACCCTAGGAAACCCTAAAAAAAAACCCGAGGGAACCCCAAGAAAACCCTAGGAAACCCAAGAAAACCCCAGGAAACCCTAGGAAACCCTAGGAAGATTTAGGAAGATTTAGGAAGCCCTAAAAACCCCTAGGAAGATCTGGGAAACCTAAAAAAAAACCCTTGGAAACCCTGACCCCTGGACAAACTGGACGCCCCAAAGCCGAAAGCCACGGAAGGTGATCCCGTTGGCAGCCAGGGGCTGAAGACTTCAACAGGTTTTGGGGCTTTGGGGGTGTGTAGGTTTAGGGCTTAGGGTTTAGGGTTTAGGGTTTAGGGTTCAGGGTTTAGGGTTTAGGGTTTAGGGTTTAGGCTTATATGGTCATCTGTCAAAATGGCGGTCCCTGCTTGGGCACCCTAAATAACAGGGGCTTGACAATCGCAACTCCAGAATCGACCATCATTTAGAGAAGTCACCATATAGGGGTCGGAATAATTGCGAATCATATTCCTTCATGGTCCCTTTATGAATATACTATAATCACCCCCCCCAAAAAAAACCTAGTCTACTTATTATATCAGGTTTTGAGTTGACTGAGTAGCTGAGTGAGTACTTTACACTTTTTGGGGTACTCTATTCCTGGATAGAACTGGAAGTGTACACCTTTTTTTGGGGGCTTATGAACTCAGCAACTAAGTTGAGGGGGTGTTTAGGGTTTAGGGGTGTAGGGCGGTTTCAGGGTTTAGAGGTTCAGGGGTCTAGGGGAGCTTTGGGAGCTGCAGGTGTTTGGGAGGGCTTCGGGCTTAGCAGGGTTCCCGGTTCATGTAGGGCGTCTCCGGGCTGCCGGGAGTTTGGGTATTGGATTTTGGTTGATTTCCTTTAGGGTTTAGGGTTTAGGGTTTAGGGTTTCGGGTTTAGGGCCAAAGGGGCCTCAGCATGTCGGACATGGAAAACTTGAGCCTCGCAAAAATTCCGAGATGGCCACCAGACAGCAAGTGTTTGGCGCCGCCCCGGCAACAACTGGCTGGTTCCTAGTAGAGAATGAGGGAATGGGGGGTCCCCTATATCATCCCCTAATTAAGGGGTATATATATATATATAAGTACATATATAGGGCCCTACTTCCCTCATTCCCTACAAACATAAGAACCAGGGGAAACCGAGACCTTGGCCTCCAGCCTGTGGTCTTCGGGCCGGAGGTTGCCCCCCCAAAGTGCATCGTGAGCCTCTCGTGCGCAAGATGCCTCCCCTGAATTCCCAGCACTTGCCAGTTATGCGACACCAGCCCCTTGTAGTCCTGAATCCATGTCAGGCGTCCGGCATCACAACCCTCAACCCTGAACACCCTCAACCCTAAAACCCTAACTAAACCCCCAAAAATCCTAAACCCTCAGGTCCCCCGGAGTCCCACTACTTGGAGGCGGAATTATCACCCCAAGTATAACGGTACTTACAAGCCCCCTAAGTCCCCCAAGTCCTCCAAGTTTATAAGTCGACTTATCATTGGGGTTATAAGTACCCATGAACCTCCAAGTAGTGCTCCGCTGCTCATTCCAAGGTCCTCGCGAACTGGTGCGCCCACAAGGGCTACCCACGCCTGAAGGAGGATGAAGAGGAGAGTTGAGGGTTTAGGAGTTTAGGGGTTGTGTAGGACTCAGGATTTAGGGTTTGAGGGAAGGTTCAAGGTTTGAGGGTTTAGGGTTTGAGGGCTCAGCGTTTGGGAGATATCATGGCCCACCCCCGCTGCACCCCCCAGCATCTTCCTTGCCTTCTTCGGCAATGCTTGCTGGTGTTGTTGCATTCTTGAGATGCGTGTCGCTGGGAGCGGTTTATGTGAAAGCCCGTTGCATTAGAACACATGGCTGTGCAGACTGGCGCAAGACAGGCTCTGTTTGTTTCAGTCTTGAGCGATTGGGAGGGATGGGAAGCCAAGAGTCGACCTTTACTAACTTCCAGATGCGTGCATGGGTGCCGAAATCCTTCCGTCAAGTTAGCAATGATGTTCACGAAGTGTCAGGGGTGAGATTGTCGATGCGGAAGGTGCGAGAAGGAAAGCCCTAAACCCGGCCCCCCTCATCCCCTCATTCTCAGACCGGAAAGGAGCATTTGGCTCAAAAACGGGGGCCTCCGTGCATACTCAGCCCGAGGATGAGGCTGAGGTGCAGTAAGCAGATGCAGCCCAGCTCTACGAAGGAGCGCCTGCCGTTTCTCCACCTTGCCTTCTTGTGCGTGCTGGAAGCTGCGTACTTCTACACGCTCAGCAACATCTTCAGCTTTGCGGGCATTCTCAGTGTGGACCTCGGATGGGCTCCGGACAAGAACCAGGCGGGCTTCGTGGCAGGCTGGTTGCAATCCTCCAACGTCTTCGGCCGCATCTTTACGTCTCCGGTCTGGGGCTTTGTCGCGGGCCGCTATGGCATCAAGGTTGTGCTTGTCATTACTTTGGTCTCCATGCTGGTGGGCGGCATTCTCTTCGGTTTCTGCACGAACCTCATTGCAGCGATGAGCGTTCGCTTCATTTTCTTTGGGCTTCTGAACGGCTGGCAGGTTTTGATAGGTCCTTGTGCGATTGCTGCGGCTGGACGCGAACGCCAAACAGAAGTTCTAGGACTGATCTATGCAGCCGACGGCAGCATGCAGTTGATAGGTCCACTCGTAGGAGGCTGGACTTATGGCGCCTTCGAAGAATTTCCAGCACTACTGCCAAGCCTGATTGGATGTGGTTTGAGTATTCTTGCCTCCGTCCTCTTGCTTGCGGTCCGCAAGACCTTCGCGCAAGAGGAGCGTACGGTCAAGGCAACGCAGGCAGAACCTCGATGGGATCCCCCACTTCCCTCGCTTCCGAAGCCCCGCTCGTCAATTTTCCAGAAGCCTTTGCCGCTGATCTTCTTCATGCGCTTTGTCTCAGGGTGCGCCACGTATGCCATGTTTGATGCTGTGCCGTTGTGGCTAATCTCCGACACTGAACTGGGTGGCCATGGAATGACTGAAAAGTCAGTCGGCTCTTTTCTCTGCAGATCGGCTGTTTGGTACATCATCTACTTCACCTGGGTCCTGCCATGGTGCTCGAAGCAGTTTGGAAGTCGCTGCTACAGCATTGTGGTAAGTGTCGTTGCAGCAGCCACGGCTTGCTTCTTGCCTTTCTCTCCACACATTCCAGCAGCCAACGTGTTGCACCTCGTCTGGGCATCTGCCCTGATTGGCAACAATGTGCTGAACGTTGCTTTCACCAACAATGCGTGTCCGGAACATCATTTCATGGCAACTGGTCTTGCAGTGACTTCTGAGACAGTTGGGAAAGCCATTGGACCAGCGGCGTCTTCTTCAGTTTTCGCGTGGACACTGCGAACTTGGGGCTGGCACGGGCATGGCGCCCTGTTTTTCATGTTGGCGGGATGCTCGATCATTCAGATCGCTTGTGTCCTTTGTCTGCCCGACTACGTCGAGCCTGCTTGCCAGCCTCTAGAGGCAGGGCCAGCTGATTCTAGCATCGCGGGTAAGGAAGATAAAGCTGTGGATTCTTCACATGCTTGAGATGGCCCTCATGTCTTCCTGAAAACCAGGTTTCACTTCCCCTGCATAGTTAATTGCCCCACCCAGTTTCGGCAAGGTTGGGGCTCTGGCCTAATTCAGACATGTCCCGGGCACCAGCCCCTGGCTGCTCACACGTAGTAGCAGCAGCAGCAGGATCCTGTTCCCAGCTGTTTGATGCAATTTAGAACCCCCCGGCCCCTCCGCGAGACCGTAGCGTAGCCTTGCAGAAATATGGCACACCAGAGGATAGCAGTTTGGGGTGACAAGTAGAAGGCTTGCGGGTCTGGTCAGTAAGTGGGATGACGGTGCAACCTTTTGATGATCTGGAGCTAGGGATTCAAGTTCAGGTTTGTTCAGGATCCAAGTCGGCTTCCAGAATTGCGGACGAGGTCTTTGCGGATTAGTGCAACTTAAACATCAAGCAGAAGCAGCAGTCGCGCGCACGATGCTTACTGCGCTGGCGTGGATTCCTGGGCCGCCTCCACAACCCCTAGCCCTGAACATGTGAAGTTGTATGGGGGTTTACGAATGTAGGGGAACCCTAATATTGTTCCCCAAATAATAGGACCCCCTTAGAAAAAAGATCCCAAAAAGGTTTATACCCCTCATGTCGGAAACCCCCCCATATGTCAGTTTAGTATTTCGCTTAGGGCTTCATTCTTAAGGCCTGGGCCTCTCACGGTACTCAGGGTCTTCGGGTTCTTGGCACTCTCAGGGTCGACTCGTTCGGGCTTTGGGGTGCTTCGGGTTCCTGGAGGCTTTTGGGGTTCTCAGGCTTCGTTGGGTTTATCATGGGTTCCCCTACTACCCCCTCTATACTACCCACCCCTAGGTTCCCCTCATAACTGAGGTTATTTCGGGAAATATGAAGCCTGATTCAGGTTATTTAAGGGGGGAAGCTAGCGAGGGTGATGTAGAGGGGGGGTAGTAGGGGAACCCATACACCCTAAACCCTAAACCCCAAACCCCAAACCCCAAACCCACAGGCTTGTGCTTCTTAGGGTTTAAGGTTCTTAGGGTTCTTGAGTCTTGGCATCATGGAGCCCAGCCGCCTTCAGTCCAAAACCTTTTACAAAGGGGACGCCCTGGCCTCGCTGGGCCCTAAACCGTAAACCCTAAACCCTAAACCCTAAACCCTAAACCCTCAACCCTCAACCCTAAACCCTCAGCCCTCAGCCCTTAAGCTTCAAAGAGAAGGAGTCTAGGGTCTACCGTTCTTCCGAACGCCCTACAGCTTCTACAAAAACCAACTACCCTGAACCGAAAGACGCACAATCAACATCCGCAACCTGCCATCAGGAGAAGGTGGAGGACCGGCAATCTGGCTCGATCATTTGGGGGCCTTCACCCGGGGGGTGGGGCCCTAAACCCCTCAACCCTCAACCCTCAACCCTGAACCCTACACCCTGGTGGGGGGGGGGGCCTTTCTTCTTTGAGCCCTGGAAGCCCTTTAGACCTTGGGCTTTACGGGTCAAAGCTTGGTATTAATTTGGGCACTCCTTGGGCTGCTGGGCTGCTTGTTCGTATTGCTACTACTTTACTACTACGTCATTGTATATATGTATATGTACATGTATGTATGTATATATATATATATATATATATACAGAGTATGATATTGGACTCGGCCGCTTATGATATCATTGCAACTATATACCAAGTATAAATGCGTTATTATTGGGGCTTCTTTTTGTAAGTTGTTCCCGTTGTGATGGGGTCCATGTTTATGCGGTCCCTTAGTATTGTCGAGGTTACTTGGAGGCTCATGGATAGTTAGCAAGCAGGATTTTAAGTATCAACATAACTTTAGTTTCCATACTTACAACCCCTTCTTATCGCTATGCCGTGCAAATCTAAGGCAGTAATCTCTAATCCCAGAGCCCCAGATTCCTAACTTACACACCCAAGCCCCAAGCCTTATTTGGCAAGGGCTTAGAGTTTTAGGGTTTAAGGTTTAAGGGTTAGGGTTTAGCAGAGCTTAGAGCTTAGGGCTACGGTGTTGGGGTCCCCAGGGTTTGTGCGGGTTTTGGGTGCGTTGAAACGCAGGAGAGGAAGACGACCTTCTGGGATGAGCTGGGGCACCTGATTCTCGCGAGGGGTGTGGCACGTTTGGGTTTAGGGTCGACCAGTTACTCGTCGCTATGTGTCACCATGGGTGGTTTAAAGTTCTTCTATTTGGTTTCTTTCGAGTTTCGTCTAGGACTTGAGGGACGAGTGTGCTCAGCCATCGCTTTCCCGGGCGGTTGTTTCATGGGGCCCCTTAGGGAACATTCAGACTCCCAAGCCCGGCGCCGTCTCAGTGATTGGCGTTTGAAGCTTAAGGCAAGGAGATAGCCCCATGCCCTTCAAGACCTAACATGGGTACAACCCTAAACCCCAAACCCCAAACCGTAAATCCAAAGCCCTAAACTGCACTTGACTCTCCAAGGTCCTGTAATGGGATCGGAGTGGTGTACCTACACCTGCAGCCCCTGAAGCCATACACCCAAAGCTCTTGGGTTGAGGGTTTAGGGTTTAGGGTTTGGGGTTTGGGGTTTAGGGGTTCCTAAGCCCTCAACAGCTGCAAACCCAAACCCCCCGTTTAAACTGTGAACCCAAGCCCCTTCCGGTTGGAGGCCAGGGGTTTGTAGCAGGGTTCCGAAACCTGCCTCATCGTACACCCAAAGCCTTTTGGGTTTAGGGTTTAGGGTTTAGGGTTTAGGAGCTCCTAAACCCTTAAACTGCAAGCCCAGAGCTTCTTGCGTTTCGGGGTTCAGGGGGGTCTAAGCACCTAAACCCTAAACCCTAAACCTAAACGCTAAACCCTAAACGCTAAACCCTAAACCCTAAAACCTAAATCATCTAAACCCTAAACCCTGAACCCTAAACTCTAAACCCTAAACCTTTTCGGGTTCGTGGTTCCTCGGCCCCAAGCCCATAGCCTTCAGGATTTAGAGTCTCATTCCCAAAACTTCAGCCCTAAACTAGTAGAGCCGTACTTGGAGGCTCATGGGTACTTATAACCCCACTTGCAAGTCTGACTTAGGGCGCTTATCGGTACAGCTATAATTGGGGTTAGGAAACCCGAAGCCCTAAACCCTAAACCCTAAACCATAAACCATAAACCCTAAACCCTAAACCCTAAACCCTAAACTTTCCCTAAACCCTAAACTCTAAACTCTAAACCCCAAACCCGGTTGTAAACAGCCTGAACCTCTCCTAGGGCCTTGGCCGTGCGTGGGCACGCGGACTACCTCTGGAGTGCCAACAACGCGCCGGGCTCGGCTCGGGTTTGCTTGCAGGTTTAGGGTTTAGGGTTTAGGGTTTAGGGTATAGGGTTTATAGGCATTAGGGTTTAGGGTTTAGGGTTCAGGGTTTAGGGTTTAGGGTATCGCCTTGCTCATGACATGTCTAGCTCTTTTCGGACTATCCATGCACCTCTCAGTAGGGTTCAAGGTTTGGTGCTCAGGGTTCAGGGCTACTAGGATCTGCGAGTGGCGCCTTGTACCCATGCTTGTTCTAGCTTCCTTTGATCACGCACCGCTATATATCGAAAGAGGAAAGCCTCTCCACACCCTAAACCCTGGACCCCAAGCCCCAAACCCCAAACCCCATGAACCCAAATGTCCCTACGAAGAACCGGTACGTTTGGGACTGGCAGTGGTCCGGATGTGTGTCAGTGGTACTGAGATTTCGAGGCCATCATGCAGGGGTCCGAATGTTTCTTTGGGGCTTTTAACCCTCCTAAACCCTAAACCTAAACCCTAAACCCTAAACCCTAAGCCCCAAACCCCAAACCCCTAAACCCTAAACCCCAAACCCTAAACCCTAAACCCCCTTACGTTTCAAAATGTGGGTTCCATGAAGGTCCACAGGCCCTGTTACACCCGAAGCCCCCTCTGAGACCCACTCTAAGACCCTTGAGCCTTAAAACCCTAAGACCCACACGTCCTAAAGGGCCCCAAGACCACCCCTCCCCCTCCTTAAACCCTAAACCCTAAAACCCTAAATCCTAAACCCTGAGCCCTAAACCCTAAAACCCTAAACCCTGACCCCAAACCCTGACCCTAAACCCAAAACCCAAGGCCCTAAACCCTAAACCCCCTCTTGCGAAAGGAGCATGCGCTTGTGGAGTGCATGTCGGCGGATGAGTGCCCCTCTCGGCTTCTGCGGGGTGTTCCAGAGGGTTTTCAGGGTTTAGGGCTTCAAGGGTTATATACCGGCCTGCAAACCCTAAACCCCTAAACCCTAAACCGTAAACCGTAAACCCTAAACCCTAAACCCTAAACCCTAAGCCCTAAACCCCAAACCCTAAAACCCTAAACCCCAAACCCCAAACCCCAAACCCTAAACCAAACCCTAAACCCTACACTGCCAGAGGCCTGACGAGGCGCTTGTCCGGCAGCTCCTGAGCAAGCCCAAGGCTGGCACCCTAAGGGTATTTGGGGTTGGGGGTTCAGGGTTAGGGGTTTAAAGGGGTTGGGGTTTAGGGTTTAGGGTTCGGGGCTGAGGGTTTAGGGTTTAGGGCTTAGGGTTTAGGGTTCGGTTTCTGGGGTGTTCAGGGCCTTCAGCGCTGTGAGGGTGTTAAGGGCTTCAAGGGCTGGAAGGGCTTTAAAGGCTTCAAGAGTTTTAAGACCCCAAGCTTTCCGAAGCCCTAAACCCTAGCCCGAAACCCTAAACCAAACCCTAAACGCTTGAAAACAAAAGATAACCCCCCCCCCCCTCCCCCCTCCCCCCGCCCCTACGCCCCCAGACCCTAACCCCTAAGCCCTAAACCCTAAACCCTAAACCCTAAACCCTAAACCCTAAACCCTAAAGCCTCCATTGGGGGCTGGGAGCTGGGCTTCGGAGTCTTCCTGGGCCACAGCTTAGGCTTCAGGGCTCAAGGTTTCTTGGGTTTTTCGTGTAGGGCTTCATCTAGTGATATACTAAGGTTATAGGAGAATTGAAAACACTAAGGTTCTAGGAGAATTGAAAAGATTATAGGAGAATAGAAAAATCACAGGAGTAGTAGATCATAAGAGAAGAGTAGAATTGGCAGGCAGCAGTAGGGTTTAGGGTCGGCGGGGTCGCCTATTCAGAGGCGCTGCAACTGCTCGACACAGTCCTCACCCTCATGCGCCCTGCACTCGAATCTCCAAACCCTCGACCTTAAAACGCCGCCCCTACCCTAAACCCTAAACCCTAAACCCTAAACCCTAAACCCTAAACCCTAAACCCCAAACCCAAAACCCAAAACCCTAAACCCTAAACCCTAAACCCTAAACCCTGACCCTGGAGCTCCAGGTCAACATCGAGGCCAAAGATGACACCTTTGGCCTAACGCCGGCGCATTTCGCTGCGAGGCGTGGGAAGATGAGCGTTGGGGGGGTTGAGGGGTTGAGGGGTTGAGGGGTTGAGGGTTGGGACGCTTCTCCCGTGCAGGCCACTGTTGTGAGGACGATAGGAGAGATTTCATGTGTGCTTAAAACCTTGCTGTTGGGGCTTTAAGACTCCAGAAGCCCTAAGAAAGAAGCCGTGGTGGACCATCTGCAAGCAGATGCTTGTGATTTTGAGAGCCTTGCTTTCTGTGAGTTGCGTTTTCCAGGCTTCTGTGTGCTGCAGGGCTGAGGAGTGTTCGGTGTTTAGGTTTCCGTCAAAGACTTTGACCCAAAACCCTCCGAAACCCAAAGCCCAACCCTAAATCCAAACCCTGAACAGGGCCAGAAACTCTCCAAAGCCAAAGTGGCAGCACCAGCTGCGCACGGACTTAGGGTTATAGGCAAACTATTATCGATAACCCTAAGCCCTGAACAAAGCTATCCATGAGCCTCCAAGCATTCTCCGCCTGCACGCAGGCTTGGAAACGCAGGGGCCTGAGTTGCTCCGCTGTGCGTGAGCTTGTCCGGCTTTCAGTGTGCTGGGGTTGACTTGGAGGTTCATGGTACTTATTAGCCAGTGATAATTGTACTTCTAACCCACTTATAAGCCTTAAGTGCCCCAATATGATTATCAGTACAGGTATAAGTACAGTTAGAATTCGTTAGGGTTCACGGAGGGTCTTCAGGGCTGCCGCCTTCGCGGGAAGCAAGACTGGTTTCAAGTCAGGTTTTTGGGGGTTTAGGGTTTGGGGTTTAGGGTTTTGGGTTTTGGGGTTAGCTCCATGTGCGTTGCCGGAGGCCGGTGGGCTTTTCATTGAAGACCTGAACCCTACAAATCCTGAATTCAAAGCCATCAAACCCCCTATATTGTAGGGGCCGGAATAATTACTAGTAATATTCCTTTATGGTCCCTTAATAAGTCTACTATAAGAATCCCCAGAACTCTGTTCTAATGACTAAGGCTCCAAAACAGTACAACAGCCCAAGCGTTAATGTCCGAAACCTCTTGGCTGCAGAACAAAATCGGCGCCGTCATCTTGGACAGAAATCCGGAGCAGGCGGGTTGCCCTAGCTGCTGCCTTAGGGTTTTAGGGTTTTAGGGTTTTAGGGTTTTAGGGTTTTAGGGTTTTAGGGTTTTAGGGTTTTAGGGTTTTAGGGTTTTAGGGTTTTAGGGTGTTAGGGTGTTAGGGTTTTAGGGTTTTAGGGTTGAGGGTTTAGGGTTCGGGGTTCAGGGTTTAGGGCTGCTGCCTGGTGTGGGCGGAGGGTCTAGGCCCGGCCTCTGTTTTTTTGGGAGGTCGTGCGCGCCGTGTTGAGCGCTTTGGCGCCGTAGGGTTTTGGCTTGTGGTTCCCAGGCCCGAGGAGTTGATTAGAAGGTTTGCGCAGCGGCTTTGGTTCTTACGTACAAGTTTTTCGTGGGCGCGGCGTGAACCCTGATGGCCCGCCCCCTCCCCCCAAGCCACTCAACCCAAACCCTAAACCCTACTGGGTAGGCCCCTTAAAGCCCAGACTCGGAACCCCTTTAAGCCCTAAACCCCTGAACCCTAAGCCCTAAAACCTAAACCCTAAACCCTAAACCCTAAAGCCTAAACCCGAAACCCTGAACCCTAAACCCTGAAACCACAAACCCTATTTTTCGCGGCCAGAAAGAGAGAAGGTGCCGGATAAGATGGGCAACACGCCCCTCCACTATGCCGCCAAGGGCGGCTTCAATGAGATGGCGCGAGGGGGGCCGGGGGGGTGCTTCGGTTTAGGGTTTAGGGTTGAGGGGTTTAGGGTTTCGGGTTGAGGGGTTTAGGGTTGAGGGTTGAGGGTTTAGGGTTTAGATTTGAGGCCGGCGGGGGAGGGCTCGGACTCCCAACGGCTGTGGCGGCTGAAGGTTTCTGAAAACTGCAGTGTTTAGGATTTCGGGCTTGTGAGAGGTTTTGCAGTGAATTAGGGCTTTAAAGGCTTCAGGGTTCAAGCTTTAACAAGCTTGGGGCTTGAGGTTACTTTTTTAAAATCCGGTCACCCCCCCCATACTCCACACCTCTGGTTTTTTCTAGCTTTTTCTTTATCTGAATATCTGCTTTTCCTCGGCAAGTACAGTGGAAACTCTACTCTGTTGTAAAGGGCTGTGTCATTAAGGCCACTTCAAACGAACAGTGTTTAACATGTTTCAATGTGGTTTCCGAACTGTGTTTAGGGTTTAGGGTTTAGGGTTTAGGTTTAGGGTTTAGGGTTTAGGGTTTAGGGTTTAGGGTTTAGGGTTTAGGGTTTAGGGTTTTGGGCCCCCCAGAGCTCAAGGCGAAGCTCACATCTACGTATGTCCTGATGGAGGGGAGCACCAGATTCTCACCGTGGTCTGGGGCAGTCTCTGGAACTGTGTTTAGGGTTTAGGGTTTATGGTTTAGCGTTTAGGGTTTAGGGCTTAGGGTTTAGGGTTTAGGCGGCGATCTTTTTGCTGTGTGGCACGAGGACGACTGTTTGATGGACCCTTTAGGTCTAACATCCTATGATTCAAATTTCGTGAAGTATTCTTTATATAGCTACTACATCTAAAATCATGAATATAACATGCATTGAAGGCACTATAATGCGCGGAACTAACAAAATAACAATACTTCAACGTTTAGAGTGAGTTTTGTTTGTTGTATTCAATATCCTTAGTACAAATGTGAATCTAATCTAGCTATACAACTTGTACAATTATGATGAAGTATCGTTCATGCGATGAGTATAGTTCAAAAATCAAAACTATTATGATTCATATACCTAACAGAATTCATGCAGTTCACCAGATTTCCAGAGTGAATCTGGAGTACCGGGATCTCAGACTCCAGATTACAGACTCCAGATTCTGGAGTGCAGGGGCCCGGTACTCCAGCTCATTTACAGATCTCTGAAGGGAGGGGGGTCCAAGGGTATGTAACCCAAGGTTCCCTAACACTTCCCACTACTCCTAAGGCTCCCTAAGCTTCTCTAAGGTTCCTTAGGCACCTACTCCCCTTGAACCCCCCTCCCTTAAGCACCCTAAACCCTAAACCCTAAACCCCAAACCCTAAACCCTAAACCCGAAACCCTAAACCCTAAACCCTAAACCCTAAACTCTAAAGCCTAAGCCCTTCATACGATGGAGGTGAAGATGCTGCTGCCCCGAAGGGCGGCCATCGACGGGAAGAACAAGAATGGCCAGGGACTGAGACAAGTTGTTTTGGGGGTTTAGGGGGTAAACATTTTGGGTTTTTTGGGTTTTGGGTTTTAGGGTGTTTAGGGGCTCCAGGGGGTTTAGGCTTTTTTTTGGGTTTTTGAGTTTAGGGGGTTTAGGAGGTTCAGGGCTTCGGGTATTTGGGACTCAGGCAGGTTGCTGCCGGCGCATCTTGTATGTTTCTCAAGTACGCAGATGCTGGATCTTTTTCACAGCACTTTGATGGACAGTCTTGGCCCTTAAAACCCTAAAACCTTACCCCTAAACCCTAAACCCAAACCTGACATCCTAAACCCCAAACCTAGCGAAGTTCAGGGCACCAGCATCACTGGCTTCTATCATAATGTCCTCCATGCTAGGTCTCTTTCTGTCACGCCCTTTTGTCATAGCACCTCTCACAATCCACAACACTGATGCTATGAAAGACTTAGCGTTTGCGGTGCTCGCGTCGATGAACCACAGGGCAAAGACGCTGAAATGGGAGCAGATGTGCTCAGGGTGGGCTGCGCGATACTTTTGTTTCACTCATTTCATGGGGGTGATGGTGGCCAAAGCAAGACATCAAGCCAAGCGCCTGCGATGTTGGGCCTTCCCTGCCCATGGCAAGGGTGGTCATAGATGCCCAAGGCTCCCGAAATCCGCAGCTCTTCTATTGTCACTGAGCCTGGGCCTTCTCCTTGTCTCATTATGTTACCTGAATCAGAGGTTGAGCCACGTGGACGTGAACTATGCTCCCAGTCGGTGGATCGCGCCTGATTTGCGTACCCAACGGAACTCGCTCATTGACCTTCTCAGGGAGGTTGATTTACTTTTCACCGCCTTGAACGTTGAATACTTCGTTTTTGCCGGCACGGCGCTTGGAGTTGAGCGTGAGCATGACATTATCCAACATGACACCGATGTGGATGTGGCGATTTTCAAGGACCAGCTGCATCTTCTTCAGCAGACCAGGATCCTTCCTTCCGCGCCAGAGCGCTTCGCCCTGCAGATCTGGGGCAACCACCAAAACGAAGGTCATTTACGAGACGAGGCCATTGCCCTTCGCTTGATCGACAAGCAGACAGGACTCTACGCGGATGTCTTCTTGATGGACCGCTCCAATCCCAGCCGCGTGAAGAGTGCTGCGACCAGCCTCGCGCTACAAGGCTGCTACGCCTGCCCGAAGTCCAAGCGGAAGCGAAAACAGCGCTGGTTCAACATCTCCACTTCCATCATTCTCCCCCTGCGTCGCTGCCCGACCCGCCTGAACATCACTGTCTCATGTGTCGCCCAACCAGAAGAACTGTTGCTGTACTTCTATGGGCCGGACTGGCGCATCCCCAAGAAGTGACCGTTGCCTGCTGCTCGGCTAGTTCATAGAGTCATCGAGCACGAGAAGCTCGAAGTGTTGCCGGACCCATTCTAGGTCTGCGCCCGCAATCCGCATCATTCCGAAGCAGAGTGCAACTTGCCAAGTGTCCAGCGGGCTTTGCACTTTTCGATGAGGGGAAAGATCTTCCCGAATCGATCCCCGCTGTGGGGACCCTACCACTTCCGGGGGCAAAAAATGCTACAGCCCTCTGAGCATGCAGGCATGCATGCCCCGGATGAAGAGATGCCGTCTCTGTTTGAGACAGGGCGTCTTGGATACTTTTCCGCTTCTTGGCATGGAGGTTCGCCGGTGTTTCCAGTACCTCTTGAGGTGATTGAGTCTTCTTGAAGACTTCAAGCGCCACAAGGAAGGCGACCGATGATGGCACCTGCCTCCCGTGGGACCATGCTATGTATATGAATCCTCACAAGCCGCGAGAGGCCGGACTCACCCGGCTTTCATGGGGGTACGGTCAAGTCTGCCCTGCAAAGAATTCAAGTGAGGTGAAGTGAGTTTCTACGGATGGAATTATGTGTAAGTGTGTCCCGGGAGCTTTGGCAAGGCTTGGCAAGCCTGAACCCTAAACCCTAAACCCTAAACCCTAAACCCTAAACCCTAAACCCTAAACCCTAAACCCTAAACCCTAAACCCCAAACCCCAAACCCTAAACCCTAAACCCTAAACCCTAAACCCTAAACCCTAAACCCTAACCTACCTAACCCTAAACCTAAACCTAAACCCTAAACCCCTAAAACCCTAAAACCTAAACCCTAAACCCTAAAAAACCCTAAAAACCCTAACCCTAACCCCCTAAAACCCGAAACCCCAAACCCCAAACCCTAAACCCTAAACCCTAAACCCTAAACCCTAAACCCTAAACCCTAACCCTAAACCCTAAACCTGTCTCGAACAGAGCGTCGGCTTTCGGTTTGTCAGCCCAGAGTCGGCGACCGGGCAGCCACATGCAAAAAGAAGCCGCAGAAGTCGGTTTAGGGTTTAGGGTTTAGGGTTTAGGGTTTGGGGTTTAGGGTTTAGGGTTTAGGGTTTAGGGTTTAGGGTTTAGGGTTAAGGGTTTAGGGTTTCGGTTTAGGGTTTAGGGTTTAGGGTTTAAGGGTTAAGGGTTTAGGGTTTGGGGTTTAGGGTTTAGGGTTTAGGGTAAGCTTGCCCAAGGATGTAGATGGAGATTCTTCAGGAAATTCACAGGAATTTCCTCGAGTTTAGGCTTTAGGGGGTTTCGGGTTCGGGGGGGTATAGGGTTCAGGCACTCTTGAGAGGGAGTTAGGAGGGTGTTGAGGGCTTTGGGTTGTGGGGTTCAGGGCTCCCGGGTGTTTAGGAACCCTCAACCAAACCCTAAACCCTAATCCCTAAACCCGAAACCCTAAACCCTAAGCCCAAAACCCTAAACCAGCCCCAACCCTATAGGGTCTGACAGTAAACCCGAAAGTCTGCTGGCCGTGGCAACCTCTCAGCACTCCGAACATTTGCTAGCTTTAGGGTTTAGGTTTTTAGGTTAGGGTTACCCCAAACCCAAACACAAACCCCAAACTATGCACAGACACGACGCCCTCCCCCCCCCCCCCTAAACCCTAAACCCTAAACCCTAAACCCTAAACCCTAAACCCTAAACCCTAAACCCTAAACCCTAAACCCTAAACCCTAACCTAAACCCTAAACCCTAAACCCTAAACCCTAAACCCTAAACCCTAAACCCTAAACCCTAAACCCTAAACCCTAAACCCTAAGCCCTAAACCCTAAACCCTAACCCCAAACCCTAAACCCTAAAAACAGGGTGCTGGACAAGGAAGCCTGAGTTCAGAGCCCTTCTCTGCAGCTTTCCAGTGCCTTGCAGCCACCGGGCTCCAGCCGTTGCTGGGTTGAGGGTTTTGCAGGGTTTATGAAAACGGTTTAGTTAGGGTTTAGGGTTTAGGGTTTAGGGTTTAGGGCTTCGGGTTTTGGGTTAAGAGAATGTCCGGCTGGCAGCATCTCTACATCAACGTGTGCCTGGCCACCTATGTTATCCACATGGGGAGCCTGCTCTGTTGGCTGTGGGTCTCCGGTCGAGGCTCCGACCCCTTTTTGCTGGTTAGGGTTTAGGGTTGAGGGTTTAGGGTTTAGGGTTTGGGGTTTAGGGTTTGGGGTTTAGGGTTTAGGGTTTAGGGTTTCGGTTTTAGGGTTAGGAAATTTGTAAGGCTCCCTAGGTACTCCAAGATCCTTTTTTCATTTTTCTTAGGTCTGAGGTCAGATTTGTGTCTCCATGACCTGTGGGAGGCTTTGAGGGGGCTTTGGAGGTTCGAAGCAGCAAGTTTTTCGCGTTCGGGGACCCGACCCCTGCAATTCTCACTGGCACTTGCAGAGAAGGGCGTTAACGTCCCTTCTGGGGGCTTTCTCTTCCACAGGAAGCCCCGTTTCTGAGAGTTCTCTACTAGGAGCATTCCGTGCGGAGGCTGGTATCGCATGTTCAAAGTGGGTGGAGTCCCATCCTCGGAGTACGAGTTTTGGGTGGTCCGGCTGTTCTTCGTGATGGCCGTGGCGGATGGCCTGCGTGGGGTGGATGGCCTCTACGATACCTTCGAGGTCCCTCCGTCAGGGTTCGCAGGTTTGGGGTTTAGTTTCTAGGCTTGAAGCTTAGGGTTTGGGAGGTTTTTAGGGCTTAGGGTGTAGGATTTAGAGACACCCTCAACCCTAAGCCCTCAGAAAAGCCAGAAGGTTCCCTTTCCTTGCACCCCGAGCCCGCACCCTGAACCCCAAACCCTAAACCTTAAACCCTAAACCCTAAACCCGAAACCCTAAACCCTGAACCCAAAATCCTAAATCCTGAGCCCTAAGCTCTGAACCCTAAATCCTGAAGCCACAGTAGCCAGTTCCCAAATCGCAGCGACAAGAATGTCAGGACGGCTCCTTTGTCAGCGCCGCCGGGTGCTTGTTGAGTCAAGCTGTGTAGGGTTTAGGGTTTGGGGTTTGGGGTTTGGGGTTTAGGGTTTAGGGTTTAGGGTTTAGGGTTTAGGGTTTAGGGTTTAGGGTTTAGGGTTAGGGTTTAGGGTTTAGGGTTCAGGGTTTAGGGGCTTAGGGTTTGTGGTTCGTGGTTTAGGGCTTAGGGGCTTAGGGGCCTAGGAGCTCGTGACTTCCGGTCGAATGAAGTCGTCTCTAAAAGGTGGAGCATCCAAAACCTCACACCTTCGCATGCCCTGGACGCCAAGCCCCCACCCTCGACATCTGACATCCGATCTCTTCAGATACCCTAAACCCTAAACCCTAAACCCTAAACCCTAAACCCTAAACCCTAAACCCTAAACCCTAAACCCTAAACCCTAAACCCTAAACCCTAAACTCTAACCCCTAAACCCCAAGGCCAGCTTCATGTGAGGTTTGGGGCAGCGTCACCATTGGAGCTCGCTTCGTGGCCTGGTGGGTGAGGGATCTCCTCGGCTTCCTGACTCTTGGGGGCAAACAAAAGAGCACGCACACACACACATATACACATATACATATACAGACATACATATAGGTATGTATATCTATACACATATATATATATAGATATGTACATATATGTATATGGGAGCGAACAATATGGAGCACAAGTAGCGTAGGCAACACCAGGAGTTCAAATAGTCAACTGAACAAATCCGTATAGCAATTGGGCTCGGAAAACGCCTCGGTCCCCATCTCAACCGCTTGAGGTGAAGCCAATGGAGCAGTGCAAGCGCACTTGCTTGGCTTTGGCATCTGCGGTGGTGCCGCGTAGCACCTGGTCCTTCAAAGCCCACCGTCATGACATCAAAGCAAAGCTAAAGGCTACTCCATCGGCATTCGTTTTTTCGACCTCTGAAGGTTGGGCAGCTGGAGAACTAGAAACGTCGTCCAGCAGGATAGCTTGGTCTGACCGAGACAGAGGTCGTTGGTAGGTAGCGCCTCTCGCTTTGCGTGCAAAGACTTCACGTGATTTCGCTTTTGCCGAGGCCTAGAAAAAACAACCGTGATTTGTTCTATAAAAACCTGGATTGTTCTTCAAAAACCTAGGTTTTTTAAAGTCTAAGCTTTTCATGAAGAATCAAAGACTTTTTCCAACATCTTATCAAAATGTTGAGATTTTGGTCAAAAAATGCAAATTTGGGCAGAATCATATAATTTTTTCAAACATGGGATTTTGGTCCAAATTCTGAGATGTTGCTCCAAAACCATGGATTTCTGATCCAAGATCTTATCCAAAATTTGATATTCTGGCCCAGAATTTTTGATTTTTCGTTCAAAATCAAAGGTTTGTATCCAAAACCTTATCAAAATCTTAAGACTTTGGTCCAACCTTCTTGGAAGTGCTCCAAAATCATGGATTTTCTACTATCAAACATAATACATTTTGGCCCAAAATTCTTAGATTTTCTTCCAAATCAAAGATGTTTTTGGCAAAACGTCGTCACACGTTGTTAGATTTTGCCCCAAAATGAAAGGTTTTTGATCCGAAAAAGCTTAGCAACGTATTGTAAGTGAGGCTATAGCTGGCCCACTTGCTTCTGAGGACTTCCACGAGGCCAGTCAGCCACGGAGAATTTTCTTGATGCGTCAACGTCAGCCAAGCAGTGGTCTGCAGATGTTAGTCCAGAGTTGGCACGCTCGCGTTGAGGAGACCGCGCATCGTCTCTCTGATCATGATCTTGTTCGCGTTCGTGATCTGGTGACGAGGGTGTCAGGACAGTGCAGGTCAGACAGGACAGACGCGTAGCAAGATGAATGGGCTGATAGGAGGGAAGTGCGTGACAGGTAGGCTGCGGAATAACCGCGCCCAGAAATCGTGCCAGTTGTTATTGTACTACCGGCCTGTCCGCAAGGCATGGCCAGCTCCTGCCGACCTTGCTAATTTGGGTTTGCGTTGGAGCTCTGCTTTTGTTTTGAATATGGCTTTAGAACTAGGTGCAGCTCCAAGCAGAGCTGCTACGTCTTCGACGCACAGTCGGGGCACGATCCTCAGCCATGGGAATCAGCGCTGTCCATGTTTTCCTTACCTAGCTTCATTGGTGTGTCGAGTGCATGAGGCATACTTGCAACCGCCACTATGGACGAGCATGATGCATGAGGCAGCTGGCGTTCTCGAGTGCAGCTGGTCTGCAATCAATTGTCGGTGAGTCTCGGGAGCGCCCATGTGTGTTAGTACTCTCACGGTAGCGATAGTCCAGGGCTGCGCTGCAGTGACAAGTGCTGCCCTCAGGATCATGGCAACAACTGATACCGAGGAAAGAAATAGTGGTAGAACTGTCCTTTTGCCTTTGAGGCTGGCCGATGATGCTGCCGACTTGGCAGCAGAGACAAAACATCTCTTCGACTTTGCGGCGTGCCCAGTTTCGTGATGTACTGTAAAGTCTGTTTCAAGGCACATGGGCCGGGAAATTAGGAAGATGAAATGAGAACTGGGGCAAGTCATATTCCGTTGAGGTTTCGGGCGTAGGTTTTTGGGTTTAGGGGAAATGGTGCGCTACAAGGTTTTCGTTTGAGGAAAAACAGGTTTGTGGGGGTTTGGGGGAGGTTTCGTGAAAACATACAAGTGCAACCGCCAGGACTCCCTGCGTATAGGGCGAGAGTCCGGTCCACAAGCAGGCGTGGCGTGGCCTGGCATCGTGGCATGGCGTTCAGTTCCGTGCTTTCGCGCGGACTAGGCCAGTCGCCCGTCAGAATGTTCAATTTCAAAGAACGGTGTCTCGAGGCGCTGGCTGATGCACTTACCAATACCCCGGCATTCAATGCCACTGCAGATCAGGCCCGTGGAACCTTCGTGGGATGCGATCATGTGAGCCCAAGTTCTCCACCTTGAACAAAACCTTCAACACAAAGCCTCCAAGAACTCTTTGAGCTAGAGGCTGGCGTCTTTGTTCCTGTCGTTTTCCTGGCCCTAGCACTTTTTGCATTGTTTCCACTCCCTCGAGTTGCGGCAGCAACGTTTTGA
>CAJNDS010002290.1:292500-382500 GCA_905221605.1 Symbiodinium natans
GGGTTTAGGGTTTAGGGTTTAGGGTTTGGGGTTTGGGGTTTGGGGTTTGGGGTTTGGGGTTTAGGGTTTAGGGTCTTGGGTTTTGGGTTTAGGATGGTTTAGGGCTTAGGGTTTTAGGGTTCAGGGTTTAGGGTTAGGGCTTTGGGGCTTTGGGTTCTGAGGTGGCCTTTAGCGGTTTTGGGGAGCTTTGCGAGGAGCTTGGCTCTCACGACGCAGGTTTGTGCTTCAGGATTTGCGGAGTTCAGCTTTGGCGTGGGTCAAGCAGCCGGGAGGCCCCCAACAAAAACCCTAAACCCTAAACCCTAAACCGTCAGCCCTAAACCCTAAACCCTAAACCCTAAACCCTAAACCCTAAACCCTAAACCCGAAACCCTAAACCCTAAACCCTAAACCCTAAACCCTAAACCCTAAACCCTAAAAGAAGGCCAACATCCAAACACTGCCTGGCCCCTCGGCAGCCAGGCAAGACCACCTGGAGCTGCGCATGTCCCTGCTTGAGGCGGGCTCTCTGTTCGTAGGTGTAGGGTTTAGGGTTTAGGGTTTGGGGTTTAGGGTTTAGGGTTTAGGGTTTAGGGTTTAGGGTTTAGGGTTTAGAGTTAGGGTTTAGGGTTTAGGGTTTGGGGCCGAGGCGCCCTCAATTTCAGGGCCGGTGCTAGAAGAGATACCCCATCAGGGCCCTAATGGGGGCCACAAGAACTCAGATCCATGAACTCCCAGTGCCCCAATTTTCTGAGGCCCAAAGCCAGGACACCAAGACCTCACGAGTCCGATCATGATGATGATGATGATGATGATGATGATGATGATGATGATGATGATGATGATGACCATGATGGTGATGATGATGCTGATGCTGCTGATGCTGCTGATGCTGCTGATGCTGCTGATGATCATGATGAGTCAGATTTTGATCATGAGTATCATCATAATTTGTTTTCCCATTGTCGTGTTTTCATGATGTTTCCGTTATCATGATTTTGTTACTGTCACTCCGACTGTCACCATGCTATAGTAGTAAGTTGCAAGTATTCACCCGAAGGGCCGCATCAAACCCCTCACCCTAAGTCAAAACTATGGAGGAGGCCAGAAGCCCTAATCCCCAAACCGTGAACTCTGAAACCTTGAGCCCTAAACCTAAACTCTGAACCCTCAAACCCCTAAACCCTGAAGCCTCCAGCCGCAACCCTCCAACCCCTGAAGCCCTCAAACCCTCAACCCTCAACCCTCAACCCTCAACCCTCAACCCTCAACCCTCAACCCTCAACGCTCAACCCTCAACCCTCAACCCTCAACCCTCAACCCTCAACCCTCAACCCTCAACCCTCAACCTTAAACCCTAAACCCTAAACCCTAAACCCCAAACCCTAAACCCTAAACCCTCCCTGGGTGTGCAGGCAGAGCAAAGGAACCAACAGCTGCTCCAGGCCGCGCAGCGTTGGGGCCCTCAGCTCTGCAGTGCTAGGGCTTAGGGCTTAGGGTTTAGGGTTTAGGGTTTAGGGTTTAGGGGTTTAGGGTTTAGGGTTTAGGGTTTAGGGTTTTAGGACTTCAGGGGTTGAGGGTTTTGGGGCTTCAGGGGCTGGAGTTGGAGGGTTGAGGGTTTTAGGCTTCAGGGGCTGGAGGGTTGAGGGTTGAGGGTTTTAGGGCTTCAGGGGCTGGAGGGTTGAGGGTTTTCGGGCTTTAGGGGTTGAGGGTTGAGGGTTTTGGGGCTTTGGGGTTTTGGGGGTTTTGGGGCTTCAGGGCTTGCGAGTTCAGAGCTTGTAGGGCTTCAGTGGGCTTCAGGGGGTTTGGGACCTTTTTAGGGTTTAGGGTGGATAAGCTCCGAGGTTAGGGCCGGAAACCTTCAGGGCCCAGGATACTCTTGGATGTCCGCGGGGTGGGGGGGGGGGTTGGGGTGCAGGGTTGCTTAGGGGAGGAGGGTGTGGAGGGTCAGGAGGGGAGGGGGAGGGGTGGGGGGTTAGGTTTTAGGGTTTAGGGTTTTGGGGTGGAGGGCGTCAGGATTCAAGTGTTCGGACTCATCCCATTCTCGCACCTTTGCGGCTCAAGAGCTGGGATGTGGGGGGTTAACGAAAACAAGGTTTCCCCAATAGAGCCCCCCAAATAGTGGGCTTAATAGGGGCCCTAAAAGGGTACCCTAAACCCCCATGTCAGTTGAGGGGGTCTTGAAGTTTTTGTTTGCATGATGGAGTCTTGGAAACTCGGAGGGTCTCATCGCTTAGGATGCCTGGCGCAGCACGAGCTGTGACTCTCATGTCATGCTGTGCGCGATACCTAACCCTAAACCCTAAACCCTAAACCCTAAACCCTAAACCCTAAACCCTAAACCCTAAACCCTAAACCCTAAACCCTTAAACCATAAAGCCGCCCCAACCCGTACCACGCCAAGGCGGGAGCAAAGACCAGGCTGTTGAGGCAAGGCGGCAAGACTTAATCAGGGTTGAGGTTTAGGGCTTTAGGGGTTAGGGTTTAGGGGTTAGGGTTTAGGGTGTAGGGTTTAGGGGTGAGGGGTCTGGGGTCTTGGGGATGTACGGTTTGGGTCTTATTGGACAAAAAGGGTGTGGTTTTTTGAGGGGGTTGAGGCTGGTCCTGAGCCACTGCCAAAGTCTGACCATGCAGTCTTCTGATCGGCGCATTTTCTTTGTCTAGGCGCGTTGTGCGTGGTTCCAACTGCGATATGGATGAGTGAAGACCTGTTGTCCTGCTACACCCTAAGCCCTGAACACTAAACCCCAATCCCAAACCCTGAGTCTCAGACCCTAGCAAAACTTACTGTTGGTTAGCAGGGAGTGAGGGAATAAGGTACCCTATATAATCCCTTAAAGGGTATATACATATATATATATATACATATATTTAGGGGGATATAGGGCACCTCATTCCCTCATTCCCTACTAGCCAACAGTAATAAAAGCCAGTGGCAGGCTCTGGAGGAAGGCGCCTATGTCGATGCCCGGGACGAGCAGGGCTGGACGGCCTTGGTGTGGCCAGGGGTCCCAGAAGCGTTTCGCTTAATGGTCTGTGGTTCTTACGTTGCGCTTGCAATTTTCAAGCTCGGCCCCGAACAGCCTTTGTCCAGGTCGATGATGGGCTGCTGCGTCGACTTGGTCATCGTCCTGGCCCAGCACAGCGCTGACCCCAACGCCCGGGGACCGAGCCGGTTTTCTAGGGTTTACGGTTTAGGGTTTCGGGTCTGGGGTTTAGGGTTTAGGGTTTAGGGTTTAGGGTCTAGGGTTTAGGGTTTAGGGTTTAGGGATACATGCCTTGCCGTAGGCCGCTCTTGGATGATGATGTCGACAGTGCCGCGCTATGCTGCGCACACAGCAGGAGAGGGTGCTCCCAAGTCCCCTAAACCCTCAGCCCTAAACCCTAAAGCCTAAACCCTAAGCCCTAAGCCCTAAACCCTAAACCCTAAACCCTAAACCCTAAACCCTAAACCCTAAACCCTAAACCCTAAACCCTAAACCCAAAACCCAAAACCCAACCCCTGCTTCTTTGAGACCGGCTAGACTCTATGTAGCTCCCCATCTTGCGTTTAAAATTCGGAAAGCCCACGCCCTAGAACCCCTAAACCCTGCGGCTTAAACTCCAGACCCGACACCCTAAACAGCAAACCCTACACCCTAAACCCTAAATTCCAAACCCTACACCCTAAACCCTAAACCCTAAACCTTCAACCCCAAACCCCAAACTCTACACCCTAAACCACTCTTTCATATATAATATAAATGTTAATGGCTTTGCGGGCAAGGTCCGAAAATTAGTGGGCAAGGTCCGAAAATTAGCGGGCAAGGTCCGAAAATCAGCGGGCAAGGTCCGAAAATCAGTGGGCAAGGTCCATTGGCTGCCCCACGACCTTGCCCACTAATTTTCGGACCTTGCCCGCTGACCCACGACCTTGCCCACTGATTTTCGGACCTTGCCCACTAATTTTCGGACCTTGCCCGCTAATTTTCGGACCTTGCCCGCTAATTTTCGGACCCGGGAAAGGCCCGAAAATTAGCGGGCAAGGTCCGAAAATTAGTGGGCAAGGTCCGAAAATTAGCGGGCAAGGTCCGAAAATTAGCGGGCAAGGTCCGAAAAAAAGCGGGCAAGGTCCGAAAATTAGCGGGCAAGGTCCGAAAATTAGCGGGCAAGGTCCGAAAATTAGCGGGCAAGGTCCGAAATTTAGCGGGCAAGGTCCGAAAATCAGTGGGCAAGGTCCTTGGCCCCCCCTGCCCCCCCCCTGCACCCCCCCTGCCCCCCCCCTGCCCCCCCCCCCCTCCCCCCCCCCCTGCCCCCCCCCCCTGCCCCCCCCCCCCCCCCCGCCCCCCCCCCCCCCCCCTGCCCCCCCCCCCCCCCCCCCCCTCCCCCCCCCCCCCTTCCCCCCCCCCCCCCCGCCCCCCTTCTTTGGGTCATTTGCAAAGCCACTGGCTGGCATGAGGGTTGAGGAGCCCTAAAATTTAGGGTTCAAGGGTTCAGGGCTGAGGGTTCTACGGTGGTTGAAGGTTCAGGGACGAGAGCGTAGGGTTAAGAATTTGGGTTGCGTGTGAAACTTTTATTATCTTAATGGTATGGGATTCTCTGGGTGGGTGGGTACTTTTCGGGCGCTTGAAAAGCTGCCAGCCTAGTGAATGCTTGAACTTTGAGATGCTGAACCCTAAACCCTAAACCCTAAACCCTAAACCCTAAACCCTAAACCCTAAACCCTAAACCCTAAACCCTAAACCCTAAACCCTAAACCCTAAACCCTAAACCCTAAACCCTAGACTCTCTGAATCTGAGTCCCCTCAAGCCGGAGACCCCTCCCGAAGCCCTGCAGCCTTGTGCCTCGCCCGAGAAGCCTTGAGGTGCTGAACGAGTGCTCGGAGGCCGGGGGTCTTACTGGTAGGGTTTAGGGTTTAGGGTTTAGGGTTTAGGGTGTAGGGTTTAGGGTTTAGGGTTTAGGGTTTAGGGTTTAGGGTTGAGGCTTTCGGGGTTTAGGCTTTAGGGTTTAGGGCTTAGGGTGCAGCATCTCAAGTCCAAGCATTCACCAGTCAAGCAGCCTGTCAAGTGACGGAGAAATACCCCACCCGCCATCCGAAAGCCCACGGCTAGTAGCCCGTAAACCCTAAAGCATCTGTCTTCTGTGTACTGGTTGGGGTTTAGGGTTTAGGGTTTAGGGTTTAGGGTGTAGGGGTTAAGCCCTGAGCTGCAGGTTCCTGTCGGGCTCGAGCTTAAAGGTCTTTCTTTGGAAGCTCGTTGTAAGCTTGAAGCTTGGCAGCGAGAGCCCCTGGAAATACGGGCTAAGGGTTTAGGGTTTAGGGTTTAGGGTTTAGGTTAATATGATTGGCAAAATGGGTGAACGGATAACTTGCATTGTCTACTCAGTCCTCCGGCCCCGCATGTTTTGTCTTGCCTAGCTTCAAGGCCCAGTACGCACCGAAGGCTCAGTAGGCCCTAGACCCTAAAGCCCGAACCCACGAAAGAGTGTGCCGTGTCCGCGAACGAGTGTGCCTTGCCCACGAAAGAGTGTAAACCCTAAACCCTAAACCCTAAACCCTAAACCCTAAACCCTAAACCCTAAACCCTAAACCCTAAACCCTAAACCCTAAAGCCTAAACCTCAACCCTAAACCCTAAAAACTAAACCCTAAACGCTCAGCCCAGAAAAAATCCAACGCTCCCGCAAGAGGTCCTGGACCACCTGCAGCTCCAGGGGGACCAGGACCCCCATCAGGGTGTAGGGTTTGGTGTGTAGGGTTTAGGGTTTAGGGTTTAGGGTTTAGGGTTTAGGGTTTAGGGTTTAGGGTTTAGGGTTTAGGGTTTAGGGTTTAGGGTTTGGGTCAGGGTTCAGGGTTTAGGGTTTAGGGTTTCGGGCCTTAGGGGGTGGGGTTTCTTGCTGAGGATTTCAGGTTTAGGGTTAAGGACGTCGGGGCTGTCACAGGAGCCAAACTCGTACCCCACATGTTTGCAGGGGTTCCCCCTGCTCTTCTCCCCAGCTTGGCTCCCAGATTCCCTTCTGGGATCATTCAAACGGGTCCCGAAACCTAAAGTACACGGGTTTATGGTTTACTACAGCCTGGCTTCGTACATGTGAGGTGGACCCTGCAGGGGGGGGGGGTTGGAAGGCATTAGTTGGGAAGCATCCCTCAAGCATCATGCCTGAGCTGCGGCGACAAAGCCCCGAAACCCGTAAGCTTTGAACCAAAATGAACCCCTCAAAGACACACTCAACCCTAATGAAACCAGAAACCCAAGACCCTAAACCCGAGACACTAAACTCACTAAACGCTGCGCAGGTGCGCCACGCCCTCGAAGCGCCTGCCACCCAGACGTCCTCGGTTTAAGGTGTTGGGTTTGGATTACCTCAGGCTTTTCGGGTCTAGCATCACCAGAACCCTAAAGTTCCTCAAGCCCTACAGACCCTAAAATTGTGATGGCCTCGTCTTGGCACCTTTAAGCCGCCGCTGCAAGCCCTAAGACACCTTTCATCCTAAACAAAGCCCAACCCCGATCCACAAATCAAAACTCATGGGGCCCCTTAACTGGGCGCTTGCATAGCGTCTTTATATGGCTTTTCTTCTGGCTTCTGGCTTCAGGGTTTAGGGTTGTAGAGTGCAAAGAGCCCCCAGAACTTCAAAGCTTTACCCCTTGACGCCCGAAATCTACAAAAAGTTGGAGTCCTAAAGCCCTTAAGGGGCCCCTTGCTTGAGCGGATCTTTAATCTTCCCTTGGCCCAAGCCCCAAACTCCCGAATCCCTACATTCACCTCGGAGCCTCAAACCCCCCAAAAGCCCAAACCCTAAACCCAAAACCCCAAACCCCAAACCCAACCTTGAACCCTGAACCCTACACCCCCTCCGAGGGCCCTGGCTGGGGGCCTGGGCGCCGGTGACCGCCTATTGGCAGCGGCACGCAACAACAACTTCCAGGCCAGCCGGGCGGGGCTCCTTGCATTTTTAACAGGGCTTTAGGGGTTTAGGGATTTTGGGGGTATGGTGGGCTCCTTGCATTTTTAACAGGGCTTTAGGGGGTTTAGGGATTTTTTGGGGTTTGGGGGGCTCCTTGCATTCTTAAAAGGGCTTTAGGGGCTTTAGGGATTTTTTTGGGGGGGTTTTAGGGGGTGCAGGGATTTTTGGGGCTTATGGGGGTTTTGGAGGGGTTTTTGGGGGTTTTAGGGGTTCCAGGGATTTTTCTGTGGGTTTTGGGGGCTTTGGGATTTTCGGGATCTAGTATGTAAGGCCTTTTTCGAGATTGGGTTCCTCGCGTGCCTTCTACAGCCATTTTCGGCAGACCTTCTGTTGACCTCTTGGTTCGGAGGTTGAGACTCGAGCCAGGGAAACCTTGTCAACTTACATGTCGTTCAGCCTCCTGCCCCTAAACCCTAAACCCTAAACTTTAAGCCCTAAACCCTAAACCCTAAACCCTAAACCCTAAACCCTAAACCCTAAACCCTAAACCCTAAACCCTAAACCCTAAACCCTAAACCCTAGACCCTAGACCCTAAACCCTAAATCCTGGACCCTAAGCCCTAAACCCTAAACCCTAAACCCCTAAACCCCTAAACCCCGAAACCCCGAAACCCCGAAACCCCGAAACCCCGAAACCCCGAAACCCCGAAACCCCGAAACCCTGAAACCCCGAAACCCCCAAGCCCCACCTTCCAAAGCCTCGCGCGTAAGCGGGGGACCCTGGGCTCTAAGCCCTAAACCCTAAACCCTAAGCCCTAAGCCCTAAGCCCTAAGCCCTAAGCCCTAAGCCCTAAACTCTAAACCCTCACTCCTAAACCTTAAACCCTCAACCTTAAACCCTCAACCCTAAACCCTCAACCCCAAACCCACAACCCCAAACCCTCAACCCCTGCAAGCTTGGGAAAGGTGGTGAAAGTGGAGCTGGAGGTCGGCGCCCAGGTGAACAGCCGGATGGCCCAAGGGGGCTTTCGGAAAGAAGGGGTTGAAATGTTTAGGGTTTAGGGTTTAGGGTTGAAGGGTTGAAGGGTTGAAGGGTGGAAGGGTGGAAGGGTTGAAGGGTGGAAGAGTTTAAGGGTTTGGGGTTTAGGGTGGTTCGGAAAGCTTTCGGGCTTTTGGGTCGAAAGTTAGGGCTTCGGGCTTCGGGGTCCTGCCGTCGGGGCTGCGAGTGGTCCGGAGTGTAAAAGTATTCACATGTTGCAAGCGAAGCGCCTCAACAACACACGAGCCCCAAACCTTAACCCTTGGACCAACCCTCAGCCCAACATCCTAAATTTCCCCATAACCCTGAACCTTTAACCTTAAACCCCTCAAGCCCTAAACCCTAAACCCGAAGCCCTAAATCTGACGCTGGGATCATGGCTTGAACTCATGGACTCTGGAAACCTTGGGGATCAACATCCATGATCTCTTCGCCGTCACCCCCACTGCCGAAGAGCCGCCGAACCCTGAATCCGACACCCGAAGCCCCCAAGCCCCAAGCCCCAAGCCCCAAGCCGCAAAGGGTTTAGGGTTCAGGGTTTAGGGTTTAGGGTTTAGGGTTTAGGGTTTAGGGAAGCCCCAAGCCCCAAGCCCCAAGCCTCAAGCCCTAAGCCCGAAGAAATAGGCCTTTACCCGAAAGGGTGTGAGGACTTGAAGGCTAGTGGTTGTGGAGTTTTCTGAGGTTGGGGAGTTTTTGGGGGTGAGCCCTGTATGGGGCTTACTAGTAGGGTCTATGGGGGTTCTGGGCCTTCGTGTTGAGAATTGAACCTGCTATGGGGATTCTTGGCCTGTTTGTGAAGAATTTTCACCGGAAAGGAGCAAGCGAAAGAGAAGCACAAATAAACGGGATCCCGGCTTAGAACAGCCCGCCCCCCCCCCCCCCTCCTGTAAGCTCAAGGGATGAAGACTCGTACCCCTAAGGCTGTACCCCTAAAGGCTCCCCTTAATATGCTCCTAATGTGGCCCTTATATTCCCTTGAAAAGGGGCCCCAAAACCCAAGGGTACAACCTTAAGGGTCCACCTTACAGAAACCACACAGTGCAGAAGCTCCCATGCCTGCCCCACATTTTCTCAGGGGACGCCTCGGACATGTAAACCCCAACTGCAAGAGCTCTACACCCTAAGTTCTGAACCCTGAACCCTGAACCCTGAACCCTGAACCCTGAACCCTGAACCCTGAACCCTGAACCCTGAACCCTGAACCCTGAACCCTGAACCCTGAACCCTGAACCCTGAACCCTGAACCCTGAACCCTGAACCCTGAACCCTACACCCTACACCCTGCACCCTACACCCTACACCCTACACCCTACACCCTAAACCCTAAACCCTAAACCCTAAACCCTAAACCCTAAACCCTAAACCCTAAACCCTAAACCCTAAACCCCAAGCTAGGGCTGCGGGGGATTTGACGAGGCCAGACGCGCGAGCAGCTCTTCACCAGCCTGATCTTTGCGGCCGCCCACTGCAACTACCAGGCCGACTTCGTGTGGTTTTTTTCCTTTTGTGCACCCTATATACCCTGAACCCTATTAAAAACCTGTTGAAATGCTATAACACCCTAAAAACCCTATAAAGCCTTAGAAAGGATTCGTAGGTGGTTGTTGTTAAAACGGTTTAGGTTCAGGCTTTGGGGTTTAGGGTTCTCAGAGCCCCAAACCCTATACCCTAAACCCTAAACCCGAAACGCTAAGCTTTTCTGGGGTTTTTAGGGGTCTTCAGGGACTGGGGGTGGGTCTCAGGGTTTGAAAAATGTTTAGGGCTTGAGGTTTTGGAGCTTTTGCCGGGATCCTAAACCCCTATGTAAACCCCTTAATTCTTTGAACCCTAAAGCCCAAAAACCGTTTTAACCCTAAAACCCCTAAACCCTAAACCCTCAAACCCCTAAACCCGAGAACCCCTAAACCCTCACACCCCTGACCCCTAAACCCCGAGCTTTAGCTTTGAAGGGTTATCAGGCTCCCCCTTATCAGTTTGTGGCCCTGGGCCCCAGGGTTTCTTCAGAGGTTCTTTGGGAAGGTTTAGGAATATTGAGGGATTGGGGGGGGGGTAGAATTGTGCTTGGGCCTTAAATCACTAAGCCCTAAGCAACCCTCAGGCCCTCGGCCCTAAAGTCCTGAACCCTAAAGCCCCAAACCCACAGCCCAAAACCCTAAACCCTGTTCCCAAAGACTTGACCAAACTGACAACTCTCAGACGTCGTCAGGGTGCGGTGATGCTGATCAACCGAAAGGCCAACGTGGGCATGGCCGACCTCACAGGCAGGAGATGGGGTCTATTTAGGATCTAGGGTTTCGGGTTCAGGGGGTCTATGTAGGATCTAGTGTTTCGGGTTCAGGGAGGTCCGTTTTTTGTTTGCAAAGGTGTGGTTCGGCCGTGTCCTCTGGCAAAAGGTTTGGCCTGGCTCACCCTTTGCAAAAAACCATCCGCCTTGGTATATGGCTTGGGCTGTAGGTTCTGAGATAAGCCCTAAACAGGCGTGAGCCCATAAATCTTGACCCAATTGTGGGAAACTCCCGTAGAAGACCTTTCAAATCGGATTCGTTTTAACAAGCCCCCTGCCCTAAACCCAACAAAGGGGCTTTTGGTTAGCACCCACCCTGCCTCGAGGCTGGTCAGCCATCCACTATGCCGTCCAATCCGGTAGCCTCGAAATGGCGCAGCCGGCCGGTTGTGGCAGAGAGCTTGCTTATGTGTAGCATTTGGGGGGTGGCAGGGGCCCACTTGCCTCTAAACCCTAAATCCTCAACCCTAAAACCTAAACCCTAAACCCTAACCCTAAACCCTAAACCCTAAACCCTAAACCCTAAACCCTAAACCCTAAACCCTAAACCCTAAACCCTAAACCCTAAACCCTAAACCCTAAACCCTACGCCCTAGAAGCCCAAAGCCCTCGCTTCCAAAGACAGGTGTCGATGTTAGCCAACGCGAAGGCGAACTTGGCGCCTTGAGCTGCGAAGTCCTATGTAGTCAGGGTTTAGGGTTTAGGGTTGAGGGTTTAACTAGGGTTTGGGGTTTAGGGTTGAGGGTATCGGATCTAGGGTTTAGGGTGTAGGGTAGGGCATGTATTGCAATTTCATAAGGATTTATAAGGGGATGATCTTTGTGAGGATTTTTCCGTGGTATGCAGATAGACTTGTGAATCCTAAGCCCTACAGAGCTTTGGAAATAACCCTCTCCTTGGCCCTAAACCCTGAGCCTTAAACGCCCAAACCCGACACTCATAACGCCCCCAATGGACTGGCGGGCCTGCTGTTGCGAAAGTTGATGATTGCAGAACTTCACGCTGTATGTTTTCGGGTTCAGGGGGTTTCAGAAGGGAAGGCTTTCAGGGTTTCGGGGTTTAGGTGGGTAGTAAAGGGTTAAGGTTGACGGGGTCGAAAGGCGTGCTGGTGAGCGACGAAGGGTGGCGGCGCAACGCCTGACAGCCTGCGAGCAACTGACCCGTGAGTCTGGCCGAGGAAGCCGCGGCAAGTCCTGGGGCATTGCGGCTGTTGGGGTTTAGGGCTTAGAGTTTAGGGTTTAGGATTTAGGCTTTAGGGTTTAGGGTTTAGGGTTGAGGGCTTGCAAGACGAAGTCTTCGCCAGCGGGGCTATGAGTCCAAAGGCCACCCCAGACGAAAGCTGCTGAGAGGAAGAGGACCGAAGCCACGCGAATGGTGCAAGGGGGTGGGTCTGGAAACCCAGTGGAGTGCTGCATATTCTGTGGCAGGTTTCGTACTCGGGTGTACGTTATGTTCTCTGATCCGGAAAAGGGCCACCTCCATGTATGAGGCTTCCCAAACTGGGGCCCTGATTTTGCACAGATCATTCGCAGCGCAGGTCTCAACATCCTGGCCATCATATGACCATGATGTTACTCTAAACCATTGTACCCTTATATCCTTATACCCTTAAACCCTTAAACCCTCAAACCCTAAACCTCGCCAAGCGGCCTTCGTGTAGATCAGCCCAGACATGCCCCGTCTGTACGAGGTAGTATACGTTAATACAAGGTTCAGAGTTTCGTGTTTAGGATACTTTGTAGGGTATTGGAGTTTAGACTTCTGGGCTTAGGGGTTAGGATAGTTTAGTATATTAGAGTTTAGAGTTTAGGATAGTTTAGTACAGGGTTTGGGCTTAGGATAGTTTAGGGTTCAGGGCCTATGACCCGGAGTAGGCCCTTATTCCCTGTTTTTAGGGTTTCGGTTACCGTAAAGGCCCCTTCAAGCCAAGAAGGGTACCCTTTTTCATTCACAGGTTACTCCTGTTCTGGTTCTGGGCTTTCTAATTTTCTTTTCATGGTCCCTCAATATGGTTCCTTGCCACCTTTAGGTTCGGTAGTATGGGCCCTTGGGTTGTAGAGGGTATTTTGGGGGTATATAAGGGTCCCCGTTTAAAGAGGCAACCTCACACACTAGATTCGCTATGCAGCCCAAGCCACGCCGCCCGTGTGAAGCAGGGACACCCCTAGATCCAAACCCCTGACCCCTAAACCCTAAACCCTAAAACCTAAACCCAAAACCCTAAATCCTACTCACCTACGCATCCAAAACCCTAAGCTTCAGCCGGAAGGCCGGAAGGCTGTGTAGCTAAGCATGAATCAGGTCTCGACCACTTTCGACGGCACCTCCACCATGCACCTGGCAGCCGCCACGCCGCAGTTCAGGGTTTGGGTTTCAGGGTTGAGGGTTTGGGCTGGGATGTTCCCCCTTGTTCTAACAGTCCTTCATAGGGATTATGGAATCCCTATTCAGGACTGTTAGTATGAGGGGAACATCCCAAGGTTTAGGCTTCACAGTTTTGGGTTTAGGGTTTTGGGGTTTACGGTTCAGAGTTGAGGGTTTAGTTAGGATGTAAGAATTGGGTTCAGCGTTTAGGGTCTAGGCTCTGTCGTTCAGGGTCTAGGGTCCACAGCTCAGAATTCCAGTCGAGGGTTGAAGATTTGAGCGCGGGTTCAGGATCCAGACTTTAGGCTTTAGGGTTTAGGGTTAGGGTGTAGGGTTTAGGGTTTAGGGTTTAGGGTTTAGGGCTTAGAATTGGAACAGCCCTACATCCCCCGCCCAGAAACCGTCGTCCGCAAGCTACTGGGAAGCCCAGCTTTCATTTGGCTCCTAATTGCTTTCCTTTGCAAAGCTATGCAGCAAACCCAAACCCTAAACCCTAAGCCCTAAACCCTAAAGCCTAAACCCTAAAGCCTAAACCCTAAACCCTAAATCCTAAACCCTTAACCCGTAACCCTAAACCCTAAACCCTTAACCGTTAACCCTGAACCCTGAACCCTGAACCCTCAGCCCCAGAGTCTCCCAGGCACGCTCTGGACTCGGCTCTATGGCCCTTCGGCTGCATCAACCCCGTGTGGACTAAAGGGGGTTAGGGTTTAGGGTTTAGGGTTGATTAGGGCTTAGGGCTTAGGAACTGATTAGCCAATTATGACTGGACTTAGGGGTTTAGGGTTTTAGGGTTTAGGCTTTTAGGGTTTAGGGTTTAGGGTTTCGGGTACTTGTAACCCAATTATCGCTGTACTCATAACCCACTTCTAAGCCCCTTAAGTGCCCTAATACGGTTATAACTGTACTGATAACCCACATATACGCCCTTTAAGTGCCCGAATGGCCGAATATGGTTAGAATCGGGCTATGAAGCACAGCCATGATTGGGTTATGAAGTGAACCTCAACCCTAAACCGTAAGACCCTAAACCCTAAAACCCGAAACCCTAAACTCTAAGCCCTAAACCCTAAACCCTAAACTCTCAACCCTCAACCCTAAACCCGTCCTAAAGCCTAAACCTCCAAGTGTCAGGGGTTTTGGGAACCGAGGTTTTGTTTTGCGTTGGGGAGGGCCCCCAGGATGCCCTTCCGGGTGGCCAAGATTAAGGTTTAGGGTTTAGGGTTTCGGGTTTAGGGTTCAGGGCTTCTGGTTTAGGGTTTAGGGTTTCGGGTATAGGGTTTCGGGTTTGGGGTTTGGGGTTGAGGGTTTAAAGGATGCTCACCTTCTTACCCAAGGTTTAGGGACTTATATATGTATATATATATAACATACACATGAGTATATGTATATATATATATATATCTCTCTCTCTCTCTCTCTGTCTCTCTGTGTCTCGTTCCAGCACGATGGTCACGCTCGCCTGCACCTTCCGGGTGCTGCGAACGGAGCTCCTTCGCTGCGACTCCTTCGCTGCGACTGTTGCTGTTGCTTCAGCTCCGGAGCTGCTTTTTGTCTCCCCCAAATTCGCCGCGTCTCCTTCACCTCCCAAACGCTAGACCCTCAGCCCGAAACCTTGAGAACCCTAAACCCTAAACCCTAAACCCCAAACCCTAAACCCTAAACCCTAAACCCTAAACCCTAAACCCTAAACCCTCAACCCTCAACCCTCAACCCTCAACCCTCAACCCTCAACCCTGAAACCCAACCCTCATCTTATTGAGCCTTAGAGTGCAGGTGCAGATGCTCCACGCTGCGAGGTGGTTTTTTCATGGGATGCGGGTTTGGGCTAGGGCCTGGGGTTTCTGACTTGAGGTTAAGGGATTTAGGTTCCTAAGCCATACACCCTAAACCCCCCAAGCTCAGTGTTCGGGGACTTTGGAGGTGTGGGCGTTATGTCGGGTTTAGGGTTCCGGGATCTTAGGTGGTTTGTGGTTGTAGCCGGCGGTGATGTTTTTGAAGCGGCTACTTGGGGAAAACGAGTCCATCGTCTCAGTTGGTTCATGCGGCTTTCGTCGAGGCTCCTTAACCATGAAAAGACCCTCCGTTTCTTCAGTGAGCTAAGAGGAGAGCACCTCATGGAGGCAGACGTCGTTTTGGGCATCAGTCCCGGAGCGCAAAGAACACGCAGACCCTCAACGCCCCACACCCCACATGCACCCCAAACCCTAAACTCTCAACCCTAGACGAAACCCTAAACCCTAAACCCTGAACCCTGAACCCTGAACCCTGAACCCTAAACCCTAAACCCTAAACCCTAAACCCTAAACCCTAAACCCTAAACCCTAAACCTGCCATGCAGGGTGGACCTGAATGCGAAGAACGCCAAAGGCGTCTACGCGATCCAGGAGGCTGCGAGGCGCAGCCCTGACCCCGGTGGCCTAAACCCTAAACCCTAAACCCTAAACCCTAAACGCTAATCCCTAAACCCTAAACCCTAAACCCTAAACCCTAAACCCTAAACCCTAAACCCTAAACCCTTCTGCTGGAGCCCAGAGTCCTAAAATGTTCGACCAAAAGTCTGCCCGAGAGCCTCAAGCTCTACAACCAGCATGGCTGTGTGGTTCCATGGGTTTAGGGTTTAGGGTTTAGGGTTTAGGGTTTAGGGCTAGATGCTGGGCTTTCTGGGGTTCAACGGGCTCCTGAACAAGGTACCTGAAAGCTTCTTTGTTTGCCAGCGCGGCCTTGTTCCAAGCAGGCTTTTCCTGAACTTGACCTCCCGGTTCCTCAACTGGGTAAAACTACAGCTAAAATCTTGAAAGATGTGCTTAGAGGGGGGATAAGACAACCAGATGGGTCATAATACAGCTGGGGGGTCTTTAGGGTCTCAGAGTGGGATGCCACGGGTCTGGAGGGTTTTTGTTGAGTCGTTGGGGGCCAAGGGCCTGGAGGGTTTTTGTTGAGTCGTCGGAATTTCCAATACCGTTCGTTTGCAGCTCAAGGTGGTTGAGAAAAAAACAGTTCGCGGCTACCACGGCCTTGCTTGGGGTTATATACTCTCTCTCTATGTATATATATATATATGTTTATATACACTCTCTCTCTATATATATATATACACATACATAGATTATATGTATATATATATATATCTATGTTTGGTAATTGTTTTACATATTGTTCTACTTGATAAGAAAAAGCATTGTATTGTATGTTCTATGTTCGTGCTATGGTGCAAAGACAAAGGACGAATCACAACCACCATTATCCAGATGTTGTCCTGAAACTTTAAGGATGTACCATGGGTTGTCTGCAGGGCATGTCCAAACTTATAACGGCACCGCAATAGCCAGTTGTGGTTTCTCCCGTATGGGCCAGCCCACAAACATGGTTCAGTTGTGTTTTCCCCCGTGGGGTTGTGTTTTCTCCCGTTTGGTTGTGTTTCGACCCGGTCGCCCCTAAACCCTAAACCCTTAACCCTAGACCCTAAACCCAAACTCCAAACCCCAAACAGTTGTGTCATGCTGGGCTCAACTTTCTCCGTAAATCTGATAAGGTCCTTCGAGAGTGTCACAAGCCCTCGCAACTAATGCTTGCTGACCTCCTCTCCAAACCTGAGAAGTGCTTAAGCACATGTGCTGATTCGGCACATCGGCTGTTTCCCTTCTGCGGAACGGATGGACTCTATGTCTGTTTCAACCCTAAGCCCTACCCCAAAACCCCAAAACCCCAAAACCCTAAACCCTAAACCCTAAACCCCAAACCCAAACCCTAAACCCGAAACCCTAAACCCCAAACCCTAACCCCTAAACCCCTAAACCCTCAAACCTAAGCCCTAAACCCTAAACCCACAGGTGGGGCTGTGCTGAAGCGCTGCAGGCAGTTGGGGAGGGGGCAGAGGAACCCTAAGCCCTACGTAGGGTTTGGGGTTTGAGGGGTTTAGGTTTGGGGTCGGTGGGTTTTGGGTCGGAGGGTTTAAGGTTTGGGTTTTGGGGTCTGGGTTTGGCTTTGAGGGTTTAGGGTTTGGGGCCTGGGGGTTTGAGGGTTTGGTTTTTAAGGTTTGGGGTTTAGCTTTGGGTTGTGTGGGGCTTGGGGCTTGGGGCTTGGGGTTCCGGAAGCCAGGAACAAGTCTCTTGTGCAATGCCTTCAGCTGTGGGTAGTCAGCGTGTACCAGCATGGAAACCTTATTCATTAGGTTAGGTTTGAAGTTTGAAGTGGTGGCTTCGAATTGGTTCGGGTTTAGGGTCTAGGGTAGCCTCAAACCCTAAACCCTAAACCCTGAACCCTAAGCCCTAAACCTAAACTGCATTAAAACCCGAAACCCTAACCCCAAGAAGGATGATTGGAGAGGTCTCCAAGACATGACGCGGCCACTCAGACACGAATCTCCTATACCTTGACCCTGACCCTAAACCCTAAACCCTAAACCCTGACCCCTGACCCCTGAACCCTAAACCCTAAACCCTAAACCCTGAACCCTAAACCCTAAACCCTAAACCCTAAACCCTAAACCCTGAACGTCGGTTTTTGGGCAGGGTTTGGGCCAACAAGTTCCTCTCTACTAGTATAGATTCAGGTTTTAGGGTTTCGGGTTTAGGGTTTAGGGTATGCCCTACACCGTAAAGCCCGTGCAGCGCTGTCAGGTCATGATCACCTACAGGGCTGATCCGAAAGTGCGCGGGGCTCAGTCAGACCCTCCGATCCACAAAGAACGAAAAGCCTGGAAACCTGAGACCCGCTAACCCAAAGCATCTTCAACCCTAAACCCTAAACCCTGAACTCTAAGCTTCGACCCACGAACCTAAGACCCCTAAACCCTTTATCCCTAAATCGTAAATTCGAGCCTGAGGGTGCCAAAAATGGATCCGAACTTAGAGATCGCCTCTCCGCGCGCTTCCTCTGTTGTTTGTCCCGGGTGTGTTGCGGGCTGTTGGCGGGACGTACTCAGGTTCCATGGGCACTTTTGCTTTCAACCCATCGGCCCTGGGTCCATGAACCCAAAAGCCCCTATAACCCCGACCCCCTTAGGCCCTTCAATATGCCCTAAACCCGCCAAATGTCCTATAAGAACTACTTACTAAGTCGCCCGATCTAGTAGGGGTGCTGCATGCCGACCCAAAGGCGAGCAAGCTACAAGAGGCAGCAATTGAGTTGCTTGTTTGGTTAGGAATAGGTATTTCGGGCGCCTGATATCCACATTTTTACAGGATGCTAGGATGCTGAGGCATTTGTTTATCCCCGCCCGCATATTACTCACAACCCCAACCCCTCCAAATGTCTCTGCGCGCTTAAGAAGGGACCACTCAACTTACTGAATCCCTAAACCCTTAAACCTCGAACCCAAAATTCCCAGCCCCTAGACGAATGCACGCCAAAACACCTACATAGTGAGGTCTTCGGGCTACCAATGTCTTGCAAGCAGAGTCCTTTAGGCTTTAGGCTTTACAACCACAGACCGGGTTTAGGGTTTAGGGTCGATTGTCCTTTGTGAGGTGGCCCCCCCCCCCCCGCACCCCACCCCCAACCCCTGTCCAGGAAAGACGCCAAGGGCCGGTCACTGCTGTCCATCGCCATCGCCGGGATTCCCGAACAGTTTGGGGTTGAGGTCTTACAGGGTTTATGGGGTTATGGGGTTTATAGGGCTTACAGGGTTTGTAGGGGTAGGTTGGGTTTAGAGGGTTTAGAGTTTTGAGGTGAGGGTTTGTAGGGCTAAGGATTAGGTAGCTGCTTTTGGGCTCTGCAACTGGGCTGTTATTTTGTCTTATCTTTCTTCGGTTGTTGCCAAATTCATGATCAAGTCTTGCAGGCCTGGACGGCACAGATCGGATGCCCCAAGCCCCACAACCCTCTGCCCTAAACCCTAAACCGTAGACACTAGACCCCAAACCCCAATCCCTACAGTTGATCAACCCATAGTGTTTAGGATTGAGGGTTCCATCCTCTCAGACAGGCCCCAAAGCTCCGAATCCTGAACCCCCTAAACTTCAAAAACCCTAAGCGTCAAACACGCCTCAACACCACCAACGGCCTCTTCGACAATCCACAGATAAAATTGCACGCATGCCGCAATGATTATTGGTGTAGAGAATGCGAACGATCATTGAGTCCAGCTGTCACTACGAGTGCTGACTACAACAGCTCCGACTTCATGCGCTATGCGCTACCGCTGCCGCTGCCACTGCCACAACAGCAACTGCTACTAGGACGACGGCGACAACGACCTCACCCACCACCATCATCATGATCATCATCATCATCATCGTTGTCATCGTCATTCACATTCTTTCATTCATGGGTAGATCCGTTCACTTTGTTATTCATCCTTCCATGTTCACTTCAACAACTGCTGACTCTTACTTACTACTTAATCTGAGGTCTCTGCCCCCTTAGAGCTCTACTATCAATTGTCGTTTGACCGCCTCCTTGGGATGTACAGTACACTCCCTCAACCCTCACCTCAAAGCTCCCAAACCGCTAAGCCTTAAATCTTAAACCCTGAAGCCCTTAAGCCCTTTAAACCCGAAACCCTAACCCTAAACCCTAAACCTAAACCCTAAACCCTAAACCCTAAACCCTAAACCCTAAACCCTAAACCCTAAACCCTGAACCCGAAACCCTAGGCCGCGGGCCGCAACGACGTGGTGAGAAGCCCAGGGGAGCAGCTCTAGGGGGCTCAGGGGCTTAGGGATTAGGGTTTTTTTAGGGTTTAGGGTCTAGGGTTTAGGGTTTAGGGGTTTAGGGTTTAGGGGTTTGGGAGCTTAGGGTTTAGGGTTTCCGAGGTTTGGGGTTTAGGGGTTTGCGGGTTGTTTGGGGGCTTTTAGGGTTTTGGGGGCTTTCTTAGGGTTAGTTTTCGTCTTTCTTTCTTGGACAGGGGGAAGGACTCTCTTTGGGGGCCCTCTAAAGGGGACTCTGCTATATCTGAGCATACAAAGAAGAAAACCCCTGAGCCCCGTAAGCCTCATATTTTTCACAGCGCCTAGTTCCCAAGAAAGTTGTAGCAACTAGCGTTTAGGGTTTTGTTTGGGTTTAGGGTTCAGGGTTTAGGGTTCAGGGTTTAGGGTTTAGGGTTAGGGACGAGCAGACTTCAGGGTCTGTGACGAGTGGCCAGAGTCAACCCTATAAACTTTCAAGGGTTCCGGTCTCTGAGGACAGGGTTGAGGGTTCAGGGCTCAGACTCAGGGATTAGGGATTAGTGTTCTAACCGAGTAAAGAGGGTCCCCAAAACAAAGCCGGAAGCCCCAAAGGCTTCCTCTCATTACCGGAGAGGGGGGGGTGTGGGGCCGATGGGGTTTCAGATTCTTTTCTGCGGAGAAAATCAGGCCAACCCTAAACCCTAAACCCCACCCCAAACCCTGAAGGGGATTCCACGGGTTACACGCTCACACTGTCAGCTGGGGCCCCGGCTCGTTCTCCAAAATGCTTCAAAAGCATCAGTTTTGACATGGGTTTTCACTCATGCGGGAACCCACGGACCCAAGAGGTGTATCTGCCGAAAATTCTTCCGTGCGTGCGTTTTGGACGAGGTCCAAAACGCAAGCACGTTTTCACGGTTTCTGTGGCCTCTCACAAAGATGCTGCATGTGCCACATTTCTGCATGCGCACGGTTTGACGTGCTGTCGGCTGTCTGTGCAATCTTTGATCGCAAAACGTTTTTGGGGTTGCGGGGTGGGGGGGTGGGGTGGCGGGGGGGGGGGGGTGGGGGGGGGGGGTTGGGGGGTTGGTGGGGGGGGGGGGCGGGGTATTCACGTCCAATCCAAACCTCTTCACCTGAAGTCTCTGGGTTTTGCAAACGTCCGTGTGACCAGCGCGTGCGAATGGCCAGAGCATCCATGTCCGCACGATGAGAACGTCCGTGTGAGCAGTGCGTGCGAATGGCCAGAGCATCCATGTCCGCACGATGAGAACGTCCGTGTGACCAGTGCGTGCGAATGGCCAGAGCATCCATGTCCGCGCGATGAGAACGTCCGTGTGACCAGTGCGTTTGTTCACTAGATTTCCGAAGATGTTCTTTCTTCTCCAAAAGGCCTCTTCGCCGTTAGCATCAGGGCGCCGCGAGAACCAGCACATGGACGAACACAGTGTGCAGACAAGACAACACAACAAAACGTATGTCCTCCCAAGTAACATACAAGGGCTCCTTGACCAAAACCTTGTATTTATTAACATTTACCTTCTGAAAAACCACGATGGAAGTGAACCCGGTAGGGCAAACCCTAAACCCTAAACCCTAAGCCCTACGCCCTGAACCCTAAACCGAATTTACGGGGTGGGGCTCCAGGCTTTAGGCCCTAAACCCAATTATGCACCCCTCAGCCAGCCCTGAACCCAACACCCTTCACTCCTTCACCCATAATCCCAGCCTCCGTAAGCCCTTCACTGGGAGTCAGGAAAAAACCTTAACTCCACACCAAAGCCTGAAACCCTGAACCCCTAAAGCAAAAACCCTAAACGCCCTAAACCCCATCCTTCCTTCCATCCTCAAAAGCCCTTCAAGTTGGCGAACCCAAACTCTAAGCCCTTTTGCCCTCAACCCTCAACCCTCAACCCTAAACCCTCAACCCTCAACCCTAAACCCTAAACCCGCAGAAAGCGCCCTGCAAGCGAGGTGCAGGCCCTGCTTCAACCGCTGCCCGATCCCGTGGAAGTGGTGCCCAAGGAGAATGAGAAGGCCGCAGCCACTTGCAGATTCAGGGTTTAGCGTTCAGGGTCTAGGGTTGAGGGTTGAGGGTTGAGGGAGAACTGTAGGGGTTGGGGAAGTTGACCCAGACCCAAAACCCAAAACCCAAAGCCCTCAACCCCCAAACCCTTAAACTCCTGAAAGCGCATGGAACAAGCATGTCAAGAGCAAACCCTAAACCCTAAACCCTAAACCCTAAACCCTAAACCCTAAACCCTAAACCCTAAACCCTAAACCCTAAACCCTAAACCCTAAACCCTAAACCCTAAACCCTAAACCCTAAACCCTAAACCCGAAGGGATCTCGGAGTCTTTGTGTCATAGCAAGGTCCAGGGGACTCAGAGGCAGGTGCTGACTGGCAAAGCCAAATGAGGGTCTATTTAAAGGTTCATGGGAAGTCATAGGTAGGGTGCTGCGTATATAGACCTTGAGCAAGGCATAAGCAAGGTATTGTATCGATTGCTTTGCATTGATCCCTGCCCTGAACTTTAAATTCGGGTTTAGCATTGAACCCTGAAGAGTAGGGGCTTCATTTCGCAGTCCAGTGAGAGTCTGTCGTTTCTTTTTTCTATCTCTCTCTCTCTCTCTCTCTGGACCACCTGTGTTCATGTCCAGGGCATCGTCAACAACAAGGGCATTGCGGCGGACTGAGAACTCTGGCCATGTGCCCCGTCTAGGGAGGAGGGCACAGTATGAGGTTCCCTGTTGAAGCCGTTTGGCGTCTATAGTGTTTCGGGTGAAGCAGTGCGATCTCTTTGAAGGAACGGGCAGGTGTCGGTGTAGCGCTTCGCAATCCAGAAACCCTACATCCTAAACTCCGAAGAGCAACCATCATGGCCAAACTGCTGCGTGTCCGAGACTTGGAAGCTCAAGTTCGGATTGTTCCAAGGCTGAAGCGGCGTTTGAGAAGCGAGAGAAAGAGTCTAGATCAACCTTAGACCGGGTCGTTCGCAAAGAAATGTAGCAGCAACTTGTGAGAAGGCGCAGGCAGCGAACTCGCGCAAGCACAAGGCTGTAGTTGAGGAGCAGGCGTCCAAGTTCCACGGTGTCAACACAACCCACGTCTTGCTTTTGACCTTTTGGCTACGGCTACAATGGAGACCCGCGGCATCAAGCCCTCGTCCCTAAACCTTGAATCCCGAACCCTAAGCTTGCTTTTCTTAAACCTTACTTGGAGGTTCAGGGTACTTATCAGCCCAGTTCTAACTACACTTAAATGTGTAGGTTATAAGTAGACTTATTGGGTAGGTACCCATGAACGTCCAAGTAAGCACCTGTTCAGGGTCTCGGGATGAGCCGGTGCCCCGAAGTATCTACGCTTTTCTGAAAGCAGCACATGCTGGGAGCCTGCCCGGCACCTTAGGGATAGGATTCAGGGTTTCAGGGTTAAGGGTTTAGGGTTTAAGGTTTAGGGTTTAGGGTTTAGGGTTTAGGGTCAGGTGAACCGGGATGATCTGCCTTACGTTTGTATTCTCCCTACTAGACTACGACGACAGTGTACAGTACTCAAGGAAGATGTGAGTGAAGCACACGGACCACAAGCTTTGGTGCCCCAAAATTGGGGGGTTTAGGGTTTAGGGTCTAGGGTTTAGGGTTTAGGGTTTGGGGTTTAGGGTTTAGTGCTAGAACTCCCTGTTGTAGTGTACAGATGTATCTAGAACTGGGCCCTAAATAAGCCCCGAACCCCAAACCCCAAACTCAAGGGTCCCAACTCTGTGTGCCCTCAACCCTTAACACGAACCGGAAGCCCGAGATCGTAAACCGTAAGCCCCCAAACCCAAGAACCCTTAAATCCTCACGAAACTCTAAACCGTAGACCCTAAAAGCCCTCAGCCCAAACTCCAAATCTCAAGCCCTAGTACCCTAAACCCTCAACCCCTGAACCCTAAACCCTAACCCCTCAACCCTAAACCCCGAACCCTCGAAACCCTAAACATTTTCCAATCAGGCCACGAGCGACAGCAAGGAGCTGCTGGGCAAGGCGGGTCGCCCAAAACCCGGATCCCAACAGTTTATGGTTTGGGGTTTGGAATTTAGGGTTGGGTCTCTCTGGGCTTCTTCGGGTTTAGTGGCTTCGGGTTCTAAGACTCGGAGTTCGGGAGTACTGCACATCCCCCGAACCCCTGACCCTATGTCCCATACTTACACTGTATCTGTACCTGAAGAGCCCTCAATCAGACCCCATAGCTCCCATACTGTACATCCCAGAAACCTCCGAGTCCCCAAAACCCCGCCGAAATCCTGCGCAAGGCCATCGTCATGCGCCGGCGCTTCCTCCAAGTCAAGGCTGATCGTGCCGAGCGGGCGCGGAAGAAGCGCGAGGAGCGTGGGCCGGAACCCTTTAAGGGAGGGGTGGGGGGTGTTTTGGGTTTAGGATTTAAAGGGTCCAGGGCTTTGGCGTTTTTTAGGGGGCTTAGGAGGTTGCTTTTTTTGGAGTCAGGGTTTAGGGCTTAGGGCTTAGGGTTTAGGGTTTAGGGTTTAGGGCTTAGGGTTTAGGGTTCAGGGCTTAGGGCCTGCGTGGGTTTTCAGTCGTTCTTTAAGCTTAGGTGGGGCTCCAAGGGCCTTGGCACCCGATTCTCTCTAAACCCCGGTTTCGGAAGGAACCCTAAACCCTAAACCCTAAACCCTATACCCTAAACCCTAAACCCTGAACCCTAAACCCTAAACCCGAAACCCTAAACCTAATGCCTAAACCCTAAACACTTTCGAATTTACCAAAGCGGAAGGTTGCACTCTTGGCCCCAGGACGCTTTGAAGGCGCAGCGCGAGGCGGAGGAGCGCGAGAGGCTGCAACCTGGCAGTGTTAGCTTCGGGTTTAGGGTTTAGGGTTTAGGGTTTAGGGTTTAGGGTTTAGGGTTTAGGGTTTAGGGTTTAGGGTTTAGGGTTTAGGGTTTAGGGTTTTACGGTTTCGCGGTTTCAGGTGCTTCTTTGTGTGTCGGTCAAGAGGAATAGAACACCCTCCCGATTTCACTCCTGCTTTCTGGGTTCCTCCCCCGTCCCCTCCAATCCTCCATCCTCAAACCGAGTTGAAGTCTGGTTCAGGGCTTTTGGGGGTTCACTCTGGCATTGGGCACTCTGGGGTTTGGCACTCCAGGCTGAGGTTGGGCACTCCAGGGATGAGCGAGGAGTAGACCGAGCGAGGAAAAGAGTTCCGGAAAAGGGAAGAGTTGAGTTTAAAACCAAACAACCCCACACCGAGGGTGGGGAAAAAGAGAACTGGCCACATAAACCCCTAAACCCTAAACCCTAAACCCTAACCCCTAAACCCTAAACCCTAAACCCTAAACCCTAAACCCTAAACCCTAAACCCCAAACCCTAAACCCTAAACCCTAAACCCTAAACCCTAAACCCTAAACCCTAAACCCTAAACCCTAACAGCTGTAACGCCTTACCAAGGAAGGCGGAGCTGGAAGCAGCGGTAAAGGCGGATGAGGCCGTGCAGGAAGGGGGGATGGGTTTAGGGTTTAGGGTTTAGGGTTTAGGGTTTAGGGTTTAGGGTTTAGGGTTTAGGGTTTAGGGTTTAGGGTTTAGGGTTTAGGGTTTAGGTTTAGGGGTTAGGGTTTAGGGTTTAGGGTTTTGGGTTTAGGGTTTAGGGTTTAGGGTTTAGGGTTTAGGGTTTAGGGTTTAGGGCCTTCGGGTTCAGGGTTCAGGGTTTCGGGATGTTTGGGGTTTAGGGATCACTGTTATATAAGGTTAGGGCTTGTAGGGTTCTGCAGAACATCTCAGGGGCTGTGCATGAGATGGCCTAGATCGCGACCTAAAACCCGACAAGCCGAAAAGCCGTGAACAACCCCACCCCTTAACCCAACACCCCAAAACCCAAAACCCTAAAACCCTAACCCTAAACCCTAACCCTAAACCCTAAACCCTAAACACTAAAAGCCTAAGCCCTGACCCCCTACACCCCCAAGCCCTAAACCCTAACCTTATTCTCTTCGGTGCTATGCCCAAGGCCAAGAAGAAGGCGCGCTCCAAGGCCAAAGCTCAGGTGGAGGCCACGCCCCTTGGAACCCCAAAGACTACCGGGTTTTTGGAGGTTTAGGGGGTTTAGGGTTTTGGGTTGAGTGGGCGATTACGGGGGGGATGTAGGGGGGGATTTAGGGGGGGGATTTAGGGGGGGGGGGGGGGGGGGGGGATTTAGGGGGGGGGGGATTGGGCTTTCAGGGTTTCAGGGCTCAGGGTCTAGGGTTCAGGGTTTTCGATCCTGCAGTGCCCTTGTGAGCCCTGAAGCCCTCTAAGCTTCGCGTTGAGGGTGTGGGGGGTTGAGGGTTTAGGGTTTAGGGTTTAGGGTTTGGGGTTGAGGGTTTAGGGTTCTAGGCCCTCAAATACAACGTTACCCCAAGGCTCGAAGGACTCCCATCTCGCAGCCTTGGAGGCCAAACATCTAAGTAAGGCTTCTTTTGGTCCGTTTCGCGCCTAACAATTAGAGGCACCCTGAGCCCTATAAGCCCGGAAGCACCCCCAAAAAAGCAGAATAGGTGCAGCAGTGGGAGTACGTTCATGGCATGTCTCCTTGCTTTGTGTGCAGTACATGGGCATTTCCCAAAATGGATTTAGGGGTTCGGGCTTGGCACCACTTTTTGGGGGGAGACCGAATAAGGATGCGAGTATTTGGGGGGTACCCTCCTTTTTGAGGATGTTATGATAGTACGGAGCCTTGCAGATAGCTTTTGGGTCCCGTGTGAAATGCCGCACCTCATAATGAGGACCTTTCGAATGGACCCTGGTTTAGACGACTGCCCTTTTGCAAACCCGTACAGTCTTCAAACCCTTGATCCAAGAGGGTTTGTGCGGCGTCGCCCGGCAAGGGTCGCGAAAATCCTGGTTCACCCGGTTTAGGTTAGGGCCCTATCTCCTCAACCCAACCGTGAACCCTAAACCCTAAACCCTAAATCCCAAACCCTAAACCCCAAACCCTAAACCCCAAACCCTAAACCCGACTCTTCTCGTTCGTGCTGCTAGGCGTGGCCAGCCGAGAGCGCTGCCCCGAAGGCTGGTTCTTCAGCCCTGAAACACCAGACCGAAGGGGTCTGGTTTAGGGTTTAGGGTTTAGGGTTTAGGGTTTAGGGTTTAGGGTTTCGGGTTTAGGGTGTAGGGTTTAGGGCTTAGGGTTTAGGGCTTAGGGTTTCGGGTTTAGGGTTTAGGGCCCCCTAAACCCCCCCAAATACTCCGAATCTCCTACTAGCCCCTGAACCCCCTGAACCTCCTAACCCAAAGCCCTTAGCCCTGAGCCTCCCCAAACCCCGACACCCAACCGGGCCCCAAACCCTAAACCCTGAACCCCAAACCTCCACAACTTTCCCAAACCTGCCAAACCTCCCAACCCTCCCAACCCTCCTAAACCTCTTAAACCTCCTAAACCTCCTAAACCTCCTGAACCCTCCCACACCTCCTAAACCTCCTAAGCCCTCCCAAACCTCCGAAGCCTGCACCCCAAACCCTAAACCTAAACCCTGAACCCTGAACCCTGAACCCTAAACCCTAGCCCTAAACCCCAAACTTAAGAAGGCGCCGCCGGCCCCACCGCCGCCGCCCGCAGAGCCCGAGGCACCGAAGGCGGAGGCGGAGGCCCCTCCCGAGCTTCTTCCGGCGGGGTTTAGGGTTTAGGGTTTAGGGCTTAGGGTTCAGGGTTCAGGGTTCAGGGTTCAGGGTTCAGGATTCAGGGTTCAGGGTTTCAGGTTTACGGCCAGTTTAGGGTTTAGGGTTTGGGGTGCAGAATTGGTCAGCTGCACGCCACTTGGCACATGCTTGGTGCACACTTGCTTTTGGTTCATGTGGGGATACTGGTGGATTGAGTTTGACTTGTGGGGTCACTTGGGGCCAGAAGGCAAAGGTCCCCCTCTCAACGTGTGCGCGGGAAAAGGTCTGGGCCGGAGGGTTTCGCCATTGGACCGTAGAGTCTTAGAGCCTTCCACTGTTTCTAAAAGCCCGCCAAGGGTCAGGTCAGCCACTTCCGAAAGCCTTCCATTTCGAAATGATCGAGTTAACCCTTGGCAACATTGACGGTCTGGGCCGGAGGGCCTTTTCATTGATGATCTGGCCTTCAAGGCCTCCCAAGGGTCCTTGCACGGCATGACCCTCTGCAGCCTTCTGTGCAAGACTGGGCGGGGCGGGGGCGAATCGAAAACCCGCAAAACCGCAAAACCCGAAAGAGCATCTCGGAGACCCTGAAACCAAAAGCTAAGCCCTACACCCTAAACGCCTTAAACAAATCCCTAGTGCCCTGATAAACTCCGTAGTCTCCTTAAGAACCCGAAAGCCTTTGAATGGCGATCCTGACGCCGCTTCTCAGGCAACGCCTGCCGAGAGGCCCGTCAAGAAGGCGGCAGCTCGGGGATCCAGGGGACAAGGGTTTCGGGGTTAGGGCCCTTGGGTCCGGGGTAGAACCCTAAATCCGTAAACCAGGAAGCTTCCTAAATGCTTGGGTATATGTCCCGCGTTCTAGGTACAGGGCCCCAGAGCTTCAGACTAATAATTAGGGTTTAGGGTTTAGGGTTTAGGGTTAGGGTTTAGGGTTTAGGGGTTAGCGTTTGGTTTTGGGCGTTTAGGGCTTACGCAAAGCAGGACTACTCTATAGCTGCGGTTGCTTGTACCGATGCATGGCCACAAGCTTTCTTCTGCACTGAGACATGTATCCAAGAATTGGAAAGGTTTCGTTTCTTAAAAGTATGGTTTCTGAAGAGTTTAGGTTTGTTCAGGAATCCGGAAGCTCTCTGGAGGCTATCTACGCAGAGATCTCTAAGGTAAGCCTTTAGTGCTAAACCGCAGGGAGGATCTTGAATCCTCAGCCCGAAGGCCAACACCGGGTACGAGTGTGGATCGTTTGTCAACAGCTGTGCGACCCGGAACCCTAAACCCGGAACCCTAAACCCTAAACCCTAAACCCTAAACCCTAAACCCTAAACCCTAAACCCTAAACCCTAAACCCTAAACCCTAAACCCTACACCTTAAACCCGAAACCCGAAACCCGAAACCCTAAACCCTAAACCCTAAACCCTAAACCCTAAACCCTAAACCCTAAACCCTAAACCCTAAACCCTAAACCCTAAACCCTAAACCCTAAACCCTGAGGTGGGCCTGCAGCTCGACCTGGACGCCGTCGAGGAGACGCACGTGGAGGATGAGGAGAACGCGGACCCCGAGGTTCAGGGGCTCTTTAGGGTTTAGGGTTTAGGGTTTAGGGTTTAGGGTTTAGGGTTTAGGGTTGAGGGTTGAGGGTTGAGGGTTGAGGGTTGAGGGTTTAGGGTTTAGGGGTTTGCAACTTTCGGGGTCTGAATGGTGGTCTTTGTGGGGTCCCCAAAAACCCACAGAAAACGTAAGGATCCTGCTATTGGGGCATAAGGGCCCCTATAAGGGGGATTCTGGACTACGATGATTGTGGAATCCTTGTGCTTCTGTGGGTTTTTTGGGGCCCCTACTTGAGTTTAGGGTGCGGTTTGACAATCTAGAATCTCTGTTTGAGCCACAAGATTCTTCCTTATAGGGGTCGTGGGTTGGAGGGTTTGGGGTTTCGTTGTTTTGGTCTCGCGCCCCGGCCTCAGCACATAGGGTTTGCGACTTGTGTAGGGCTTAGGGTCTCGTGGCCACTTCTGGCTGAAGTGCTGCATTGCTTTCTGGCCCCTTAAGCCTTTGACCCAAACACCAAGCACACACACGTTTACCGAGATGCGCCTGCCAAAGAAGCATGCCAACCTGTTGTCACACGGAGCCAGTCTAGGGTAGAAGGTATCATTGAGAGGTCAAAACCATCAAGCCGAAAGGCCCACAAAAAGCCCGAAGCCCTGCAACCCCAAACCCTGAAGCCCTGAAACCCCCCAAGAATCCCAATCCCCAAAACCCTAACCCCTAAACCCTGAACCCTGAACCCTAAAACCTAAACCCTAAACCCTAAACCCCTAAACCCCTAAACCCTAAACACTAACCCTTCAGGTCACGGTGAAAACAAAACTCATTTCCGGTTGCTGCTTCGTTCTTGCTGCGCTCTATTCGGTAGCTAGTGCGTAGCAGGTAACAGCAGCTAGCAGCCAGCTGTTAGTCAGGACTTGCTGCTACAGCTTTCGGTTAGGTAAGGGCTTGCGCGAATATCTGTTTCGAAGTCGTCTTTGTCGCGCGTGGCCATTGCTGCCATGGGCTGCGCAGCTACCGCTGCGAAGTCCGCAGCCGCACCTCCCGACAACAAGGATGAAAAGCTGCAGCGAGGCGGAAATCATGAGACCTTGCATGAGACTCTTGTCATCCTAAACTCCAAACCCTAAACCCTAAAACCCTAAGACGTTTCAGCCGGACGAAGTGTGTTCAAAGTGTGTTGCTGGAAGTACGTCTGAGCAGGTGGCATCAAGCTACTCGAGTGCATGGTCAAAGGGAGCAAGCCAGGGAGGGAATTTTCTGCAGAGATCTCTCTGCTTGGCGGCGGTGTGTCTGTGGCCGCTCAATTTGCGACTAAAGAGCATTTGCCCACTGACTGGCAGCACTACTCGGTGTACGCTGCAAAGGTGGTTTTCGAATATCACAACGATCAGGGAGAAGGCTCCGACATCCGTGTTGACCCTGCAATGGGAGTGCGCCTCCTAGGCGAAGATATCCTGCCGAGTGCAGCCCTTCTCGGATGCGGTTGGGCTCCCGACAACACTATATGGCAGAGGCTTCGAGAGGGTGGCAACATGGCATGGAAAGGAAGGTATGAGATGAGCACGCCAGGGGTGATGGAGACCTGCAGCCAGCGGCAGCTGGCTCCACTGGCCCCATGGCCCCATGGCCCACCATGGCTCCGCATGGTCCCATGGCTCCATGCCCCTGGCCCCTGGAATTTAAGGTCAGGGGTTCTTCACCTGGCAGGCTGTTCTCCGCATACTTGGTGTTGCAGGATGGGATGGGCCGGAGAATAGGCGAGTTCACATTGTTGAACCAGGTTGCCCTGCCTCTGGAGATGGAAACGTTTGCGTTTGAGGTGGAGCAGGTCGCCTTTACGTACCACAATGACCAGGGTGAAGGATTCGACATCCGTGTTGACCCTGCAATGGGAGTCCGCCTCCTAGGCGAAGATATCCTACCCAGTGCATCCCTTCTAGGATGCGGTTGGGGTCCCGACAACACTAGATGGCAGAGGCTTCGAGAGGGCGGAAACATGGCATGGAAAGGGAGGTATGAGATGAGACCTGCTTCAAAGGAATTGCAGCGAGGCGGGGTATGTCTAAAGTCATGGTGCGCTGAAACAGCAGCTGCAACGCCACAGGTGCAGCACCGGTGCCGGACAACGTGGCGCGGAGCTTCCTGAAGGCCTGGGAAGTGGTGCTCACAGGGCTTGGGCCACTTGGGTGGAGGGTCTAGGAGTCTAGGCAACAAGGGTCCATCAAGTCATGTGTGGACTAGAAAGGTGGCCTCTCTGAGGTGATGCTTGCGTTGCTGAAGAGTGCATGTTTTTGCCCCTTTTTGTATCGCGTTGTCTTGCGAGCACCATTGTCTTGCGAGCACCATGAGTCGAAGAGCCTCCTGTCCTATGTGATTTTTGCAGCTTGTCATGAAAAGGAGTGGTGAGGGTTTAAGGTATGGTTTGGAGTCAAAAAGGGTTGTGATAGAGTGTAGGGCTTAGTTCATGTAGGGCTTAGGGTTTCGAGTTCACCGTCTTGGATTATTGTGTACAGTTGTGAGGGGTCCGCAGTCATAGGGTTTAGGGTATTAGGGTTGGCCAGGCGATTGCTGCTGCCGCGACTGCTCGTGCAGTAGGAGGGTGAAGAACCTGGAGGAGACATCTTGCTCCAACCTCCGAAACGCGAGGAACCCTAGGCCCTAGATGGTCCTACACCCTTGGTGGCGCTGGAGAGAGGGAGAGAGCGAGAGAGAGAGAGAGAGAGAGAGAGAGACAAACAGAGAGACAGAGAGAGATGCCCCAAAACCCTAAACCCTAAAGCCTAAAGCCTAAACCCTAAACCCTAAACCCTAAACCCTAAACCCTAAGCCCTAAACCCTAAACCCTAAACCCTAAACCCTAAACCCTAAACCCTAAACCCTAAACCCTAAACCCTAAACCCTAAACCCTAAACCCTAAACCCTAAACCCTAAACCCTACTTGAGTGGGTTGTGGCTAGGCGCTGGATGAGGAGTACGTCCAGGGCGCCGGCGCCAAGGTCCGGGAGCCCAGTTGTAGGAGCCCTGAAGCTCTGTGCCATCTAAGGTTTAGGATTGGGGTTTTAAGAACTTCAGGTTTAGGGTTTAGGGTTTAGGGTTTAGGGTTTAGGGTTTAGGGTTTAGGGTTTGGGGTTGTTTTGGGCATTCTTGGACCATTGAAGCTTCGATGAGGGGTTGAGCGAGCTTCTGCCTGCAGCTAGCACCAATGATGCGGTGGAAAGGGCGCCATGTTGGCAGCACACTTTTCAGGTGGGTGAGTTCTTCGAATGCGAAGGGCACGAGGCCGGAGAGACGCGGTTCAGGGTTCAAGGTGGATGTAGGGGTTTAGGGTTTAGGGTTTAGGTATAGGAGGAGTTGGAGTGTTGTTGCTTTGGGTAGAAGGTCTGGCAAACTAGTATAGGTCAGTTCCTTCTTGACCAACTGAAGCTGCAGTGTCAGACGCTTGTCTTGCAGGCGAGATCGGTGTTTAATTCTTGCCTGTCGCTGTGTCCGGACGACGTGGGTCCAGAACCTTCCTTAGGGTTTAGGGTTCAGGGTTCAGGGTTCAGGGTTCAGGGTTTAGGGTTTAGGGTTTAGGGTTTAGGGTTTAGGGTTTCGGGTTTAGGGTTTCGGGTTTAGGGTTTAGGGTTAGGGTTTAGGGTTTAGGGTTTAGGGTTTAGGGTTTAGGGTCGAAGAATGATTTGCAGCCTTGGCCCTCAGAGCCTGGTACGTCCCGAGGCCCTCAAAGCCAAGCACCGAAAGCCCACAACTCACCCGACCCCGAAACTCAAATCCTGAAACCTCCCACCCCCAAAACCAAACCCAAAACCTTTACCCTCCCCACCCTAAACCCCAAACCCCAAACCCCAAACCCCAAACCCCAAACCCCAAACCCGAAACCCTAAACCCTAAACCCTAAACCCTAAACCCTAAACCCTAAACCCTAAACCCTAAACCCTAAACCCTAAACCCCATCCGTCACAGGAGACCCTCCTTCCCTTCGAGGAGAAGGTGCGCGCAGCCGAAGGCAAGCGGGCCACCATTCAGGCGATCGCCCAGAGCTGGGGCTTCGAGTGCCCCTGACAAGGACAGGGTTTAGGGTTTAGGGTTTAGGGTTTAGGGTTTAGGGTTTAGAGTTTAGGGTTTAGGGTTTAGGGTTTAGGGTTTCGGGTTTAGGGTTTAGGGTGGTTCAGGACATGTCGCTTGTAGTTTTTTACACCCTTCTTGCAACCTTCTGTTCTAAGCCTTGACATGAAATGAGCAAGGCAGCCGACGAAGCACCGTGGTTTGGAGTTGGGGATGTGGCAATTGTTTCGCGCAGAGTTCACGGACCTGTGCCAAGCTACTGCTGTTTGTCTCTGCGATGGATTGACCTGGTGACCTGAGCCCTTGCCTGTGGAGGGATCCAGCAGCGGACCTGTTGTAGCGACCTATAGTTTTTCAGCACGAGTTCACGCGAGCTCTCGAACAGAAAGCTGTTACATGCCTCGGTTCGGTGGGCTTGGCAACATGTCATTGGTGTTGTGCTTTGCAACCAGATCGTTAGGCTTTTAAATTTCAACGCAGCAAAAGGGTCGCCATCTCCACCATCAGGGTACGACATAGCCAACTAGCGTAGCCTGGAGCGCACAAGAGGCTTCGGCCTCGTTGATCATCGCACACGTAAAATGCAAATTTCTTCGTTTATGGTTTGCTGAATACTTCGCTCATGCTACACTTTCGCTCAGTTGTGCTTGGCTCAGTTGTGCTGGCTAGAGAAGAGGATACATTCTTGAACACCCACCCTCCGCTCCCTTTTAGCTTTGGGTTTCCCCTACCTATCTCCTTGGACCCTTGTCGGTTCCCCCTAGTTTTCTCACCCCTGCGGGGGCGCGCCTTGTACCTTTCTGTCCCTACGCCAGATCAACGTTCCCAGCACCTCAGCAGGTGCACGGGTCGCAGTCCAAGCTTCGCAGTTTCACTGTCTCACATGCATTTGCATCGCTTGAGCTTGGCTTTAAAGCCTCTGTTCCGTTTGGGGGCTAACAAGGCACCATCACTTTTCTATAGTCATCTATTGCTTCCTTACAGCCAGAGCTCAAAGCAGACGGCTCTGGATGTGGCACTTCTTCTCACAAAGCGGCGAACCTTGTTCGGGCATCGGATATGGGGAGCTGCCGGCGCTAGAGAGTCGATCTTGTCAAGTGGAACTCAAGAATCAAGGCCTTCGGGATTGATGATGCTGATATAAACCGAAACCCGAAACCCGAAACCCTACACCCTAAGCCCTAAACCCTAAACCCTAAACCCAAAACCCAAAACCCAAAACCCAAAACCCTAAACCCTAAACCCTCAACCCTTCTGAACCCCAAGCTTCAAACCGTCTGTCGGCTGTCGGTTCCCATCTCCGGGATGTCCTTGAGGGGCAGCCGCTACAACCCGGGCCTTCCTGCTGAAATAGGGTTTAGGGTTTAGGGTTTAGGGTTTAGGGTTTAGGGTAAATCAGCAGAATGACTTTGGCAAAGAAGGCAAAGAAGAGAATAGACGAGGAATCTATTTTATGAATCTATTTGGCAAGGTATCGCCGTGGCTCCGCTGCCGGATGCAAAATGGCTTCATCTGTGAGGTCTTAATTTTTCATAGGCTGTCACCCAAACTCTCCCCAGACATGCCACGGTCCCGAATACTAAAAAGAGAGGCTGCTATGGGATTTTGCTGAACTATCTACCGTGCCATGATCGTACTCATCATCTAAAGCTAAGGTACAAAGAAGCTGTCTGGGATGAGATTTCACGACATGTCGGTCTCCGTCTCTCTGTTCTGTCTCCGTCTTTATCTGTCTGAGCGGGTTGAAAGGTGCTTGCAAGCTCGTGTGTGTTGCTCGCGTGCTCAACTCCAAAACTACCATGATGCTTGTTTTTTTTTTTTCAGTGGGTCCCACACCAAGAGAACCCCGAATCCCCTGACCCTAACCCTAAACCCTAAACCCTAAACCCTAAACCCTAAACCCTAAACCCTAAACCCTAAACCCTAAACCCTAAACCCTAAACCCTAAACCCTAAACCTTAAACCCTAAACCCTAAACCCTAAACCCTAAACCCCTAAACCCTAAACCCTAAACCGTGGCTCTGCGAGATCTTGGAGCCCCCCGGAAGGCCCTTGAGGAGAACGAGGAGGCCGAGGCTGAGGCCGAGACCGAGGAGCGCAAGGAAACTGAGGCAAGGCTAGGGTTTGTTTAGGGTTTAGGGTTTAGGGTTTAGGGTTTAGGGTTTAGGGATTAGGGTTTAGGGTTTAGGGTTTAGGTTTTAGGGTTTAGGGTTTAGGGTTTAGGGTTTGGGGTTTAGGGTTTAGGGTTTGGGGTTTGGGGTTTAGGGATTAGGGTTTAGGGTTTGGGGTTCAGGGTTTGGGGTTTGGGGTTTGGGGTGTGGGGTTTGGTTTGGGGTTCACAGAATCGGTTAAAGTATTCAGGGGTTTTTGGGGGCGTTTGAGGGGGCTATAGTGGTTTGAGGGTCCTTAGTAGGGTGTTTTGGGGGTTTAGGGTATTGATGGGGTTTAAGGGGGTGTGGGGGGGTGTGGGTTTAAGGTTTTGGGTGGTCGGTTGTCTTGGGTGGTTGGGGTTCAAGGTGCTCTTCGGGGTTTGGGGAATTGGGATCCTATGCGCTTTTCCTACACCCTTCCGACTGAGCAGGGTTCATGGTGGCACGTCTAGAGGGCACTGCTCGCGCCCTGAGGCCGCAAAGCTTCATTGCACCCGAAACCCCAAAGGCGGAGATCCTGATGGATGCGGCTGGGGGCGCGAGCCAGCTGCTGGGCAAAAGCAGTTAGTCGTGGATGGGGTCAAGCCGAGGATTGCAGACCCCAAGCCCTAAACCCTGGGGTCAAGCCGAGGATTGCAGACCCCATCCACCCTCAACCCTATAAAGCCAAAACCCTCAACCCGATAAAGCCTAAACCCTGAACCATAAAAACCGAAAGCTCCGAGTTTTGGGGTTCATCTATGGAAGTCATGTCTTATATCGCGGAATAAATCCCTCTGTTTCTCGCTTTCTCTCTCTCTCTCTCTCTCGCTCTCTCTCTCTCTCTCTCTCTCTCTCTCTCTCTCCTCTCTCTCCCTCCCTCCTCCCCTCCCTCCCTCCCTCCCTCCTCCCATCCCTCCTCCCTCCTCCCCCCTCCCTCCCTCCCTCCCTCCCTCCCTCTCCTCTCTCTCTGTACAAGACACACATGTATATGTGTATAGGTACATATGTATGTGTGTGTGCTATATATATGTATATATATATATATATATATTTTTGTGTTTTGGAAACACATATGTATGAGTGCTAGCTTGCACGGAATACTGTCGGACCTTGTCTAGAAGGTTTTTTGGTTTATCTAGGGCTTTCAAGGGGTTCGCTTTCGGGTTCCGGACGATGCTCTCAAAAGTGTGACCTTTTGGCATGCCAGTGAGTCTTACCCGCCAGTTCATATCCGGCGGAGTGAGCGGATTCTGTTTGAGCCTTCGTATTTGGATCAACCCAGGTGGTGGGCTGAGTATTTCTCTCCAGGAGATGGGGGAGTCTCGAAGAACCTTCCTAGGAGAGCAGCTGCCCCGACTCAAACCCTAAACCCTAAACCCTAAACCCTAAACCCGAAACCCTCAACCCTCAACTCTAAACTCCAACCCTAAACCCTAAACCCGAAACCCTCAACCCTCAACTCTAAACTCCAACCCTAAACCCTAAACCCGAAACCCTAAACCTGAAACCCCAAACCCCAAAGCCCTAAACCCCAAACCCCAAAGCCCTAAACCCTTAAACCCCAAAGCGGCTAGAAGCCCCAAAGCCTGCTAAAAAGAGGCTCCAATACCCCTTAATTAAGGAAGATTCCTTAAAGCCCTCTTGTATTTTAAAGGAATATTCCTTAATTAAGGGGTATTGGAGTCCCTGGGGTGCTAACAAGAGGTTCAGCACCCTAAACCCTAAACCCCAAACCCCAAAGCCCTAAACCGCAAGAGCCCAAAAGCCTGAACCCCAAACCCTACACCCTAAACTCCAAGAGCCCCAAACGCCTGCTAAAAAGAGGTTCAGCATGCCAGACCAGAAGGGCCGGCTGCCGGTGCACGTCGGGGCGGTGTCCAAGCGTCTGGACACGATGACGCTGCGCCCTGGCCGTTGAAGGTTTTCTGGAGTTTAGGGTTTAGGGTTTAGGGTTTAGGGTTTAGGGTTTAGGGTTTTTGATATGGGTTTATAGGGGGTTTAGGGGGTTCTCTTGGGTCTTCGGGGAGTTTTTCAGGGGTTTTATAGGGGCTTTAGAGGGTTTCATAGAGGTTTTTTTGGGTTTTATCGGGCTTTAAACATAGGGTTTTGTAAGGTTTTGGGGTTTTAGAGGGTTTTGTAGTTGTTTTATTGGGTGTTTACGGGGTTTTGTCGGGTTTGAGTATAGGGAGAGGGGTTTAAAGGTGTTTAAAGGGGTTTATAGGGGTTTGTAGGGGTTGATGAGGAGTTTACAGGGCTTCATAGAGTTTAAAGGGGTTCGAAGGGACAAAGGGTGGTTTGTAGGGTTTTGTACCCTAACACCCTAAAACCCTAAAACCCAAAAACCCTAAAACCCTAAAACCCAAAAACCCAAAAACCTAAAACCCTAAAACCCTAAAACCCTAAAACCCTAAAACCCTGAAACCCTGAAACCCTAAAACCCTAAAGCCCTAAGCCCTATATGCCCTATAAGCCCTATAAGCCCTATAAGCCCTATAAGCCCTATAAGGCCTATAAGCCCTATAAGTTCTATAAACCCTATAAACCCTATGAACCCTAAACCCTAAACCCTAAACCCTAAACCCTAATCCCTAAACCCTAAACCCTAAACCCCAAACCCTAATCCCTAATCCCTAAACCCTGAACCCTAAGCCTCACACCAAAAGCGCAGAAGGCTCCTCGAGTTGCGCGCGAACGTGGATGCCGCGGACAAGGAGCCGACCTCGCCACACCTAAACCCTAAACCCTAGACCCTAGACCCTAGACCCTAAACCCTAAACCCTAAACCCTAAACCCTAAACCCTAAACCCTAAACCCTAAACCCTAAACCCTAAACCCTAAACCCTGAGTGTCGAGGTTTTTGTGTACTTTTTGCCTGAGAGCGCTTCTGGTCAGGAGTTTAGGGGTTTAGGGACTTCCAGTGCAGGGTTTAGGGCTCAGGGTCTAAGGTTCCTGGAACTTCTTAAATTTGGTTTATATTTAGGGTTTAGGGTTTAGGGTTTAGGGTTTAGGGTGTAGGGTGTAGGGTTTAGGGTTTAGGGTTTAGGGTTTAGGGTTTAGGGGTTAGGCCAGCGACGGTACCTGCAATCCGGGCCTTCGACAGCTTACATTCCGAAAAGCCTGTGCACTGCGTTTTTCGAGTAGGTGTTGCGATCTTCGCCCTAAACTCTGAGCCCTCAAACTTAGGGTTTAGGGTTTAGGGTTTAACCTACACCGAAACCTTAAACCGCCGGGTTTTGCAGGTTTATGGTTCTTCCCAACCCCTAAAGCTTCTGCGAAACCCTAAGCCTAAACCCTAAACCCCGTAGCCCCAAAACCTAAATCCCCAAACCCTGAAATCCCTAAACCCGAAACCCCCTAAACCCCTTCTAAACCCCCTAAACCCTACAGGGTTTATAGGGACCCTGGGATGCTTGGAAGGAGGGCAACACACCCTAAACCCTAAACCCTAAACCCTAAACCCTAAACCCTAAACCCTAAACCCTAAACCCTAAACCCTAAACCCTAAACCCTGAACCCTGAACCCTGAACCCTGAACCCTAAACCCTAAACCCTGAACCCTAAACCCTAAACCCTAATCAACCCACAACCCTAAACCCTCAACCCTAAACCCTAAACCCTAAACCCTCAACCCCTAAACCTAAACCCGAAAGGGCTCCCTGGGATTCTTGGAAGGATGGCAACACACCCTTGATCCTCGCGGCCCGCCTGGACGACCGCTGGATGGTGGAGGTGCCCAGCAAAAAACCTTGAGGCCTAAAGCCCTCATCTTGATAGTTGGGGATGTTTGGGGTTTAGGGTTTAGGGGTTGAGGGTTTAGGGTTTAGGCTAATTCTTGGGTACTAGAATTCCTAAGTAACAGCTAAAGTTATGGTTTTTTTGCTAAGGTCAAGGATGAGCCTTCGACCCGAAACCCGAAGTAGGTAGGCCCTTGGGACATTTTGTCTTTTCCTTTTAACAGGATCATTCAGAGGGTTTTTAAGGGCCAACCTAGCGAAGGTTTAGGGTTCTTAGGGGGTTTGGGGTTTGGGGTTTAGGATTTAGGGGGTTTAGGGTTTTAGGGGGTTTGGGGTTTAGGGGGTTTAGGTTCCAGAGGGTTTGGGGTTTTAGGGGGTTTAGGGTTTCGTAGAACCGGCCTGGACTCAGAGTACATTTAAAGGCTTGTCCATAGCGTCCTGCCACAACGTTAAGAGGGGTTTCTGAAGCCGTTCAAGTGGGTCAACTTTTTAGTGTCTGAGGACGAATCCTGCCTCTGGTGCCACAGGATGCTGCTAGATTCAGCGAGACGACTCGCTTCTTCTGGCATGAATCCGATGTTAAGGTCGGGCCTTGACAGCCAATCGCTTAGGGTTTAGGGTTTAGGGTTTAGGGTTTAGGGTCACGATGTACTCAGCACAAGATTCTTGAGCCCGTGCGCTCCAGCGAACGGTAAGAAGGCCGAGGCCTGTACCCACAGCCCTCCAAGCACTTGAGCACACCAACCCTAACTTCCCAAACCCGAACTCCCCTAAGCCCTAAACCCCAAACCCGAACTCCCTAAACCCTAAACCCTAAACCCTAAACCCTAAACCCTAAACCCTAAACCCTAAACCCCAAACCCCAAACCCTAAACCCTAAACCCTAAACCCTACACCTCCATCCCAGAGGTCATCCTGAAGTTCGGCGCCGACACGGGTATCAGGCCTGGCGCTCTGAGGGATGGCGGGAAGTCACACCCTTGAATTTAGGGTTTAGGGTTTAGGGTTTAGGGTTTGGGGTTTAGGGTTTAGGGTTTAGGGTTTAGGGTTTGGGGTTGAGGGTTTAGGGTTTAGGGTTTAGGGAGTTCGGGTTTGGGGGAGTTAGGGTTCCCCTAAATTTTCATTCTAGACCCTCTTGTAGAATGAAGGCCCACGTAGCCCGTTTAGGCTCTGCTTGGGCTTTGTTTTGGCTTAAGGTGATATGATAGGATCCCAGAATTTGTTGCGTTAAGGCTTGAAGGGGACGATGGGCGATGTGAAAGATCTGCTTTGCTGGTGTGCGAGAGAGAGCGAGAGCTTTATGCACAGTTGACTACCCCGAACCCTAGACGCGGCCCTAAGCCCCAAAGCCTCGAAAGCCTCGAAAGCCTCGAAAGCCTCGAAAGCCTCGAAAGCCTCGAAAGCTAAATTGGCACATGTTGACACGGGCCTGTGCCAGGAACTCTGACAACGAGACCTGCTACTCCTACGCCACGGCGCACGTGAAGGAGCTAGGGGACGCCCTAAATGCCCTACAGCTTACGCTTCTTCTTTTTTTTTTTGGGGGGGGGGGGGTGGTGGAGGGGTGGAAAGGGGAGGGAGTCCTCGTACGGGCCAAGCCCCCAATCATTTCCATAGCTCCCCAAATGCCTAAAGGAGTTGATCCTCCACTGGGTCCAGCAGCAGAAGTACACGCCGAACGTGGTGTTTCCGCTGCCCCCGTGCCCGCTGCAGCAGCTGTACCGGGTGCCTCGCGCTGTTACAGGTTAGGTCCGAAGAAGCCCCGAGCCCTAAACCGTACAAGAAAACTGCTGCAAGCGGTGAGCCCTAGCACCGCAGGTACCCCCAAACCCCAGGTCCTAAACCCTAAACCCTAAACCCTAAACCCTAAACCCTAAACCCTAAACCCTAAACCCTAAACCCTAAACCCTAAACCCTAAACCCTAAACTCCAAACCCTAAACGCTAAACCCCAAACCCTAAGCCCTAAGCCGCTCAAAACCCGAAGCCTCCTCAAGCTCCAGAGGCGTCGACCGCGAACTTGATTCCCTCGAATCCCTTGAGCCCCTAAACCCCAAGCCCCTGCCGCACGGAGCTTCGGGGCCCTAAACCGTAAACCCTAAACCCTAAACCCTAAACCCTAGACCCTAGACCCTAGACCCTAAACCCTAAACCCAAAACCCAAAACCCTAAACCCTAAACCCTAAACCCTAAACCCTAAACCCTAAACCCTAAACCCTAGACCCTAAACCCTAAACTCTAAAACCCTAGAACCTCAAAAACCTAAACTCTAAACCCCAAAACCATTTCTACAATTAGCTTCACAGGATTGTATGGGTGTTGCTTCGCTCGCCCACGGCATCTGCTCAGGTCCGTGTGGAGGCCATACCAATGCCGCTGGTCAGCACTTGGAACCCTAAACCCGGATAAGAATGAAGGTTTAGGGTTTCGGGTTTCGGGTTTAGGGTCTAGGGTTCAGGGGTTGGGTAAGCATTGGCTGGCTCGCATTGATTCCTACACGTCATGAGAACGAACCCCTATCGTTCTCCATGACGCCAGCTCTTATCCCCAGTGCCCCCCGCGCCCCGGGAGGTAATGAGGCTTCATGGTTCAGGGCCAAGAGGGCTGAGGGCTTCAGTGCCCCCAAGCCTCAACCCGTAAGTAGCAATCCGAAATCCGAACTCCTAAGAGGTAATAGATGCTTCGAATAGGCTCTGAAGCTTCTTTGGCCAGAGGGTGCTTGCAAGCCATTCTCAGAGACCCTCCCTGATCCGGTGCCGCTGAGGTTAATGCACCTGCCAGAGCTTGAAGAACAGGCTTTTGGGTGCGGGGGTGCGGAGAGGGGGTTTTGTGCTTCGGGTTTAGGTTTAGGGTTTAGGGTTTAGGGTTTAGGGTTTAGGGTTTAGGGTTTAGGGTTTAGGGTTTAGGGTTTAGGGTTGATTGGGAGTGGTGGATTTCTCAGCTGTTGAAATCCTAGGGAGCCATGGGCTCCAGACAGTGCGTGAAGGTGTGAGGGTAGTTCAAAGTAGAGTCAGAAGTAAGGCAACATAGACCTTTGCACCTTTATCACTACCCCATGAGCCTTCAAGTATAGATGAGTCTAGGATTTTAGGGCTTAGGGTTTAGGATTTTGGGGGTTAGGGTTTCTACGGAGAAGGACAAAGACATCCCTCCCCTGTCCCCCGCCCGATACTCGCCGAATCGCATGCCAAACCCCCAAAGCCCTTAAACCCTAAACCGGGTTTAGGGTTTAGGGTTTAGGGTTAGGGTTTAGGGTTTAGGGTTTAGGGTTTAGGGCTTAGGGTTGATGCTCGTGTCAGACAAGTCTCGGCAAGTCTCCCAACTAACGATCAGGGCTTTTGGGTTTACATTTCTACTCGTACTTCCCTTCTGGTCCCTTTAGAAATATACTATATTTAGGGTTTTCTAAGGCAAAAAAAACCTAAATGGCCCCTTTAGACCTTTAGAAATATACTCTAAGAACCCCCCAAAGGCCTGGTCGAATTGTTAAGGCCCTTCTACTTAGCCCAAGCCGGGGATGAGGGTTCTATCTCGGCCTCCCGCAAGGTTCTGCAGTTCTTCGCGAAACTGTCCTACGAGACTGGCCTTTCATGGTGACCTTGAGCCCTAAACCTAAACCCTAAACACCCTAAACCCTAAACACCCTAAACACCCTAAACACCCTAAACACCCTAAACACCCTAAACACCCTAAACACCCTAAACACCCTAAACACCCTCAACCCCCTAAGCCTCCTAAGCCCCCTACACCCCCTAAACCCTAAACCCTAAACCCGAAACCCTAAACACTAGACGTGAACTTCGAGCCTGCAAGACTAAGCTCTGGTAGCCCCTCTGGGCTTCTTGATCGTGCAAGGTTTAGGGCCGTAAAGGTTTCGGGTTTAGGGTTTAGGGTTTAGGGTTTGGGTTTGTAAGGGGCCCAGGGTGTAGTCCCCGTTCTGTTGTTGCTCTGTTGTTGGGCTCTTTTGGCAACCCGTTCGTGCCGTGACCCAATTCCTACGCGGTCTCCCCGACGCCTCGACAGAGAGAGAGAGAGAGATTAGGGTCTTCCTAACAAACAGACCAGCGGACTTCGCGCGCCCTTTGGGGCAGCCTTCCCTTCGGGGGGGCTAAGCGTGCAGGAGAGAGAGAGAGAGAGAGAGATTAGGGTGTAGGGTTTAGGTTTAGGGTTTAGTTTCGGGCGAGGGAAACCTGACAAAGCCCCAAACTCTGCCCTAAAGCCTAAATCCAAAATCCTGAACCCTAAATCCTGAACCCTAAACCCCAAAACCCTAAACCCTAAACCCTAAACCCTAAACCCTAAACCCTAAACCCTACACCTCGTCACCAAGGAGAAGCCGATGCGGATCATTGTCCCCTCGGAGCCCATTCATGGGTGGCCCAAGGTCGGGGCTTAGAAGGGTGAGGGTTCAGGGTTTAGGGTTTAGGGTTCAGGGTTTAGGGTTTAGGGTTTAGGGTTCAGGGTTTAGGGTTTAGGGTTTAGGGTTTAGGGTGGGGTTTAGGGCTTGGGGTCTGTTTTTTTTTTCGAGTTGGGGTTCAGGGTTTCCAGTTATATAGGGTTTTTGGGTTTAGGGTTTGCGGTTAGGTTGCAGGGTCTTGGGGTTTAGGGCATAGAGTTTGGGGTTCAGGGCCTCTTGGGGTTTAGGGTCTGGCAGTTTCAGGGATCGGGTGCGAGGAGCTGACTGCGAAAGCACTGTGCCAGAAATCTGAACACTAAGCCCTGAGCCCAAAACCCTGCGGTTTAGGGTTTAGGGTTTTGGTTTTACCAAAACCTCACCCCTAAACCCGAAACCCTCAACCCTGAGCCCAAAGCCCGACATCATAAGGAAGCCCAAAGCCTGAACCCTGAAACCTTGAAACCCTAAACCCTAAACCCTAAACCCTGAACCCTGAAACCTTGAAACCCTTAAGGAAGAAGGCAGGGCCTGAAAGAAGAGTTTTCCACAGTTCTTTGCAGTACGACATCCTTGGAAAGTGCCCTCACCCCTGCACCGGATGTAGTTCCTCCGTACCTGCAGAAGCCCTAAACCATAAGCCCTAAACCCCAAGCCCTAAACCATAAACCCAAAAACCTAGGCCGTTGATAACCCCATCAGGGGTCGCCTACAAGAGTCACTCCAATAGTCCTGTGCTGGAGGGTCCGTTGGTTTGAGGGGTTGTTGGGACTCCATGACAGGGCTTCTGCTATGCGGACTATTCTGAGAAGCAGCACGCTTTGGACATCTGCAAGGCCACTCTTTTCTTGACGGAGGGGCTGTCTTGGGGGGGGGCGGGCTGTTAGGGGTCCTGGGTTGGGTGTGTTTAATGAGGGCTCAGGTTAAACCTTCCATCCACCCGAGGCGAACTTGCCCCAGGGGTTCGCGGCAGCTGGGAGTTGAGGGCTTTTGCTTCTTCCAGTTGGGGAGGGGGCCCGGGAAGGGTGAGGGAGGAGGGGGGAAAACTAACTAAGCCCTCAACCAGCGCGTCCCTGGGCCCTAGGCCCTCCCACCCAACATCCTTTATTCTGCAAAACCCTAAAGCCTCAACCCTCAACCCTTCACTTCGCACTGAGTTGTTTCGGGCTGGCCGGGCCGGCTTTGGGGTTTCAGGGTTAATATAGGGGTCGGACTAATTACTGCTTTTTCGAGCTGGTGTTGAACAGAGCTTCTTCATTTGGTGGTGCTACTTGCGGCGATTTTCGTTTGGACGGCAGCTTTCATGGACTGGATGGCTGGCGCCTTGTCTTGGCTCCCCTCCTTTTCTGCTTTTTCGAGCTGGCCTTGGCGACAGTCTGTACTTTTTGGTGGTGAGCGCCTTTGGTTTACAACTGGGCTCGGCGGCGACTTTCAGGCGTCTAACCGCTTTTCTAAGTAAGCACAGGTTGGCGACCTACTACGACTACGACTTACTGATATCATTCGCTTATGGTGCCCTTATGATTTTACTTATTGTGAGGAGCCTCGAATTCGTCGGCTTCGAACCATGAACCCTCATCTCGCCGGCGAAAACTCTAAAGTACTCAAGGGGCGCTTCTCGGTGGTTCTCTACCGCACCCTGAGATACGTAGACTTTTTGCTCCTGAACTTAAGGTTTCGGGCAAACCCTAAGCCCTAAGCCCTAAGCCCGAAATAGACCCTAAACCCTAAACCCTAAACCCTAAACCCTAAACCCCAAACCCCAAACCCGAAACCCTAAACCCCTAAACCCTAAACCCTAAACCCTAAACCCTAAACCCTAAACCCTAAACCCTAAACCCTAAACCCTAAACCCTAAACCCTAAACCCTAAACCCTGCACAAGTGGCCTCACCCGAAGCAGGCGTCGAAGGTAGATGGCATCTTCATGATGCGGCGCCGGCTGAACTTCATCAACCAGGGTGTGCACTACCAGTACAAGGCAGACTCGTTGACAAAGGGTGGTTGCTTGCTGTTGGTTAGCAGGGAATGAGGGAATGAGGCACCCTATACAGTATCCCCGTATGTATAACCTTTAAGGGGTCATATAGGGTTCCTCAGTCCATTATTCCCTACTAAACCAACAGTAAGGTTGTGTGTTGACTGAGAGGTCCATTGACGATCCATGGGCAGTTGAGTGTCTGCTGTTGAGGGATTATACTAGGGTTTAGGGTTTGGGGTTTAGGGTTTCAGGGTTGGGCGTCAGAAGTTCGGCTGATGTCGAGTTTCTCAAGCAAGTGCATGTGCAAGGGGCAATAGATGCCCATGCGGTGTGGCGGGACTCACATTGAGCAATATTGAGCACACGTGCGACACCAAGCTCACTCCGGACCAGCCTCCGTAAATCCTAAACCGTAAAAACCCTAAACCCTAAACCTTAAACCCTGAACCCTAAACCCTACATAAACCCTGCCCCAGATCATCATTGGAGGACCCGACTGCCGAGGAGGCGGCCAAAGAGGAGCCGAACGAGCCCTGAAGGGACGTCACGGATTGCGCAACGAAAGCCGCCAGACAGTAGCAGAGTCGGGGCGTGGAGTGACGTCTTCGAAGTGCGCCAGACCCTCAAAACCCTACCACAGGCCTATGACTCTAACTATGTGGGGGTTTAGGGTTTAGGGTTTCGGGTTTAGGGTTTAGGGGGGGTTGGATGCTGTTGGCAACTATTCTGGACACCTGTACTAAGCCGGTATGGATTGTATGGAACCAATTCCAGCTGCCTGGCCGCGCATCTGGCCTTGAAGCGATCTAGCTAGGATGAAGATGTGACTTGTTGATGGAGACACTGCCCGAAACCCTAAACCCTAAACCCTAAACCCTAAACCCTAAACCCGAAACCCTCTACCCTCTAAACCCTGAACCCCAAACCCCAAACCCCAAACCCCAAACCCCAAACCCCAAACCCCAAACCCCAAACACCAAACCCTAAACCCTAAACCCCAAACCCCAAACCCTAAACCCTAACCCTAAACCCTGTGACCAGCGCCATTCCACGCCTCTCCCGTAGTTGAATTCGCGAGAGGCCACACGACGCCCCCATGGGTGCAATTCCAGTAGCCCCTCCCTGGCGACTTTAGGCTTCCGATGGGGTGTAGGGGTTTGGGGTTTAGGGTTTAGGGTTTAGGGTTAAGGGTTTAGGGTTTAGGGTTAAGGGCTTAGGTGCGCGCCCGGAAATTCGGAGATCTTGCCCCCAAAAGTATACACAGCTTCTTGCGTGCATGGAATTCGAAGTTTGCACGAAGGCAAAGCGCACCTGCCAACTGCGGTTGAGGCTTGGAAAAAGGGGGTTTAGGGTTTAGGGTTTAGGGTTTAGGGTTTAGGGCTTAGGTTCCCGTATTGAGGATACCGTCTTCTGGGGTTGCTTGGATCCTACAACAAGGATAATCGAGTGTTTGGGGGTGCCGTAGGGCCCTCTCAGCCCTTAAAACCAAAACCCATAAACAGCTGGCCAGCAGGGAGAAGGGCCTAAGGCTTCAGGATTCAACGCTGCCAGGTTGTCAGCTTCATCATTGCGCGAGGTTTCGCGGGGTGAGAGGGGGCTTGGCACGGTAGTGCTCACCAGTATCAAGGAGCCACCCTGAACCATCTAACCTTGAATTGTAATCCCCCAAGCCCCAACACAACCCCCTAAGCCTCAGGGTTTTGGGGTCTTGAGGGTTTTTTGGGTCGTTGGGGTCTTTGGGGTTTTGCAGGTTAAGGGGTTTGAGAGTTTGGGGTTTAAGGTTCAGTCATGGGGGATGAGGCGCTGCGGGTAAGAATGAGCCCATGGCAGTAGCGAAATTGTAGTTCTGAGGTTGCATGTTCGTGCCCTAAACCCTAAACAGAACCTAAACCCTTTTTCGAAGCATGGCTATGAGTAGTTAGATGTTAGGCGACGTGCCCTTTTCGATTCCCTAAACTCCCCCCCTAAACTCCCCAACAAACTTTTCGGAATCTGCGCAAGGGTAGACTGTTTGGGAGAGTTTTGGTCAGGCCCCCCCCTCTCCACATGGACCAGGTGTTAAAGAGCCCACACGCCGGCGCAGCTTGCGAGCACACGTGGTAATAGATCTCCCGCACTTCCGAACCGAGACCCTAAACCCTAAACCCTAAAAAACCCTAAGCCCTCAACCCTAAACCCTAAACCCTAAACCCTAAACCCTAAACCCTCAACCCTAAAGCCTAAATCCGAAAATCGAGACTCCTGACCCCAAACCCAAAAGTTGGGAGATGTCTAACTCCGAGCTCTCAGCCTCGCTCCAAGTCATCGGCCTCCCCGAATTCCCACAAGCCCCAGCTCCAAGCCTAACCCTAGACCCTAGACCCTAGACCCTAGACCCTAGACCCTAGACCCTAGACCCTAGACCCTAGACCCTAGACCCTAGACCCTAAACCCTAAACCCTAAACCCTAAACCCTAAACCCTAAACCCTAAACCCTAAACCCTAAACCCTTAACCCTTAACCCTTAACCCTAAACCCTCAACCCGAAATCCCAAACCCCATGGCCACTCGCAGCAGAGACGGCCGGTGCTGTCGGCCGACATGACAGCTGCAGTTGAGGAACCCTCCTGAAATCCAAAGCCCTGAACCCTACAGTAGGGTTTAAAGTTTAGGGTTTAGGGTTGAGGGTTTAGGGTTTAGGGTTGAGGGTTTAGGGTTGAGGGCTTCGTGTACAACAGGATCCGGCTGCGGGGAGAGATTGGGGCTTTTGCTCGGGTCCTGAAAGGTCTGTGTAGGTGCTGAAGAGGACCATGGGACACCTGGGTTTCGGGTTGAGAAGAAACTCCAAAACCCCTTAATTAAGGAATATACCTTGAATCATATTGGGGTTCCTATTCTATTTTAAGGGATACTCCTTAATTAAGGGGTTTGGGAGTCTCTGGGTGAGAAGATCTACCCAAAGGTTGCTGAGAGATAGACTGCAAGACGTAAGTCGTGAAGCCAAAGCCCTGAACCCTAAACCCTGCAGCCTCGATTGTTAAAATTTTTAGAGCCCTAAACCCTAAACCCTAAACCCTAAACCCTAAACCCTAAACCCTAAACCCTAAACCCTAAACCCTAAACCCTAAACCCTAAACCCTAAACCCTAACCTAAACCCTAAACCCTAAACCCTAAACCCTAAACCCTAAACCCTAAACCCTAAACCCTAAACCCTAAACCCTAAACCCCAAACCCCAAAACCTAAACCCTCAACCTTAAAGCCTAAACCGTGAAGGACTTCCCGAAAGAGTGGCCTCCAGTGAAGCTGAAGGCAGGGCCTTGGGGCTCAGAGTTTCACGACCTTGGTCACCTTGGTCACCTTGGCCACCCCCCCCCCCGCCCAAACCCGAAGTATGGGCTTGGGGTTTAGGGTTTAGGGTTTTGGGTTTAGCGAGAGGGTGGGTTGGGGGGGGAGGATAGCATGTAGGGTGGACGTGGAATTTACGGCAAGAGCCGTCTAGAGTTGAGGTTGGAGGGTGTAGTAGGGCTGCAGGGTGGTGATTTAGGGCATGGGGTACGTAGGTAGGCTGGGGCCTTTACTTCCGTGGGGCCTTTACTTCCTTAGATTTCAGGGACCGAAAAGGGGTCACTGGTCTAAGGGTTCGGGGTCTTGATATTTTGAGAATTGGGCAGGGCTCCAACCTCCGAGAGCAGTAGGCCTTCCCATGAGGCTTGGCTCAGCAGAGCCACCCCCCTCCCCCCCGCCCCCTCACCCCTCCTTCTCTCCGGCCCCCGGTGCTCCATGCGGGACAGGCATCTTCCGCCGACTACTACTTCGAGTCCTACAACCACTATGGCGTGCATGAGGAGACTATTCGGAGCGGTTAGTGTGTGAGGTTCAGACCCGGCGATGTCGTTCTTTAGCCCCTGGACCCTGAGCTACACCTTGCGACCTTGTGTTGCTGGCAGGGTCACATCCTGGGCGTCGTCCCCAAGCGCTCCCTGCAATGTCATGGGCAAGACCCCTGCTTCAGAACATCGGAACCCTTGTTTACAGCTCTAATATAGAAAAGGCAGAACTATGTTTGCATATACACTACAAAAATAGAAACCTACATACATACATGCACACGTACATACATACATACATACATACATACATACATACATACATACATACATACATACATACATACATACATACATACATACATGCACACGTACGTACATGGAGGTCTGCTCGGCATAAAGGCCATCGCTTGGGCATCTTGTCGGCTCCTGGTCCTCGTATCGGCTTGTGAGCTGTCGTGCCCTTAGCTTCGGATTTTTTTCGGGAAGAGTGCCTTGGATTGATCAGCAACCCAGAAGTTACGGCAGCATTGGCTGCGGCTAAGAATTTTGGGCTGAAGTTGTTGGGTTTACTGCTATGGCCTGGCATCGGGCAGTGCGGACGACGTTCCTTGCGACGCCCATTCTGCTTTGGGCATATGCACCCAGCTTCGCCATTCCAGCCTCGAGGCAAAAACCCACCAGTGTGGTCCGCGAGCAAAACGGGTTAAGCATCAGCATGAAAGCCCCCGGGTCAGCCTATGAGATGTCTGCCAAGGAGAAGGTGCTCGCCTCGAGGTTGTCAGAGTTTGGCAAAAGGGGTGATTGGCAAGGTGCCCGTCAGCTGTATGCAACGTACACGGACTTTTCTGTCCCAGTGCTCACTGCGGCCATGCAGGCAGCGTATCGTTGTGGACAGTATCAGGAAGCTGCCAGAATCTACAGCAAAGTGTGTGGCGCGCGCAGGGAGTTGGACGGGGTCGGCCTTCTTGTGGGGCTGAAGGTGTTCGGAAAATTGAGAGATTCATCAATGGTTGATGCCATATGGGCCGAGGCATCAGAGAGAGGTTTGGTTGACATGCCATTACGTGGTGCTCGCATAGATGCAGCCGCATACATGGGAGACATTGAGGCGGCGGCCACTGTGTTAGACAGCATGCTCACGCAGACGATTGATATCGATGTGTATAAATTCAACTCAGCAATCTTTGCCTGTGCCAATGCAGAACGACCAGGACACAACGCAGCCATGTACCTGTTCAAGCTGTTGCTGGAACGCAATTTATCACCGACTGTCGTGACTTTCACCAACTTGGCTAAGGCACACGCGAGAGCAAGTCTTGAACAGATCCAACATGTACGCGCCACTATGAAAAAGTATGGCATTCGTTCCGATCCCATTTTCGCTGAGTGTTATGTGAGTGCGCTGCTGCAGGGGAAGTTTGGACACACCGCCTCCACCACCGCGGACCTTGCAGATCTTCCTGAACGTGAAGGAAGACTGCAAGAAGCTGAGACTGCACTTCTCGAGTTCCAAGCCAACAATGTCGATTTGAGCGGAATGTGTCGCGCGATACTAAGATACGTGCGCAAGTCAAGCTTGTGAATCGGTGAAGGCCGCCCTACATACCCAAATCGGAAGGCTCGGACAAGTCTACAGGAAAGCCCAGCTGACGCCCGAGTACAGGCTTGCTGCTTTGTTGCCACTGCCTTCGTGGTTGCCCTCCGGAAATGTCATAGCACTCCCTGACCTCTCACCACCTAACCGCTCCAAGCCCTTCCCTTCCAATTCAAGAGTCACTCCCAAGAATTGCGCGAGACAGCGTCTTGTGAAGCTTGGAGGACATCTTCAAGGACGGCGTAACGATCCCGGCATTTCAGCAAGCCATTCTACAGAGCGGGTGGCCCTGGTCGGCGTGAGGGGGCAGGGGCTCCTACAAAAGTTTTCACTGGCAGTACGGGCTCGTTCAACTTCCCAGATCCTCTCACGAGGTCTGGAAGCTGAATTGGCTCCTGCTTAGGGTATAGGGTATTCTAGGATTTAGGATTGCTTCAGGGCTTGTCGGGTTCTTTGTGTTTTGCCGGGTGTTTTAGGATTTAGAGTGAAGGTTCTCATGCCAGAGCTAACCGTAAGCCCTGTATGCTCTTCATCCAACATGAGTCCTAGTCCTAGACCCTGAATCCGTCAAAAACCCTCAAGCAGTTAGGGATGTTTAGGGGTTTTTGATTTAGGCCCTCAGCCCTAAGCCCCTGCGGCGTGTGCTGACCTTGGGGCAAAACCAGCGCATCTACTGCGAGAAGAGTTTCGACTGTGATTTCGGTTCTGTGTCTTAGGGGCTTCTGGCTAAACCCTAAACCCTAAACCCTAAGACCTAGACCCTAAACCCTAAACCCTAAACCCTAAACCCTAAACCCTAAACCCTAAACCCTAAACCCTAAACCCTAAACCCTAAATCCTAAACCCTAAACCCTAAACCCTAAACCCTAAACCCCAAACCCTGAACCCTCTAAACCCTGAACAACCCCAGACACCACAACCTAAACCCTATAAACGCAGAGCCCAACTCCCGCAACCGCCAAGCCTTCGTGTCCAGCAACCCGACAGTGTAGGGTTTTAGGGTTTTAGGGTTTTAGGGTGTAGGGTTTTGGGGTTTTAGGGTTTAGGGTTAGGGCTTTGGGTAGCAGAGCTGAGATGCACACCTCTTCAAGGACAAGGTTGTGCTGGAGGCACCGGGCACGCTGTTGTTTGCAGTTCAGTGTTCACTGTTCACCCCACAATGGGACTAATGTTTAGGTAAAGCCTAAACAGACCCTAAAACCCTATAAACCCTATATACCCTAAATACCCTAAACCCTAAACCCTAAACCCTAAAACCCTGTGTTGCGTTCATAGGCGTTGAGCCGCGTACCGGTTGAAGTTTTGAAGCCAGCGAGCTCATGAACTCTTGCAGCGCCTGGGGGGGGGGGGGGCCCTGAGCTTCGTAAGCACACGTAGGGTTTAGGGTTTAGGGTTTAGGGTTTAGGGTTTAGGGTTTAGGGACGTGCCCAAGCCGAGCTTCGAACAGATCATTCTCCGCCTTAGGGTTTGGGGTTTGGAGCGTTTAGAAGCCTCCGGAGGCTTCCTGAGAGCAGCTGCCCTAAAGGCGAAACCCTGAGCCCTCAGTAGGAAGCCCTGAGTTCAAGTTGACGAGGCTGACAGAGGCCTTTCTCCCGCAATCCTCTTCTTGAAAGTTCGTGAAAGTCAATTCAGAGGGCCCGTCCTTGTCCCTTTCATAGAACCGGATTTACCGCTGGCAAGTAGGCCTCTTTCAGATTCAGGCTCCAGGCGACCCCAGGAGGGTGCTTTGCAGACCCTCAGCCCTCGGGCCCTACACCCTGAACCCGAACCTTAGAGCCCTGAACCCTAAGCCCTAAACCCCAAACCCTGAACCCCAAACCCCAAACCCTTAAATCCCAAACCCTAACCCCAAACCCTAAACCTCAAATCCTCGCCTGCTTCAAAGGTCTGTGCAGGGCTAGGGCTATGCTCCCTGTTCGCTGCAAAGGTGGGGGTGCCAGAGAGGGCGGGGGTGGCGCTAGGTTGAGACCAGGATCTAGGGTTGAGGCTTCAGGTTTTAGGGTTTAGGTTTTGGGGTGGTTTAGGGTGTAGGGTTTAGGGTTTAGGGTGTAGGGTCTAGGGTTTAGGGTTTAGGGTTTGGGGTTTACCAAGCCTTTTCGCTCGACCCTAAGCCGTAAATCCCAAAAAGTCCTTCTGTGCGAGGGGGCCATCTGGGTTATGGCATCGGACCCTCAAAGTTCTCAGGATGAACCCTTTCTTGGCAGGCCTTCACCCTTGGAGAGTCGCGCAAGCCCGAAATCCTGGTAATCCCCAAGCCATATGGTTTAGGGTTTAGGGTTTAGGGTTTAGGGCAGTTGTGGCTTCTGGTTTGCTTTTGGGTTCAGGTTTTCTCCGGTTGAGAGTCACAGGGTTTGCATATTCGGGTCCCCCACACCTCGCCCAATGGGCTGCCGTCAAGAATCTATGACCTGAAGTAATCGAAAGTATTTGGGGGTCCTCTGTCTTTGGGGCGGCTTAGGCATCTCAAGAGTTCGCAGAGTTTGCAGGGAGGTTGCAGGGAGTTTGGAGGGTGGAGGCTGCCAGGGGCATTAGGCAAAATTCAAAAAGCTTCGGTCTTCAGCCGTCGCTTCCAGCCCATGGTTGTATGGCGGAGGGGTTTTCAGCATCTAGTTGAGCAGAGAAGCAGCCGAGACCAAGAAGACTTGAAGATAGGGTTTGGGCTGAGGGTTTAGGGTTGAGTCTTGGCTGGTGCAAGGCCCAGGGGTCCAGCGGGCAGTTAGCTTGATCTGTGGAAGGATGGCCGAGCCTTGAGGAATCAACTAGGGGTCACCCGATAGGCTCAGAGCGGAAGAGTCTCAGCCTTGGCTGTGAGTCCCAACTCCCCGATCCTGCAAGAAATGGTGGGAGGATCCCCAAACCCAGGAAAGCAAAGTCCCCAACCCCCCAACCCTCAACCCTTAACCCTCTAAACCCTGCAGCGTACACATTCAGCCCTCAACTGCTTGACAGGCCGGTGCTCGGAAGGTCATTGCCCTCGAGGCGCCCCTGGCATTCTGTGTTCTGGGAGTTTAGGGTTCCAGGTTTCGGGTTTAGGGTTTAGGGGTTCGGGTTTGGGGTTTAGGGGTTTAGGGGTTTAGGGGTTTAGGGGTTCGGGTTTAGGGTCTAGGATTGTTTGGGGTTTTGTTGGGGCCGGGGGGGGGGGGGGGGGGGCCCGACTGGCCCGGCCTGCTGATCACTGCACATCAACCTTGAAGCCTGCTCCGCAAGCCCCTGAGCCCCCTGAAGCCCGACACGCGTAGTGCGCATGCTTCAGCGCCCTCCTAAACCCTGACTAAACCCTACAACCCCTAAACCCCAAAAATCCCTAATGCCCCTAAACCCTAAACCCTAAACCCTAAACCCTAAACCCTAAACCCTAAACCCTAAACCCTAAACCGGCGAGTAGGACCGGGCGAGCGCAGTCCCATCGATTTCCTCCTCTTACGCTATGGTCGTTGGGAGCCCCTAAACCCTAAACCCTAAACCCTAAACCCTAAACCCTAAACCCTAAACCCTAAACCCTAAACCCTAAACCCTAAACCCTAAACCCTAAACCCTAAACCCTACACCCCTAAACTCTAAACCCTAAACCCTAAACCCTAAACCCTAAACCCTAAACCCTAAACCCTAAACCCTAAACCCTAAACCCTAAACCCTAAACCCTTGGACTCTAAACCCCGACCTTAAAAACAGAGGTCCACCAAGAGCTTGTCGACATCGGCCGCGAGGTGGCGCAGAAGAACGGCTTCGGTGAGGCCGCACTTCAGGGCTTAAGGGGTTTAAGGGGTTTAGGGTTTAGGGTTTAGGGCTTAAGGGGTTTAGGGTTTGGGGTTTAGGGTTTAGGGGTTTAGGGTTTAGGGTTTAGGGGTTTAGGGTTTAGGGTTTAGGGCTTAAGGGGTTTAGGGTTTGGGGGTTTAGGGGTTTAGGGGTTTAGGGTTTAAGGGTTTAGGGTTTAGGGTTGGGTTTAGGGTTTAGGGTTTAGGGTTTAGGGGTTTAGGGTTTAAGGGTTTAGGGGTTTAGGGGTTTAGGGGTTTAGGGGTTTAGGGTTTTAGGGATTTAGGGATTTAGGGGTTTGGGGGTTTAGGGGTTTAGGAGGCTCAGGAGGGTCGATGCTTCCGCTCTCGTGCTAACCTCGTTTTAAAGAACACCCCCCCCTCCACTTTTATCCTGAACCCGCCTTACCTGGAACCTAAACCCTCTGGACCGGGGTAATTGAGGGGGGGTGAAGCATGAAGTTCCGGGCTGGGAGTTTCTCAATTGAGGAGGGGTTTATAAAAATGAGGTTATTATGAGGGGGGGGGTGTTTGAGGCACAGGGGTTCACGGGTGGATCTTGTGTGGGCTTTGGGGCTTGGGGCTTTAAGAGCTTTAAGCGCTTAGGGCTTTCGGGCTTTAGATTTTTTCAGGGGGGGGGGGGTGGGTTTAGGAAGGGTTCAAGGGTGAAGGGGTGTAGGGTTCGGCGCTTTGGGATCTAGCGGTCAAGGTGTGTAGGGTGTACGGTTTGGGGTGTGGGCAAGCTTAGGGTTTGGGGTGGGGTTTATGGTTTAGGGTGAGCTTGGGTTCAACGTCCTACACTAAACCTAAATCCTTTCCACAGCCGGGGTGGTTGGAGGTGATCGAGTTCGTCTGCGCTCGACCCAGGCAAGCTTCAAGAGGGGATGAGCTTTAGGATTTAGGGTTTCGGGGTTTAGGATTTAGGGGTTTAGGGGTTTAGGGGTTTATGGTTTCGGGGTTTAGGATTCAGGGGTTTAGGGGTTTATTCAGTGGTTTAAGGGGTTTAGGGTTCAGGGGTTCAGGGGGTTTAGGGTTTAGGAGTTTAGAGTTTGGCTGTTCAGGCATTTAGGGCTTTCCGTAATTGGGAAGTTAGGGTTTAGCTAGACCCTCGCCTGAAGTTGGTTGAAGCTTCGGGTTCCGAATGCCCGAGGGTCTTCTGCAACAATTTCAGGGCTTGCGGCGGTTGGGGTTTAGGGCTGGTTTGGGGTTCGGGCTTAGGATTTAGGGTTCAAAGTTCCGGGTTTGGTTTTTTAGTCGCCCTAAAAGGTGTACATACCCCAGAGCCCGAGCGCTAATGCCCGAAATCCTTGAAATTCCGTCCAACCGCCCTCAACCGTCAAGACGAAACCTTCAAACCCTCAGCACTCTAAACCCCTAAACCCCAAACCCTAAACCCTAAAAGCTTAACCCTGAACCCTAAACCCTAAACCCTGAACTCTAAACCCTAAACCCTAAACCCCTAAACCCTAAACCCTAAACCCTAAACCTTAACCCTAAACCCTAAACCCTAAATCCGAAACCCTCAACCCTAAGCCCTAAGCCCTAAACCCTAAACCCTAAACCCTCATCTTCACCCGCCCTGCAGCTCTCTCGCCGCTTTGCCGGATGGCCTGGAGAAAGTCGATATCATGGCCGCTCACTCGGGGTTTAGGGTTTAGGGTTTAGGGTTTAGGGTTTACGGTTTCGTAGGTGTTTGGGGTTTCCGAGGCTTCGGATTCTCAGGGCGCGTTCATTTGAGCTTCTCGTCGTGGTGCCCCCACTCTTGGACGCACAAGAGCAAACTTAAGACCACAGAACCCCCCCCCCAAAACAAAAAAGCAAACAACCAGGAGAAGCCTAAAACCTGAAGACCTTTCACTTTGTTCGCTCGAGTTTGTGTGTCCAGTTTCATGAAACAACTCCTCAGTTTTAAGCCCAAAGCCCCTGTGGGGGACCCGGGGCTTGGAGCGCAAGGGAGCTTCTTGGGGGGTTCCGGGTTTAGGGTTTACATACGTAGTCCCTTCAAGCTCTCTGGGGTCGCCCTACCTTCTTTTGAGGGTTCCTATACTGTCTCGGACTTGGAATATGTTGGGGGGGGGGGGGGGTATCGGGGAACCCCTATTTCGGGAAATCCCCAATATTGGGGGAACATATGCCTAATGCCTTGAGTCCCGATTCCGAACTCGCGAGATACGGGGTGCTGGGCTCCTGCCGGGATCGGCATTCCTTACGAGGCCTTTTCAGGGTGGGTTCCAATATATTAGATAGCCAAAGTTCGGGTTGGGAAAGGCATGCGTCGCCTGCCCTTAAACCTCCCAAAACCTAAACCCTGGATCCTAAACCCTAAACCCCAAACCCTAAACCCTAAACCCGAAACCCTAAACCCTAAACCCTAAACCCTACGGTTTAAACCCTAAACCCAGACGGTGCCACAGAAACCCCAGACCCGTCAGCTTGCCAGGTCTCGGTCTTTATGGGCTTCAGCCTCTTGCCGCAGCCCTAGGGGGTTTAGGGTTTAGGGCTAGGGGTTAGGGTTTAGGGTTTAGGGCTAGGGATTAGGGTTTAGGGTGTAGGGTTTAGGGTTGAGGGTCTAGGACCAGGGATTTCCATACTCCTTACTCAAGCGCGAAACCCTAAACCCTAAACCCTAGACCCTAGACCCTAGACCCTAGACCCTAGACCCTAAACCCTAAACCCTAAGCCCTAAACCCTAAACCCTAAACCCTAAACCCTAAACCCTAAACCTTCACCTGAAGCATTGCAACTTGAACCTGGGGAGAGCCACACAGGCGGCCCGAAAACCCTAAACCTCGTGCCTTGAAGTTTACCTGGGCAATTTTGGAGGTCATGGTCCGACTTTGCGTACCCCATCGAAAGTGTATATATATATATATATATATATATACGCACATATATATATATATATATTTATACCCTACAGAAAAGAATATGTACATAAATGCCCAAACAGGTCAGAGGGCCTGGGGATTTTGGTTTAGGGTTTAGGGTTTAGGTTAGGGTTTAGGGTTAGGGTTGAGGGTTGAGGGTTGAGGGTTGGGCAAGAAGGTTCCAGCTGCTGAAGGTACGAGGCTCGCCTGCCGGAGCTCATCCAAGCACGAGACCGCTGGCTGAAGGTCCGCATCTGGGTTTTAGGGCATAGGGCTTAGGGTTTAGGGTTTAGGGTTTAAGGTTTAGGGTTTAGGGTTTAGGGTTAGGAATCTGGGTGAAGGGCTTGGAGTTCTGGTTGTACCTGTGACTCCCAAGCCCAAACCCTACAAAAACTAGTGGGATGTAACCCCCTATATGCAGCGCATCGCCGCCAAATAGTAGGTAAATGGATATCCAGTATGGATTGGGGTTATCCCCCCCCTCCCAAAAGGGGCCTTAGCCCCAACGTACTAGGTAAATAGAGCTCCAGGTATGGCTTGGTTTTGCATGCTTTTTGGTTTGCGGTTCAGGTTGATTTTTGGTTGGGGTTTTGGGGGTTCAGGGTTCATGGTTTAGGGTTTCGGGTTTAAGGTTTAGGATTTGGAGCTTGGGGTTCGGGTTTCGGGTTTGAAGTTGGAGATGTGGCGGAATACAGCTTAGGGTTCGAGATTGCTCGGGCTTATGGCTGAGGGCTTCATGGTTAACATTTGCATACCCCAAATACCCATTTTACTGAAATTTAGGTTCTAACCTCGGCAGCTCGTTACATAGGCCTCAAAGCCCCTAGATGAGCTCCCTGGCCAGCCAAACGGACTCATGTTCCCGGATCGCGCGAAGCTCTTCGTGTCGTTGTTTTGAGGCCCACCGATTCTTTACAGGGGTTGCGATGTAAGGGGTTTAGTGTTTTAGGGTCCAGGGTTTAGGTTGAGGATTCGGGTCTAGGGTTTGTTTAGCTTCGGCTCATTTATGCTTCGAGGACTTTGGGTTTCAGCCTCAAGGGCCTGCAGGGTTTGCACTTAAACCCTAAAAACCTGAATCCGAAACCCAGGGTTAGGTTTAGGGTTTAGGGTTTAGGGTTTAGGGTTTAGGGTTTAGGTTTTAGGGTTTAGGGTTTAGGGTTTAGGGTTTAGGTTTAGGGTTTAGGGTTTAGTATATTTGGTTCAACCTGATAGAAGTCCTACCCTGCGGTGGCCTGCAGGGCTTGCGGTTTCATACTTTGGCATGGATTTGTTGGTTGGGGGGGGGGGTGGGGGGGGGGGGGGGGGGGGTGTAAGCCTTTACCTCTGGGGTGTGACCCAAACCCTTAAAGTGTAAGTAAGCGTGTGTGTGTGTGTGTGTGTGTGTGTGTGTGTGTGTGTGGTGTGTGTGTGTGTGTGTGTGTGTGTGTGTGTGTGTGTGTGTGTGTGTGTGTGTGTGTGTGTGTGTGTGTGTGTGTGTGTGTGTGTGTGTGTGTGTGTGTGGGTGTGGTGTGTGTGGGTGGGTGGGTGGGTGGGTGGGTGGGTGGGTGGGTGGGTGGGTGGGTGTGTGTGTGTGTGTGGGCGTGCCCGCGCGTGCGCGCGCGTTGAGTTTCAGAGTTGGTCTTTGCCGTTTGGGCTTGTGAACTCCCCAGCGTGCGCCGCAAAAGGACGTAGTGAAGATGTCAGCCAGAACCCTAAACCCTAGGTCCAAACTCTAAACCCTAAACCCAGAAGTCCTTGCAGCACTCATAGCTTGGCATCACCACCACCCTACAGATACAATTGTGTTTCCCCTAAACTTGAAATCCCTGAACGGTTTAGGGTTTCCCTAAACCCCAAACCCTCCTAAAACCACGAGCCCTTTTTGACCCCAGCCTCCCCCAAGCCCAAGGCCCCAAAAAACTTGCATCAGCAGGATTCCGACTACAAAGCAAAGCACTTCGACTACTTTGACGAGGCACACCCACCCCCCCCCCCCCCCCCCAAATTCCGAAAGCCAAACCCCAAGCACTTCGTCTTTGAAACCCTTCACCCTCCACCCAATATCAACGAGGATAAGCCCTGGAGATCGCAAAGTCCTGAAGCTCGAAAACCTAGAAGCAGCCTGGAAAACCCTTAAGCTCAAACCCTTAAGACTAAAGAACCCCGAAATCCCTCTCAAGCAACACAAAAGCCCAAACATGAACCTGGACAACCCTGAAGAAACGCCTAGAAATCAACCACGCCAAGCCCTCAGAGTTGGTGCAAAGTTCAGGGTTCGGACCCCTTTTTCTGTGGGGGTGCCTATTGCCCCTAAACCCTAGCCCCTAAACCTAAACCCTAAACCCTAAGCCCTAAACCCTAAACCCTAAATCCTAAACCCTAAACCCTAAGCCCTAAGCCCTAAACCCTAAACCCTAAACCCTAAACCCTAAACCCTAAACCCTAAACCCTAAACCCTAAACCCTAAACCCTAAACCCTAAACCCTAAACCCATCCTAAGCCCTAAGCCCTAAGCCCGTCTCCGCTATGGATTGAAGAGACAGGTTTGGGGCTTCAACTTCACCGACATGAAGGCCAGGCCATCCGGGAGGTTGGGGATTCTAGGGTCCGCCGTTTAGGGTTTAGGGTTTGGGGTTTAGGGTTTAGGGTTTAGGGTTTGGGGTTTAGGGTTTAGGGTTTAGGGTTTGGAGTTTGGGGTTTGGGGTTTAGGGTTTCGGCCCAAGCTCCTTCGCGTGATCTCGGGCCACATGACACACAGCGACCATTCTTCCCAGTCCTTTGTACCAGTGAAGTGAGCGAGGTGTCGAGTCAATCCCACAATTCGAAATCCCATCATCCCCAGGTTCATACACTGAATCTCCTTCAGCCCTGAAGGGTTTAGGGTTGAGGGTTTAGGGTTTAGGGTTTAGGGGGGTAGATGTAGGGTTGCAGTAGGTATGTATGGTCGTTGTTCAGGACTTTGGGGTAAGCCAAATCCGAGATCCCAAGCCCTAAGACCTAAACCATCCCCAAGCCCTAGACCTTCTGTTCAAAGGGGATAGGGGGTTTAGGGTTTAGGGTTTAGGGTTTAGGGCTTAGGGTAACCCCACATTTTCAGCGTCCTGAGTGGGCGACTGCCTGACTATATGCACTGAATGGATGCAAGCAGGGAGTGTCCAAATCACGCAAGTCACAGAGGCACAGAGCCCTCCTTGAACTGGTCTGTCAAATTCATGCCGCGGGCATGTTCCAGGAGACGGCGCCTCTAAGAGGCCGTGCGAGTAACCACAATTTCTGGGGCTCGGGGTGGGGGGGTGGGGGGGGGGGGGTGGGGTAATCACGTGACTTGGGACTGCACACCTGCAACTCCAAAGCCTGAACCCCTAATCCCCAAAGGCCTAAACCCTTGCTGTTTAATTCGGGGTTTATAAGCAAAACGCGCCCGCGCCTAGGCGACAGCGCAATTTCAAGCAAAAAATGTGTCCGAAACTTCAAAACAAGACCCCCTAGAAAAAACACAACAAACAAACGATCCTTAAACCAAAAGAATAGTCCAAGCAGTGCAAACCCAAATCCTGAAACCTGAACCCTAAACTTTGAACCTTGAACCCTGAAGAAGAATCAACTTGAGGCCACTTTCAGGATCCAGTGCACAAGTCTGTTGGGTTACAACCAAAGCACAATTCCAGAAAATCATGCCTGCGCTGTGGCGAGAGCACTATTTCGAACCTGAACTGCCGGAGCCATAACGCAGAAAAAACTTCCCGAACCGAAAATCGCCATTTGAAAGTTCAACATGGGGAATGAGCAAAACGTGCCCGCGCCTAGGCGAGAGCGCAAATTCGAGCAAAAAACGCGTCCAAAACTTCAAAAAAAAAGGACCCCCTGGAAAAAAAACAACAAAAAACGATCAGGCTTCGAGCGAAAATGCATTTTTCCGAAAAAATGACCTAACCCTTCAGTGTTTTCGAGCCCTGCAAATGCTGCGGTGATCACGAAAATGTGTGTTTCGCTTGGGTTTTTAGCCCCCGACGCGAGAAATGTAAACAAAAAATGTATTCACTCACACGGCCTCTTACGGGCGCCGCCACCATCTTCCACCCTAAACCCTAAACCCTAAACCCTAAACCCTAAACCCTAAACCCTAAACCCTAAACCCTAAACCCTAAACCCTAAACCCTAAACCCTAAACCCTAAACCTTCTAAACCCTAAACCTTATAAACCCTAAACCCTAAACCCTAAACCCTAAACCCTAAACCCTAAACCCTAAACCCCAAACCCCAAACCCCAAACCCTAAACCCTAAACCCTAAACCCTCAACCGGGAGGAAGTTTCCGGTGAGTTCTTGTACATGCATTAAAGCCATCATCCGGCATCGAGGCTTCGTTGTGGGTTCGCGCGAAGATGCTCCATTCCCTACCCAAGGCCTCCCCCCCCCGCCCCCCAAAGGGGACCATCATCTCGAGAAACCCGAAACTCTAAACCCATGTGTGCCCAGAAACCAATACAGAAACCAATACGCCTACCTCAACACTTCGTGTCGCCGGGGTCTTCGGTCCCCCACCGTTGGAGTACGTGGTGCGGTCTTGCTTGCCTGGAGAGTGGGGAACGAGTCCATGCCATCCCAGAGTTTGGCACCGGGTGCTGTCGGCTGCTCGCATGCGCCCAGGGTTTTGCGCCGCCTCAAAGCTAGGAGTCGGCTTGCTCTCCGGCGGGCCTGTCTTGTCTTTGTCCTCGCGCCGCCCTCAGAAGTGCGACAGTGCAGTGAGGACCCTTTCTTGAAGGACATTCTTCGCCTCTCTTGAAGGTTGGGAGATTTTCCGTAAACCCGAATCCCCAAACTTGCCCCAGACCCTAAACTCGAAACTCCAAACCCCAAGCCCCATACCCCATACCCCAAACCCCAAACCCCAAACCCCAAACCCCAAACCCTAAACCCTAAACCCTAAACCCTAAACCCTAAACCCTAAACCCTAAACCCTAAACCCTAAACCCTAAACCCTAAACCCTAAACCCTAAACCCTAAACCTTTCCGGTGCTTTCGGAAAGGAAGCGGCGAAGCAGGAGCCGGTGGTCCAAGACTGTGACCAGGCGCTGGCGGTTTAGGGGTTTAGGGGTTTAGGGGTTTGGGGGTTTGGGGTTTAGGGTTTAGGGTTTAGGGTTTAGGGTTTAGAGTTTAGGGTTTAGGGTTTAGGGTTTAGGGGTTTAGGGTTCAGGGTTTAGGGTTTAGGGTTTAGGAGGGTTTGCAGGGTGTATAGTGTTTAGGGCTTAGGGTTTAGGAGGGTTTGTAGGGTTTAGGGTTTAGGCGGGTATTGCAGGGTTTAGGGTTTAGGAGCACGTATAGGGTTTAAGGGTTCATAGGGCTCATAGAGAGGGTTTATAGGGTTTATAAGGTTCATGGGGTTTATAGGGTGTATAGGGTTTTATAGGGTTCATGGGGTTTACAGGGTTTACAGGGTTCATGGGGTTTATAGGGTTTCTAGGTTTTCTAGGAGTTTTAGGTTTTCTGGGATTTTTAGGTTTGCTAGGGTTTACCGGTTTTCTAGGGTTTCTCGAGTTGATAGTGTTTCTCGGGTTTAGGATTTAGGGGTTAGAGTGTTGTATGGTCTAGGGGGTTCAGAGTTTTGGGTTTCGGGCGCTTGGGCGTCAGAGATGGGTTTAGGGTTTAGGGTTTAGGGTTTAGGGTTTAGGGTTTAGGGTTTAGGGTTTAGGGTTCAAGGGCGTTCGGGGCGCGCTTCGAGTTTGGAGGGTTTGACTTCGGGAGGGTTTTGGGGTTTCAGGGTGGGTTTTGGGGTTTTTTGGGCTTTTTGGGGGTGCAAGTTTTTTGTTGTTTTTCTGGGGGGGGGGGGGGGGTTTGGGTTTGAGACTTTTGGGTTTAGGGTCCAACTTCGAGTCTTTCGTGGCGCAAGAAACCTGGTTTAGGGTTGGAGGGTTTGGGGTGTTGGGGTCTTCGCCAGGCGTTTTGGAGGCTGGAAGGTTGCGTCTTTCTGGCCTGTGAAGACGAGGGTTGAAGCCCTAAGCCCTGAGCCGTAAGCCCTAAGCCCTAAGCCCTAAACCGCGAGGTAAAGACTGGGCTTGGGGTGTAGCGCGGCCACCGTAGCCCCTAGCCTTGAACCCGCCTTAAACCCCCCACACATCCCCCAAGCCATTCTCAAGCCCTCAACCCAAAACCCTGAACTCAAGTCTGCCAGGGGGTCTGCGCCACAAACTCGAAGGAACCATCTGAAAGCCCCTTTCAACAGATGCGTAGACTCCCCCTACGGCTAGTAAGCGCTGAGAAGGCTCTTAGGTTTTGATGGGCTGCCCGGCTCGGAAAGAGACCCGTGGCTCGATGCCCGTGTGTGTTTGTACTTTAACATAAACCCTAAACCCTAAACCCTGTTTGGCGCGTCATGTTTAAGTAGCAGAGAACAGCATGCAAGGTTGCCACAACATGTTTTCAGGTTTTACCTGTGTGTATGACTGTTGATGATGGTTGTGACGAAATGGAATATGGCTTCATCGACTTCATCGAGAACGAGTTATTGGTATATTGATCCGATGTCTGAGATGTTGGGTGATGATGATGCGGAATAAGTGCCTGGACGCCAACATCAAGATTCGAAATATCGATTGATGCGATGCATGAGCTATCAGGAGGCTGCATGCGGTTGAAACTGCATGCAAGGGTCAGAAGGGCATGGCATGCTTGTACTGTTGTCTTGTTGGGCAGGACCAATTTTCAGGACTGAGCCTCCGCAGCCGGCATTGGCTCGAGAGAGCTCTTTCGAGCTTGGAAGCAAAATAGCGTTTTTGCCCCCTGTTCTGTATCGTCCCCTAACAATTGCACTGAGTTACTTGTCACTCGTTGCCACTTAAGGGGAAACCCGTTGGGCGAGGGACATTGGCTTGGTGAAGAGGTGCGAGTTAAGCAGGTGTTGCCACAGAAGGAGCGATCCGTTGGGCACCGGCTTGCTGCGCATCCACCCCCAGGGCTTTGCAAACCTTGGGATCCTCACGTATTCGCGGTACGTAGGTGGCTTTCGTTGGTGAGGGAGTGATCACCCGAACTGACCCGTTAGCAGGGATACTGCTACCCCCGGAACTACAACATATACACCTTCACATTTGTCTATAGCACCAAGATTTTCCTACTACGCCCTGAGCATCAACCTGTTTGCGGGCAAACTTCTCCGGAACGATACCCTCGTTCTACCACAACTTGCAAACCCTAAACCCAAAACCCAAAACCCTCTTCTAGCCGATGACAGAAAGCCCTCCTCTCCTTCGGCACTTGCGTCCTGAACCTGGACCTCTGCAACTGCACAGTGTGGCACCCCAGAGTCTGAAGGGTTTAGGGTTTAGGGTTTGGGGTTTAGGGTTAACCCCACAGCCGCCGAGTCCTCGAACTCCAGACCCCCCCCCCTGCAGAATCAACGCTACGAAGATGATATCTTCACCTTCGGAGCCACAGACATCGCCCTGAACCCTAAACCCTCGAACCCCTAGAACCCTAGAACCCTAAACCCTAAACCCTAAACCCTAAACCCTAAACCCTAAACCCTAAACCCTAAACCCTAAACCCTAAACCCTAAACCCTGCACAGTCTGAAGTCAATCAAACCCTCGAACCCAAGCCCCGACCCCCCCCCCCCCCCCCCTTTGCGTGAGATCAGGGCTCCATACCGTGGGAGCTGCTCGTCTAGGACCCTTCCCTTTTTGCGGCTCAGAATCCCCACCATAAGCCCCTTAAAACCAAAAAGGCACCGTTTTTTTATTCCTAGGTGGTTATTGTCAGGCATGAGAGGCGGTTCAGGCCTTAGGGTTGCGGGTTTGCTTTTTGGGGGTTGGGGTTCAAGGTCCATAGTATTTGGGCTTGGGTTTGGGATGCTGTGTGTGTGCTTAGGTTTGCATTTCTTAGGGTTCAGGGGCGATGTTCAAGCTCCTGGTTCTAAGCCCAACGTGAAAACGTGAAGGCTGTACACCCTGTATACTCTACACTTAGGGTTTAGGGTTTCCCTTGAAGCCCTTAAAGCCCCAAAGCCTCAGCGCTGACTGAGGAAGCAAGTTGCTATGACATGGCAACGAAGTTTAGACTCAGATGCCGCCGTGAGGCAGCGGGGGTGTCAGGGTTTGAGCACCCCCCAAGCGACCTTATTGACATCCTATCTACATCTTAGAGACTCCTAAGCCCTGAACCAATCTAAACCCTAAACCCTAAACCCTAAACCCTAAACCCTAAACCCTAAACCCTAAACCCTAAACCCTAAACCCTAAACCCTAAACCCTAAACCCTAAACCCTAAACCCTAAACCCTAACCCTAAACCCTAAACCCTAAAAACCCTAAACCCTAAACCCTAAACCCTAAACCCTAAACCCTAAACCCTAAACCCTAAACCCTAAACCCTAAACCCTAAACCCTAAGCCTAAACCCTAAACCCTAAACCCTAAACCCTAATGTGAAACCCCTATGCCTAAGCCCGGTCCTGTCGGCCTAAGCAATGTCGAAAGAGGCACCCTGACCTAAGTAACCCTATGGTCTGTCCACAGACCCCTATGAGGACCCAGCCCTGAATGTAGCCCTCCACTGCACCCCGTGCAGTTTTGGTCAAGCTCTAGCCTCTCCCTCCCACCTCGGAGCTGTCGGAAGGGCCGGCGAGGATGAAGACATGTTGGACAGCACAAGTGAACATGGGAACCTGTCGGTTTAACACTCATCGAAAACCAACTTTTTAAGTTTCTTCACTTGTGCTCCGGTGAGACTCTGGTTGAGTTCTGGCGTAGCCACTGCAGCGACTGTCTTTGCCCCGCTCTATTCTCAAGAACCTTTTGTTCGTCGAATAAGGCATAGTAACCCTCCCGTAGGTGACGTCTTAACTCGGAACTATCCATCACTTTGGTCAAACAGTCCGCTAACATGGCCTTTGAATGAACCCAGCGCATCTTGCAATTTTCTTGAAGTCTCTCCCTTAGCAACAAGCATTCCAACTGGGTGCGTAGTTCAGAACACGTAGGTACAGCAGTTTTCGTAGCTATATCGTAAGCGCTCTTACAGTCGGTGACTAACGAAGCTCGAGGCGCGTGGGAAAGGACTTCTTCCGGATGTGCGATATCAACAGCAGGATTCTTGAACCATTCCCAGAACAACCTGATCCAGGACATTCGGTCTACGGACCCACAGAGAGAAACTACCTCAGCACTCAATGTACTTCTTACTACCCTGGAGATTTTCTTACTGGACCAGGCCACAGGAATGATCACAGCTTCGCGGTTGGCTAGCATTCGCCAGTCTGTTGCCACCACCAGCGTACCCTGATACGAGTTATGGTCTTTCGACGTGGCGAAGGAAGCATCCGAAAAAGTGCAAAACGTAACATGCTGTTCTTGAATTGGCACAACCATCAAAGAGATTGGGTGAGCTTTGGCCTCTTGAAGGACACGGTTAGCTTCCAGAAGATGCTGAACCTGGCCCTTGTTGACTCTTGTCTGTAAGTAGCCTACCTTTGCAGCTAGGTCGGGTCGAGAATGCACTGCAGCATACTGGAGGCTACCGTTGAGGCGTCTCAGCTCTTTAAGTTCTTCAGGGTTCAACATCGCGGTGGGATTCACTCTACGCTCTCGGGACACATGTATGGGCACGATCTTCTCTATGTACCTCTCTTGGTCCATTTCAATGCTCCCATCGTCCCATTGGCGAAAACGAATCCCGGTGAACGTGAACTCGCCCTCATCATACGACCCAAAGCTGTAGATACCCCGCAACCGATCTATGACCCTCCGAAAATACTCATCACCTCCCCCAATCCCGTCATCTACGTGTATTCCCAGAACACCATGAACCTGAGCACTACCATCGGCCCTTTGTGAAACGAGGCTGAAAGCACAGGCATCGAAAGGGCTTTGCACAAAACCAAGCTCTTCAAGTGTCTTCTTAAATGTCTGAAACCACAAAAACGGAGCATCGATTCTGCCGTAAGCGCCGCCTTCGAGCTGGCATTGTTCCTGCGCCTGCATGTTGAGGGCTCTTCTTAACTCTTCAGGTGGTCTTATGCCTAGCTTTCTACCATCCCCCTCCCCCTGCAGAAAAGCAGTGGACACATCGAAGTTGATCAGTTTCCAACGGTTACTGGCCACCTTCTGAAGGATGAGTTGTCAGGCGTCCTTACCTAAAGTAGGAGCGTCATTAGGGATATCAGCAATGTCTGGGTCTTCAAACCCAAGCACCACTAGCCTAGCTTTGGCCCGTTTCGGCCCTCCATCCTTCTCGGGACCTTTCCATGTGAGAAGCCAGCGGCAACGCATGAGTTGACTATCATCAAGGGTTCCCGCAGCTACTTTACGTACAGTCCTGTGGTCAAGCCAGGCTCGAATCTCCTTGCCCTTAGCTTCTACGAACTGTTGCCTCTCACCCTCGTTCAAGTCCCTCAATCTTACTTCAACTCGTTTCTTGCGTGCCTCGGTGGCTAACATTACAAAATGCAAAGCTTGCTGCGGCGTCGGGAGGTTTTCGAAAGGCACCTCCGTTTCATGCAAACTGATTTCCCATGCCTGTGACTGTGTGGGATGTGCGAAAAAACACTCACTGTCTCCAAACAAGAGGTCGTCTTCGTCATCTTCAGGCACAGGAATGTTCGAAGCATCTACCATATCTGTCTCGAGACCTACCGACGGCACAGGTGAGACTTCCATCTCTGGCTGTTCTCCCTCCGCATTTTCTTCAGGAACTTCAGGAACCGTACCCCCGGCTTCTATCCCAGCTACTCCTTCTGGGGCTATGGGTCCTAATGGTTCGGGAACATCCTGCGGAACCTCTCCCTGGCTCTCCACTTCTGCTCGGCTAGGTGTTCCTCCGAGAACAGCAAGGTCGACCACCCTTCTAACCCCTTGACCTACTGCCCCTTGTGAACTCTCAGCACTGGTCTTTCCCAGCACCCCTTGCCATTCTCTCAAGGACGCGGATCGCAGCTGCTCAGGAGCTGCACGGATCAATTGCCCACAGTGGCTCACCCACACTACCTTGCTATCCCCACAAATTACCTGACCCGGCCCATACCACCTTCCTTGCTCCGCACGACTCCCGGCTTTATGTCGGCGCCAGTACAGAACCCAATCGCCCGGCTCATATCTTTCACAGGGATGCCTCGAACGACGAAGTAGAGCCCTACGGTACGAGTTGTCGTTGTCTGCATGTATGAATGCGACTCTGGCCTGTTCACGGCGCTGCAGGTCCCTCCTGAAGGAGACTCCTTCTGGCAGATCACTGTCGGCTAAAGCATGGCACGTGGCACTATTGTCGGAAATCAGAGAGGCTGGCAGCCGCGAAAGTTTACCCAGGACTGCCTGTTCAGGTGTGAAGCCCCGGACCCTACTCAAGCTGTTCTTAGCCTGCACTGCCGCTCTCAGACACCGACGGAAATCTTCGTCGTTCAGGATGGGCTCTTCATGGTCCATTTTAGAAAGCATGCTCTTCAGTATCCTACCATGAGCTTCCGTCCTACCGAGTTGCCAATGAGCCTCTCCCGCAGAAACATTGGTGCACACACCTACAGTTTGCAGCTTTAGACGCCAGTAATCACTGTTGTACTCCCCTGCTGGATCTACATACAAAGTTTGACAAGGCCCTGCCCACTGAAACCAATGATCCGATAGGAACTCCCATTGTTCTTCTGGCGTCCTACCTACTCCACTGGCTTGTTGAAACAGTGTGCCCTCATCGACAATGTGCGTAAACAGAAACTTCTTCCCCCCGCTATTGGTCCAGTACGCAACATCCATACCGATTGTGTCGTTAAAATCTCGATGCGTGTGAATTGTCGCCGGCCTAGCTAACTTTTGGGTGGGAACCGTTTCCAAGCACGTACTGCAAGAGTAGTCGCGAGCACCCTGGATGAGCGCAGGCTCGGCTTTTCGTTCTTGCAGGAATCTGACAAACGTCTCAGTGCATGGATGACCCAAATTGTTATGGAGCCTAACTAACTCCCTCTTCTCGGACTCCCCTAAAGCGAAGTACCCCGGCCCGTGCCTAGGAACCGACCGTGGAGGGTAGCCCTGAATGAGCGGTCCATCCTCAGCATCCGAGCGCGTTGTCGGCACATCTGTTGTTGTTGAGGTATTTTCAGGGTTTTGGGGTGCTTCGGGATTTTGGTCTACTCTTAAGGGCATCTGCTGATTCCGGGCTTCTTCTGCTCGAAGACCCCTGAAACTCCGCAACCTTTCAGGTGACATGCCGTAAGCTGTGAGACTGAGTTTTGCAGGAATGCCTTTACGCATCTGTTTATATCGTGGAACCTGGGACCAATCCTCTATCTCACCATCCATAGCTATTTCACCACCAACCCTTTTTACCACAACCGTCTGACGTAAAGGCATGTCCCGCGGCATTCCCTCCACACAAGGTGGCTGTATCCGGTTGGTGCCTCGACAGCAGACGACATGTTGCACAACAATCTGTGGAAGCAGTGCTTGAACTTGTTGGACTACCGGGTCCCCTTCTGAAAACCCTACCTTTCCCCCTTTCGGAACCCTCGCGTTAACATCTCGAAAAACTGTATCCCAACTTATCCTAGGAGCCTCGCTTCCAGAGATTGTCGGCCCTGGCTGTTTTCCAAACAGTCTTCGGCGCTTCAAAACTTGCTGGGCGGCAGTAATGTCAGAGTTAGAGACTCCCCGCTTTTCAACATTAAACAACAGCTCTTCTAAAGGCAGAGGAAACCCTAAGTCCTGACCTAGGTGCATGGCTACCCGTTTGGCAAGACGCCTCTCTCGTGGGAACATGCGGTTGCTTCGCCCACTGGGATCTGGACCCGCTGTCTGAAAGCGAGTGTCGACACTTTGCTGCAGTCGTCTGGACGTGGTGTACAGTGTGGTGGCTTTGCGGAGATGGTTGTTTCCTGGCGGGGTGTCTCCCACTTCCAGCTCATGAATCATTCGCAAAGTGCCCTGTTGAACCTCTTGGAGTTGAGGCGCCATTTGCTCAAAGAAACCCTGGCCACACAGGAAATGTATGTGCTTGCCTCGTTCTGTTTGGTAGCGATAAAGGTCAAGAAGAAACTGTCCTGGCCATGGTGTCTTTTTGCCCTTGTCTGTTTTGTGGTTCCACGGCTGCTGCAAATCCAACCAGAGATGTGTCGGCTCATACATTGAGATCAGCTTCCAGAGGCGATCATACATACCCCGAGCGCTCCCAAGCTTTGCCGGAGAAAGTGTTAAAGCTCTCCCGCCACATCTCTGAACGGCTGCGCAAATGGCCCCACTACCGATTTCGATGACATCAAGGGAGGGCAGACGGTACTGGCACACCGAATTTCTCACTGCATCACCAAGTTGTTCTTCGATTTGCAGGATGTACTTGTCTATTTGTGCACACATTTGTTGAACCTTGCCATGCCTCCCTTGATTGCTTGCGTCCGTCTCCATGCTTGGATCAACCCTCACTCCTTGTCGGCATCTTCGATCTCCCGAAGCCTCGTCAGCTCTCTTTCGAGCACGGCCCGGCGCGTCATGATCTCCTCCGGCGACATGGCAATGGGCATCTGCAAGCTTGCCCCCGGCTGACTGTTCCTCTTGCTGCCCCGGCTCGGTGCAGCTGTGTGGGATGTGGCATCCGGCGAGCAGAGCTTCCACCCATCGCTCTCCTCTCCGTCCATGACGGCTGGACCCTGGGACTTGATGTTCTTTGCCTCCGCCTTGGTCGTGGACCTCGCCTGCTCCGTCTTGGCCATCTGCTTCAGTCGCATCAGGGCATAGTTCTTGAACGACAGTGCCCATGGGCTGCTGAGAGAAGACTTCCGAGCCATGAGGATCGAGTAGGACAGGTCGGTCTCGAACGTTTTCTCGTGACTCTTTCCTTTGTGCTTGCCAGCCGCGATCACCACTTGGCCCCATTCCCGAAGATTCGCAATCCCCGGTGGGCGGACAACTTCCACCTCCAAGTACTTTACCATGGTCAGCTGTTCCTCGGCCAGGTGCACATCCTCCTCCGCGGAGAGAGGTTCGTCCAGATTGACCTCGGGCATCTTCTCTTGGAGCTTCTTCACGGACTGCTTGACTGAGGTGGGCATCGCTCGGTTGGAAGCCGCTCGGCGAAGGAGAAGGATATTCGAAGATTCGCGCTATCTGCTTGAGCTCAGGCTGCCGTGTTGTGTTCTGTGGTTCCTGGAAACGCTGCTTTGCTGATTCTGGTGGAACGGAAACATCTTGTGGGGGACTGGGGACTGGACTGTTGGCTGGTGTTCCCGAGGAGGCTTCTGGACGCGGGTGCGCCCCCAGACTGTCAACAACGTAGACAGGAGCCTTCCTGTCCCCGACGTGAAGGAGATCTGACAGATTGACTATGGATAGGCCTCGCTCATCCCATCTAAGGTCTACCCTCCTAGAACCACCCAGCATTAAATACCCCTCTTTAACATGAATAACTGCGTCTAGGTCCCTGAGAAGACGATTTGATATCAACAAAGGAGTGTTTCCGGGGATCACCTCAACTCTGACCCATGTGTCTTCTGAGGTGGGCAGCAGCAGCGCAAATTTTGACGTGAGTGTCCCGCTGTTTCCAAAACGGAAGGTGACATCAGAAGCTATCTTCCTTACTCGACCGCGACACTCTGCAGCAAGACCGCTTATCACTTCTCGAACCCTTTGGTCTCCTAGCACAGTCCTACTGGCCCCTGTATCTAGCACCCCCTCAGTACCTACAGTGGCTACTAGAATTGCTTCAGGAATTATGGGACTGGGCTTGCTGCGTCTCAAAACTGCCTGCTTCGGCGCGGTTGCCGGCCCTTGCGCCTCAGAAGATGCACCCGGCGGCGCACAGCTTGGCGTCCTACATGTCCTGTGAATCATTAACAAACGTCGTGCAAGGCAAGACTCGAGAGACAAAGAAGGCCCCACCTTTGGCGCAACCATAAAGCAAGTCTCCCCGAAGTCCTGAATTACTCCAGTATTCCCTGTCCCTGTGCTAACCCCTCTCTGCGTCCATGCGCTGTCGTCCTCATCGATGTTGAAGGGCTCGGAGTCTGGCAGGGTCTGGAGAACCTCCGATTGGAAGGGATCGGTCGGCTGGATCTGGGCAAACAAGGTCGCCTCTGGCTTAGCGTCGTTCTTCGGGCACTCCCGCTTCCAGTGCCCTTTGGCCCCACATTGTTTGCAGTTGGAGTTGGCGATCCGATCTGCAAGGGAACGTCGACGGCCCCCATCCCAGGAACCATAACCCTTGCCTCTCTTCGCGGACTGGCCCTTCCCCTTCATCTTGCCCTTGATGGGCCAGAACCCCCTGGACTTTGCTTTGTCCCGCAGCTTTTGACGAGCTTCTTGGTACGAGGCAAAGACTGGGGCCAACTCACTCTCCTGCACCGCCTCCACTATCTGATCTTCAAACTCCGTGATGTAGATGGCGTCCTCGTCATTGGCCTCAAGGAAGTGAGCCAGGATGAGCTCATCGCTGAGGTCCTCGTCCTGTCCCATCGCCATGTGCACTTCCTCAAAGGTGTCGTCGTCTGTCGTCATGTGGATGTCGTAGACCTTGCTTCGATCCATTGCCTTGGCATTTCCCGGGCCACTACGGTTCTGAAAGTCTGTGAAGAACTTGGACCCCAAGAGCCGCACTGCTCGGACCGTTTCTTGGTACTTCAAGTCGCCCTTGGCTTCCACGATCACACGCTTCTTGTCCTCCGGGGCCAACAAGGAATGACGGAGAAGAACATAGGCGCGGATCTCTTCAAGGGTCACCCCACGGCTCAAGAGTTCCTCAAAGAAAGCGTCGTGTCTGGCAATGTACGAATCGTTACTCTCGTCCGCCTTCTGTTGCGTCTGAAAGATGGCCTGCTCAAAGAAGTGGTATCGCTCCTCCACTGTGGTCTTTCCCCAAGACCCGCCCAGCGACTCCACAAGGTACTTCACACCATCAGGTCCTCGCAACTGCTCGGGCTTGATCCGGCTCACCTTTTGGAAGGCGGCCCCCTCCACCAAGAGGGCTGCCCGGGGAGCCAACAACGACAGATGCTCGGCTGGCCACAACTCTTTGAGAAAGCGAAGCCGTTGAGAGTACTCGTCCACGCTTGTCACCCCTGGCGTAAACTTCGGGACCTGCTGCCACGGGAGATGGCTCACACCTCCGGTGGCTCCTGCCGCTGCTTCAGCCGTTCCTTCTGAAGCTTGCGCCATGGCGCCGCGCCACTCCCATCAACAAAAACTCCCTGGAACCCCCTGTTTACACTAACTCCTAGCTAGCGACAGGCCGGGCTCCGCTACCAATGTGAAACCCCTATGCCTAAGCCCGGTCCTGTCGGCCTAAGCAATGTCGAATGAGGCACCCTGACCTAAGTAACCCTATGGTCTGTCCACAGACCCCTATGAGGACCCAGCCCTGAATGTAGCCCTCCACTGCACCCCGTGCAGTTTTGGTCAAGCTCTAGCCTCTCCCTCCCACCTCGGAGCTGTCGGAAGGGCCGGCGAGGATGAAGACATGTTGGACAGCACAAGTGAACATGGGAACCTGTCGGTTTAACACCCTAAACCCTAAACCCTAAACCCTAAACCCTAAACCCTAAACCCTAAACCCTAAACCCTAAACCTAAACCCTAAACCCTAAACCCTAAACCCTAGACCTGCAAGAGCTCTGTGTGTTTTTTGCCATCCCAAACCCTGGCTCGCCCAGAGGTGCGGAAACCCGAAACCCGAAACCCTAAATCCAACCCTCAACCCTTAACCCGAAGCCCTAAACCCAAACCCTAAATACGTAGGCCTTAGCCTTAAGCCTAAGCCTTCAACCTTACGCCCCGACGCCCAGAAACCTAGAAACCCAGAAGCCCGCAAGCCCAGAAACCCTTGGTGCAGCGACTCCCAACCCGCCCAAGATGATCGCAACCCCTACATGGTAATTTCTCTAGATTATGGTCCCTTTTGGGGTTCAGGGTTTGGGGTTAGGGTCCCTGTTGTGGTTGCCATTGTCAGGTGGCCCCGGATATTTTGGTGCTTAAAAAAGGGACCAATCATTTCGAGAATTGACCACATAGGGTTCACACGATTACTCGGGTTTTTGAGCCGGGTTTGCAGAAATTACGGGGTTTATGGGATTTCGAGGCAGAGGGTCTCGAGGGCTGAGAGGGTTCAAAGGGTTTCTAGCGTTTCTCGGGTTTCTAGAATTTATAGGGTTTCTAGGGTTTACAGGGTTTCTAGGATTCTTAGTACTTATACGTAGCGTATCATGCGTAGAACCTTGAGGGTTTAGGAATCAGGGTTTAGGGTTTAGGGATTTGCGATTCATGGTTGATCGTGCAGGATTCAGGGGTTAGGGTTCAGGACTTGGGATTTTTGCTCAGCACTTTGCGCCTTTCCGCCTCGGGCTCATGGTACCGTAGCACCAAGCAAGGCCCCAAGCAATCGCATGTGTTTGGATTTGCCCCTGAAAACCCAGAAGACTTTTGGGCTAAGGGTTCCCTAAACCCTGAACCCTAAACTCCCTACACTTCCTAAACTAACCGCCCTAACCCTACATCCTAAACCCTAAGCCCCAAGCCCAATACTCCTAGAACCCGTTCAAACCTTAGTGTTTAAGCCTAAGCCCAGCCGATAAACCCTATAAACCCCATCAGCCCCATCAAACCAAAATAAGCCCTATAAATCCTCCCAAGAAACGTGCAACCCTGTATACAAGCCCTCGAAAGACCCTCTAAAGAACCTCCAAACCCTAACCTGAAGGCCCCAACGCAGACTAACACTCTCCCCTTGAAGCGATGGCGGACGCCCTCGGCCCGACTACCGTGGAGGCTGCAACCCGATTCCCTGAGGCCCGGGGCGGAGCTTTGGGGGGTTTAGGGTTTAGGGTTTAGGGTTTAGGGTTTAGGGTTTAGGGTTTAGGGTTTAGGGTTTAGGGTTTAGGGTTTAGGGTTTAGGTTCAGAGGTTTCGGGGTTTCGGGGTTTAGGGGGAGTAGGGCTTTAGGCGTTTTAGGGATGTGCTGGATAGGGCTTTGGTTCAGGGCTTGGGGATGAGAATCAGGGTTTGCGAGGGGCCGCATTTTAGAACACCCACCTCCCGCCCAATTTTCGGGAACCGGCCATCCTTTAAGGGGGTACGGACCCTAAGAATTAAGCCCCAAGCCCTAAACCCTACACCCGAAGCCCTAAACCCTAAACCCTAAACCCTAAACCCTAAACTCTAAACCCTGAACCCTAAACCCTCAACCCTGCACCCCCAACCCACAAAGGCTCCCTGGCTAAGGCGCAGGCCCGGCGCCGAAAGCTTCCCGAAAGCTTCTCCGCCGACTTTCAAGGCCGCTGTCACTGGGTCATAGGGGGTCACTTCTCTACAGAATGGTTCCTTTGGGGGGGGGGATTACTACTCTAAGGCGGCCCCTAACATATATATATATATATATATATATATATATATATATATATATATGTATATCTATATATATGTATATATATATATATATCGAATTACATATGATGGAGACTCTTTGGGCTCCGTTCATGTTCCTAAAACACCTAAAATCCTATGCCTGCAAAATGCAGGCCCCACAGCCTGCCTTTCTGTAATATTAAGGGTACCCAGAAAAGGGCCGGAGTTTTGAGAACTGGTCATAAGGGTTTCAGGTTCAGGGTTTGGGGTTTCGTGTTGCTGGGCTTAAAGAGCGGCAGAGAGGCGTTTGATTGCTGGTTTCGTGTTTGCGCTTTCAGGGCTTGGGGCTAAGGTTTAGTGTTTGGGGTTTGGGGTTTGGGCGTCTTAGAGGCTATAAACATATGCTTTAAATACTGTGCAAACGGTTTGTGGCTTTTGGGTTAGGGGTTCGCAGCGGTTTGTGTAAGGCTTTACGATTTAGTCTAGAATTGCAGCGTTGCAGAAGGGTTGAACCCCAAGCCCCAACACCTGTCAACCCCAAAGCCCATCAACCCTAAGCCCTGAGCCCTCAACCCGAAGCCCAAAACCCTAAACCCTAAGCCCTAAACCCCAAACCCTTAAACTCTCAACCCTTGAACCCTCAACCCCAAACCACCTCTCCTTAGACAGGGCCGGCTCTGCCTGAGACCAATGCTCGAGGCAAAAGGGCCAAGCGCAGGGTGCCCAGAGAAAGCGTCTTCGGGTTTAGGGCTTTAGGGTTTAGGGTTTTAGGGCCTAGGGTTAGGGGTTAGGGTTTAGGGCAGTTACAAGGACCCTTCAGTCCAACCCTGATTCCTGGCAATTTGGGAGCCCTGACGTATATTCTGCGCCCCATACTTCTAAGAATGGTGAGGGGGGGTTTAGGGCTTGGGGTAAGGGCTTCACATTTCCAGTGTTAGAGCCATGTAGTGGGCCTAAATTCGTGAAACTTCAAGAGGTTTGTTGGCGGCTTTGCACAACCATGGGGAACCCCAAACCATAAGCCCTAAACTTTGAGAATCCCAAAGCCTAACCCCCAAACGCTTCCGTAGCCAGAGACCCATCCGTAGCCCCTACACCCTCACCTAAGCCTTTAGCCTCAGGCCCATAACCCTGAAGCCCCAAATCCTCAAGGCTCCTAAAGTGGCTGGCAGTCTGGTTCAGGGAACGCTTGACCCAACGTAGCCTGTACTGGATACTGATTGGATTCAGCGTTGGCGGGATAGGTTTAAGGATTCTGGGTTTAGGGCCAAACGTCCTTAACTATGTACCGTCTGGGGATAGGCCCAAATTCCTTCTTGCCATGATAGGCAGAATGGCTATCAGTTATCAATCCCTAAACCCTAAACCCCCTGAGCCCTAAAGACTGTTGGTGGAACACCATCAGCAGTGGATACCAAGCTACTTGGAGGTTCATGGTGCTTCTTGTGACTGTACTTAAGCCCCACTTATAAGCCGGTGGTGGCTGGGACGGAGGCGGTGGCACTGGCGGAGGAAGGTGCCCAAATGAGGGCGGTGGTGGCTGCGGCGGTGGAAGCCCTCAGCCAAGGCGACATGGCCAAGCAGACCTGCAACTGAATACTCGAAGCCGACATAAACTGCTCCCAAACAAGAAGCCCGATCCATTTGCCGGTGTAGCGATGCCCCGACCCTCCTTCGACCCCGACGTGGCCGAGAAGGCAGCTCCCTGAGATATGAGACCTTTGGCGCCTCAATATGGGTATAAGGACAGTTGTGAGTACAGTTATAATTGGTTAATGAGTACCATGAACCTCCAAGTAGGGCTCACTTCTCTCAATACTGGTCCCTTTGGGGGGTTTACTGCCCCAAACCCTAAACCCTAAACCCTAAAACCTAAACCTTAAACCCTAAACCCTAAACCCTAAACCCTAAACCCTAAACCCTAAACCCTAAACCCTAAACCCTAAACCCTAAACCCTAAACCCTAAACCCTAAACCCTAAACCCCTAACCCCAAACCCTAAACCCTAAACCCTGACAGCCCTCAGAAGCTGATACCAAGCTAAGCGAAGTCAATCCCCAGGTCCGGCCGCAGTGGCTGCAGAGGAGGAGGGGCGGTTCAGGTTTTCAGGGGGTTCGAGGCTAATTTTGGGGGCCGGACTCATTTCTAATGGTACTCCCTTATGGCCGCTATGTTATATATATATATAGATATATATGTGCATATATAGAAACATACTATAATCCTATTCTAGTTATTAAGGCACCTATATTGGTGCTGTAGGGTCTCTAAGGGTTCCACCCTACAGCCTCAAACCCCAAAACCCTGCCCAACTGACAAGAGGCTTGAGCCATCTCTTCGCCCGTAGGAAGTCAGAGATCTTTAGACAGGGTTTAGGGTTTAGGGTTTAGGGTTTAGGGTTTAGGGTTTAGGGTTTAGGGTTTAGGGTTTAGGGTTGAGACTGCATCGAAGCCCGAACTACAGTGTAAAAACCCTACCCTCAAGCCCGGAACCCTCAAAACCCTAAAGCCCTGACCCCCGGTGCCCCTAAAACCCTACCTCCTTGGGACAGCCCTAAAACACCTAAACCCTGCGACCCTAAAACCTGGCCACTAAAACCACCAAGCCGCCCCTGAAACCCTGAAACCTAAGCCAGAAAGAGCTCAAGTATTAGGGGTTGGGGTGTAGGCTTTCAGGGTTGTCAGGGTTTTTCAGGATATGGGGGGGTTTTTCAGGATATGGGGGGGGGGGGGGGCGAGGGTTTAGGAGATTCAGGGTTGAGAGTTGGGGTTGAGGGCCTTGGTTCTAGGTTGTTTTTGTTTGGGGTTTTGGGCTGGTTTAGGACTTAGTAGAGTTCAAGGTTTCGGGTTTAGGGTTCAGGGTTTGGGGTTTAGGGTTTAGGGTTTACGGTTTAGGGTTTAGGGTTTGGGGTTTTGGGCAGCAGGGTTCACGCCTGCAGGGTTGAAGGTGGAGGGCTTCGAGGCTTTGAGGCTGTTAGCACATGAAACCCCAAGAAAAACCGTAAACCCCTAAAACCCTAAGCCCTAAACCCTAAACCCTAAAACCCTAGCAAAAGGCTTAAATTCCGAACTCCAGCCTCCCCCCCTCCCTTGAAACCTAAACCCTGAGTCCTAGGAGCCATTAAACCACAAACCCTACACCCTGAAACCTTTAACCCCGAAACCTATCCCAAATCCCAAACCCCAAACCCTAAACCCTGAACCCGAAACCCGAAACCCTAAACCCTAAACCCGAAACCCTAAACCCTTTACATACACCTAGGGGCACCCTATATCATCCCCTAAGCCGAAGGCCGAGGGCCCACACTGCAGAAGCGTCGTCAGCCCCCCTCACCCTAAAGCCTAAATCCTAAAGCCCTACATCCCTAAAATCCTAAACCCTAAGATCAGAACCCTAAAACCCTAAACCCTAAGATCAGAACCCTAAAGCTCTAAAACCCTAAACCCTAAAAACCCTAAACCTTAAACCCTAGCAAGCACAAGGACCCGGGTCTCCCCCCTGACCCCGTGCCCAAGCGTCCGCGCGCCGCTGGGCGCGGGGAGTTCTTAGAGGAGAGCGGACAGCACTTTTTTTGTTTCTCTCTCTCTCTCTCTTTGGTTGGGGCGTTTTCCTGCTTAAGGTTTAGGGTTTTAGGGTAGTTTAGGGTTCAGGGTTTAGGGTTTTAGGGTAGTTTAGGGTTTTAGGGTTGAGGGTTTTTGGGCGCTTCGCTTCCCTCCTTGGGATTGGGGTTAATCATGTTGAGATTGCCTGCTCAGAGGTGATTGGGGTTTGATTAGGGTTTCTTAGGGTACATTTTGGGATGTTCCCCCTTATACTAACAGTCCATAATCGGGATTATGGCACCCTCTATTATCATCCCTATTAAGGACTGGTAGTAAAGGGGAACATCCGGAAGTATATTTTATACTCGGGCTTTCTTATTCGAGTTCGGTTAGTAAGGGCTTATTTATAAGGGATTTTTTCGTGGGTGCTGAAGGCATCGTTTCGGGTTGGGAGTGGGAGGATGAAGGAGTGGGGTTAAGGGTTGAGGAGTGTACGGTTTAAGAGTTTGGGTTTGGTTTCAGTGGCCGCGACCTTGAGATCTTCAAGGCATTTGTATTCCAATCGTGGCTGCTGCTCTTCTTGCCAAGCCCCGGAACCCCTAAACCCTCTTGGGGAAAAGGGTGGAATTCAAAGTAGGGGCGTCCTTGTTGGTAGTATATTGGGGTTTTGGACCGATACCCACATCTATGTTTAGGCACATGTCAAGAAGGCCCTTTAGGGCACTGACGCTCGCAGGGTTTAGGGTTGAGGGTGTATGTAGTGTGTGTACCAGCAGCACACGCGCGCGGGGCTTTTGGCTCAAGGCCTTAGGGTTTAGGGTTTAGGGGTTCAGGGGCTTGACGCTCCTAGTAATTTGGGTTCAGGATTAAGGCCACACCACCTCAAAACCGACATCCCAGACCCTTCGCCCCTAGGCTGTCGGTCCAGCTATCTTGACAGTCTGGTAAACCCTCAACCCTCAACACTAAAAGCCTAAACCCTTAACCCTTAAACGCCCAAAGCCCAACATGTCCGAAGCCGCTGTGCCCCGAGCGATGCCTTGCAGTGCCGCTGATCTCGCCGGTGCCTTGCTCCGCAAATCGACCCTAAACCCCGAAACCCGAAAACCCTAAACCTTAAACCCTAAACCCTATACTCTAAACCTATAAGCGTGCGCAAGCTACTCAAACTCCAACCCTACATGGGCCCTTGCGTCAGGGTTCAGGGTATAGAGTTTAGGGTTTAGAGGGTTTACCCAAACTTGAGGGTTTAGGGGGCTGATGGTTTGAAGACTAAGGGCCTCACAGTTTAGGGTTCTAGGGCGCAGGGTAGGTCCTTATTCCCCACTAAAAAAGAGCACCTCCTGTCATTCCCAGGTTACTCTTGGGTTTAGGATTTAGGGGTTAGGCATGCTGAGTGTGTTTATTATAGTTCGGGTGTTCAACAAAGGGCCTGGCGAAAGTGCCAGCTACAATCCTTGCGGTTTAGGGTTGAGGGTTTAGGGTTTATAGGGTTTAGGGTTCTTTCAGGTCCTCTCAAGTGCAGGAGCTAGATTCGACACGTCGAGGGCCCAGGGCTGTAAGGTTGGTCGTGGCCCGTGCTTCAGCGGGTTTCAATGGAAGGGCCAGACTCTCTGAGTTTCTGTTCCCCATTATCATCCACGCGCCACGCTCCACTCCAGATGCCGCCACCCCTGCTGGAGGCTCTGGTACACTAGACCCTAAACCCTAAAAACTAAACTTTAAACCCCGAAGATGCCGACGTTGCGAGGCCGCGATGGTGCAGCCAGGATCAGGCGCGTACGCGGTTGTGTTTGGGCTTTCGCGCTGTTGGTTCTCTTGGGGCTCTTGGGACTTTTTTTCTGGCTTTTCAGGGTTCAGGGTTTGGGGTTTAGGGATTTAGGATGGGGTTTTCAGCTCCAGCTTTTCGAAGATTTGGGGTGTCGTGTTTTAGGGCATTAGGGTCGCTGAGATTTGGAAGACGTGAGACCCCCGAACCCTTGCGTGCAGGTTGGGCTGTCCCAAAGCCCTCGAACCCTAAAGCCTTCTAACCCTAAGCCGAAGCACATAACCCTGAACCTTAAACCCTAAACACCCCCAATCTGAGCCCCAAGTACTTGACCCGAAGGCCGAAACCCTCAACACCCCGTTCCGGGTTCTGGCGCAGTGTCACCTTTGGGCTTATTATTGTGGATTGGGTTCACACGACATTCAACAGTTGAGGGGTTTATGTGTTAGCTAGGGTCTTTTTGTTGAAGTTTTTCCAGGCTGGGTGTACGGTGAGGTCGATGGATGTTTTTTTCAACAAGTTGGGGGGGCTGGGAGGTTGTTAGGAGGTTGTGAGGTTTCCGTCTGACAAGCCCTCAGCCCTCAAACCATAAGACCCGCGCCCTAAGCCGTAAAGTCTTATTACGAAGGCTCAGCTCTAAACAGAAGAGAGAAGCCCCTGAGCCCCTAAACCTTGACCCCTGAATCTTGAACCCTAAACCCTAGCCCTAAACCCTAAACTTCTAAACCCTAAACCCTAAACCCTAAACCCTAAACCCTAAACCCTAAACCCTAAACCCCAAACGACTTGCCTCTCGATTCCACGGCTTCTCCCGCGCCTTCTCCCGGCCGCTCTCTCGGCCCCGCCAGCGCCTGGAACCCTGAGGGTTCCGGATGACACTTGGTTTTTGGGGCTTTCAGGTTTTTAGGGGCTTCTAGGGTTTTCAGGGGTTTTAGGGATCTGACAACTCTTGGTTCCCTGAGGGCTCCGGATGACACTTGGTTTTGGGGGGCTTTCAGGCATTTTCATTACTTTGCACTTCTAAAAAAAGGTGGAGGTGTATTCAAAAGACTACAATCAGGCAATTGAGGTATATCTATTATGGGGGCTTTTAGGGTTTTCTAGGGAATTTAGGGTGTTAAGGGTCTTGGGGTTGTGGGTTTAGGGCTTATACGGGGTATGGAACTCCGTCTGAAACCCCTTGATGCCGCAAACTCCAAAAGCCCCCAAGAATCCCCCCCGGAAGCCCTGACCCCTGAACAAGGGACCGGCTTAGTGTTTAGGGTTTCGGGTTCAGGTTTGTCGGCTTTCGTTCTTGGGCGCGAAAGAAGATGCCATGTGGTACGCAGCGGTCCTGGCCGTGTCGGTGCTCCGAGCCTACGGCGTTGTGCAAAGCGCTCTCTTTGTCGAAGCTCTGCTTTTTTTGTTTTGTTTTTTTTAGGGGGGGGGGGGGGCTTCTAAGGGGTTTAGCAGCCCTAAACCCTAAAAACCCTCAAGGGGTTGGGGTTGGGTTTTGACATGGTTGGACACTCTTTCCGTGGGAGCACCCTGAATAGATGTCCTCTGCGCAATCCGGAATCCCTTGAAGGGGTTGTGAAGGACGAAAGGGGTCAGGAAAGGGGAAAGGGAGTATCAACGGAAAGTAAGAAAGTCATGGAGGGAGGGTCCAACATTGGAGGGTCCAACATGATGTGATGGCATCTACAAATGTGTACCATGATCAGATCATAGGGCTTCGGGTTCAGGATGTTCAGGTTTAGTTTTGAACGGGCCCAAAAGTCTCCAACGTCCCTTGGCCAGGGGAGATTGGGACATTTGGCTCTCAATCAATCCCGCTGCACCCTTGCTAAACTCTTGCTAAACCCTGATGACGCACTCAACCCCCTTCTCCCCTGCCCACTCTCCTGCACCCGACACCCCAAAGCCCCCCAAACTCAGTGGACACACCCCCATACACACAGAAGAGCAAAGTCACCCGATCTCTGTAAGTAGTTCCTACTCACAGTACTCAGCAACCTACTTTTCTAAATCCCCCGATCCTCCCAACCCCTAAAACCCCAAGGGCCTGTTTGATGCGCCCAGGAAGATTTAGAAGTGGCTCCCGTGCATCCTGGACGTACCACGGGGTTTAGGTTTTCGGGGGGCGAAGGGCCTTCGGTTTAGGGTTTAGGGTTTGGGGTTCAGGGTTCAGGGTTGGGATGTTCCCCCTTCTACTAGCAGTCCTTCATAGGGATTATCGTACCTACCCGCTATTGTACTCCCTATTAAGGACTGTTTGTAATAAGGGGGGAACATCCCGAGTTTAGGGAGTTCAAGGTGTGGCCTTGGGGCCACAGCGCGGTTTCGGCGATAGGGTTGAGGGACGAAGGTTTCAGCTGAGAAGGCTTGGGGTTGTTTGGGGGGGGGCAGTTGGGCATGCCCTTAAAAGAAATGAAGGGGCAGTTTCTGGTAAAATCCTTGCTTGTATGCCCCCCCTTTGTAGGTTCAGGGGCATGGGTTTGGGGTATGTTGAAGTGTCCTTGGGTATAAAGCCCCATGCCCGAAGCCCAACACCTGGCTCAAGGACTTTTCTCGGCAGGTATGGTCCGTAATCCCTAAACCCTAAACCCTAAACCCTAAACCCTAAACCCTAAACCCTAAACCCTAAATCCTAAACTCTTAACCCTAAACCCTTAACCCGTAACCTTGGGGCTGAGAGTTCTGGGATTCTGGCGCTGTGGGGTTGGTACCTGGGTTCAAGACAATCCTAAACCCTTTATCAACCCTACAGCCTAAAACTTGAACCCGAAACCTTACACCCTAAGCCTAAACCCCAAACCCTTAAGCCTAAGCCCTCCGATGCCTGCAAGGTATGACTTCGCCACGGAGGTGTCGTTACCCGAGTCGAGCGAATGCGCCAATGTCGGTTGCGCAGACAGAAAAAGGTTTAGGGTTTTAGGGTTTCGGGTTTACGGTTTAGGGTTTTTGGTTTGGGGCTAGGGTTTAGGGCCTAGGGTTTAGGGTTTCGGGGTTCCCAAACTTCAAGCCCTCGATTTGAGTGCGTGCTTCTCAGCGCAACCCTGCTGCAGCTTTCTTTTGGCTTGTAAAATAAAACCTCTGAAATGTGAACCCTAAACCCCAAACCCCAAACCCCAAACCCCAAACCCTAAGCCCGAAACCCTAAACCCTAAACCCTAAACCCTAAACACTAAACACTAAACCCTAAACCCTAAACCCTAAACCCTAAACCCTCACTCCCACAAGGGCCCTCAACGTGAGATGCAAGGCTTCAATCAGTTCCACAGCATGCCCCTCAACTCCTCCGAAGTGGTCGCGGCTTCGTCATCTTTGGCGAATCAAGTTTTGCGTTGAATCGGAGTTTAGGGTTAAGGGTTTGGGGTATTTAGGGTGTTTAGAGTTTTTAGGGTTTAGGGTTTAGGGTTTAGAGTTTGGGGTTTAGGGTCAGGGCCTATAGGGCTTCGGGGGGTTGGGCTTTAGAGTCTCAAGGGCTTCAGGGCAGTTTGGGGGCGTGTTTGGGTGTTGAGGGTGTCGTTGCTTGGAGGAATTTCCCCAGGTCCCTCTATGAGGAGGTCACCCGAAGTCTGCACCCCTGTGAGGGTGTAACTTCGGGTCAAAGCTAGTCTGCTTCGGGCGGCCCTAAACCCTAAACCCTAAACCCCAAACCCCAAACCCCAAACCCCAAACCCCAAACCCCAAACCCCAAACCCTAAACCCTAAACCCTAAACTCTAAACCTTAAACCCTAAACTCTAAACCCTAAGCCCTAAGCCCTAAACCCCTAGACCCTAAACCCCTAAAACCCTCAACCCCAGAAGCCCAGGTCGACGCCTTCGAGGACGCGGGCCTGACGGGGCGGGCCCTGAGTTGCCCCTGCAGCTGCCAGTCGCAGCAGTGCCGCTTGTCGGGCTTAGGGTTTAGGATTTAGGGTTTAGGGTTTAGGGTTTAGGGTTGAGGGTTCAGCTGAGGGACGCCATGACTACGCACCTGTTTGATTAGGGTTTAGGGTTTAGGGTTTAGGGTATAGGGTTTAGGGTATAGAGTTTAGGGTTCAGGGTTTGGGGTTCAGGGTTTGGGGTTTAGGGTTTGGGGCTTGGGGTTTAAGGTTTAGGGGTTTGGGTCTCTCATTCATTGTCGAGCTGAGGTTTAGGATTTAGGGTCTGGGGGTCCCGTTCCCTCTACCCCTGTGCCCGACATGTTGGGCCAGGCTTGGGATGGTTCACAAATTAGCATGTTGTGTAGGTGGTGCGCGCTTTCTTTGCATTTGTGATTTGTGTGCGTGTCCGCGCGCGAGAGCGTGCGTGTGTGGGTCTGTGGGATTGCAGCCCGTAAACTGTAAACCCTAAACCCTAAACCCTAAACCGGTGTTTTCGGGGGGGGGGGGGGGGGGGGGTCCAGGCTCCGGCATGGACGGCTGCGGCTTCTTTTTGCGCTTGGCACCCATCCCCGCAGCCGCTTGGAGGGGCACGTTGGTGGGGTTTGGGGTTTGGGGTTTAGGGTTTAGGGTTTAGGGTTTAAGGTTTAGAAAAGGGTTTTTCGGGTTTTATGTGTTTTAAAAGGTTTTTCGGGGTTTTACATTTTGTAAAGTTTTTTAGGGGGTTTATATTTTGTTGAAGTTTTGTTTCATCGGCGTTTTCTAGGGATTTATGGGGCATCATGGGGTTTTGTAGGTTTATGGGGTTTATGGGGTATCTAGGGTTTGCAGGGTGTATGTGGGGTTTAGGGTTTGGGTTTCAGGGTTCGGGCTTCGGGTTGTGGGGCTTCAGGTCCTTTTTTCACCTTATATAACAGCCATATAACCCTTATAAACCTGATAATCCGTATAAACCTTATAAACCCAAAGCTTCATAAAACTTCATAACCCCAATCCCGGAACCCTAAACCCTCACAAGGTCAAGCGCTTCATCTTCAAGTGCCACAGCTGCAGCCTCGTGAGGGCCGTGGACTTCACAACAGAGGCCGGAGTTGCTTTTTGATCTCATGTAGGGTTTAGGGTTTAGGGTTTGGTTAGTTTAGGGTTTAGGGTTAGGGTTTAGGGTTTAGGGTTTAGGGTTTAGGGTTTAGGGTTTAGGGTTTAGGGTTTAGGGTTTAGGGTTTAGGGTTTAGGGTTTAGGGTTTACAGTTTTAGGGTTTAGGGTTTAGGGTTTAGGGTTTGGTTAGTTTAGGGTTTAGGGTTAGGGTTTAGGGTTTAGGGTTTAGGGTTTAGGGTTTAGGGTTTAGGGTTTAGGGTTTAGGGTTTAGGGTTTAGGGTTTAGGGTTTAGGGTTTACAGTTTAGGGTTTATAGGGTTTAGGGTTTGTTTGGAGGTTGGGGTATGTAAGGGTTTGGGTTTAGAAGGTAGGGTCGGGTCAAGTGGGCTCAACCCTAAAGCCTAAACCCCTAAGCCCGAAAACCCTAAACCCTAAGCCCTAAACCCAAAAACCCTAAACCCTAAACCCTAAACCCTAAACCCTAAACCCTAAGCCCTAAGCCCTAAACCCTAAACTGCAAAGCCTACACTTACAAGCCCTACGCCCAACTCCTTAATCCCAAGCTCGAGGCTGGTCTGCGTGGGGTGTGTGTGTGTGTGCGCGAAGTCTGAGGCTTGCGGGATCAGGTTTGCTTTTTTGGCTTAGGGTTTAGGGTTTAGGGTTAGGTTACCGTGGTAAGGAAGCCCTCTTGTCTACTTTGAGTCATTGAACCCTGATATCTTCACCATCGACTCCCGACCACAGACTGCACGCTTGAGGCTCCTGGGTTCGGCTTGAAAAATGGGTTTAGGGAAAAGGGTTTTGGTTTAGGGTTTAGGGTTTAAGGTTTCAACTTTATGGTGTAAGGTTTAACGTTTTAAGCTTTAAGGTGTAAGGTTTAAGGTTTAGGGTGTAAGGAAGGTTTAAGTTTTAAGGTTTGCGTTAAGTCATGCAGGCTAGCTTTCAACATCGCTTCTGGCAGGCTATGGGTCTAGAGGTGTCAGAAAAAAAGGAGAACCGGACGAAAGACCTGGTTGGAAAAATCGTTTGGATGACTGTGGTGCACCCAGGCACCCCGAAACCCGACGCCCCAGGCTCCAACAGCCCAAAATCCCCAAACTCTGGACTTGGGGCCCTAAACCCTAAACCCTAAACCCTAAACCCGAAACCCGAAACGCTAAACCCTAAACCCTAAACCCTAAACCCTAAACCCTAAACCCTAATCAAACAGGTGCGTAGTCATGGCGTCCCTCAGCAACCACGGCGGCCTCACTTCAAAGACAGGGGCAGGGCTTAGGGGAGAGAGGAGGAGTCTTCAGGTGGAGCTGAGGGCTTGAAGGGCTACGTCTGACTACGGTCGCTGTAGGGGGTTTAGGGTTTAGGGTTTAGGGTTTAGGGTTTAGGGTTTAGGGTTTAGGGTCATAGGGTGGTGAGGTCGCAGGGTCGTAGGCTTGTAGGGATGTAGCGTTGTCGGGTTGGGCGGTGGAAGACTTCAGGGCCGGGTTACTTGGGTTTTCGTGAAGAGTGCAGTTCAATCCCCTAGACCCTAGACCCTAAACCCTAAACCCTAAACCCTAAACCCTAAAGCCCTATAACCCTATAACCCTTAAACCCAAACCCCTAACCCTAAAACCCTAATTCCTAAGACCCTAGACCTCCGAATCAGGCCCTAAACCCGAAACCCGAAACCCGAAACCCTAAACCCGAAACCCGAAACCCTAAACCCTAAGCCCGAAACCCGAGACCCTAAACCCTAAACCCAAAACCCCAAACCCTACAGCCCTTCGGATGAAGCGATGTTGGAGTCTCCCAGCAACGTACCACTTCTCGGAAGTTCCAGCGATCTCCCCGGAATCTCAAGCTGCCCGTGCTTCTGATAAAGGGTCCTTAAAGGAGGGAGGGTTTAGGGTTTAGGGTTTAGGGTTTAGGGTTTAGGGTTTAGGGTTTATGGTTTAGGGTTTAGGGTTTAGGGTTTAGGGTTTAGGGTTTAGGGTTTAGGGTTTAGGGTCTAGGGTCTAGGGTTTAGGGTATTGAGGGTTTCGGGTTTAGGGTTTCGGGCTCAGGGTTTAAATCTCCTGATCACAGAAACCTCCGAAGCCTCCGAAGCTCCCAACTCCGAAGCCCAGCAGCAAACCCTAAACCCTAAACCCTAAACCCTAAACTCTAAACCCTAAACCCTAAACCCTAAACCCTAAACCCTAAACCCTAAACCCTAAACCCTAAACCCTAAACCCTAAACCCTAAAAACCCTAAACCCTAAACCCTAAACCCTAAACCCTAAACCCTAAACCCTAAACCCTAAACCCTAAACCCTAAACCCTAAACCCTAAACCCTAAACCCTAAACCCTAAACCCTAAACCCTAAACCCTAAACCCTTCATAGGTACGTGGTCGTCGAGGGCACCCGTCTGTCCAACATCATGGTGGAAGGGCCGGCGCCGCAGGCGAACGAGATCTCGATCGAGTTGCACAACCAGGAGGACTGTCAAACACCTAGCAAGCCCCAAAAGCCCTCAAAAAGCCCTAAACCCTAAACCCTAAACCCTAAACCCTAAACCCTAAACCCCAAACATGGTGGGTTTAGCCTCTGGGTCCGCAGGGGTTACTGGCCTCTTTGTCTGTTGCTGGGAGGGACCCCAGAGGCGGTACTAAGGGCTGCGGTTTCGTCAGCCCGATGAGCACCCTTCCAGTAGACTTAGAGGTCTCCTGCGGAGTGACAGTACCGGTGTATCAACGATACTGGATACGTTTGGCATTTGGGGCTCCGTCAACGTCTCGGTATAACGTCATTTTGGGCCTGTGCCACACTGGGACCCAGTAAGTCCTGAGAAGAACGACCGGGACCATCCTGGACTCCGAGCTGACTCTGGCTGGTTCTTAGTTCTTAGTAGGGGATGAGGGAATGAGGTACCCTACATCCCCCTTTTGTATACCCTTTCAAGGATTCTATAGGGTACCTCATTCCTCCCATTCCGTACTAAGAGCCAGGGGGCACTGTAGAAGGGCAGCCGACAGCCTTGAGTTTAAGTTTTCGTTCCGCTGGGGTTTAGGGCTTCAGGGGCCCCGGCAAGACCTGAAAAGTCGATTCCCCTTCAGCCGCTGAACCTCAAACCATGGACCCTAAACCCTAAACCCTAAACCCTAAGCCCTCAACCCTATGCCCTAAACCCTAAACCCTAAACCCTAACCCCTAACCCTGAACCCTAGCGAAGGTCGGGGCGCCACAGTGGGGTTCTTCAACTTCTTTCTGATCCCAGGGGAGTTGAAGTGCGAATTACCTCACTTTCCTGAATCCCACAAAGCCTCACATAGACCTCTAAAGGCACTTCAGAGCCCTTGCTGGGGTCACGGTTTAGGGTTTCGGGTTTGGGGTTTAGGGTTTAGGGCTGAGGGAGGTTCCTCTACTAAACCTCAAGCCCTTTTTTCATCTTCGGCTTCAGGCGCAGTCCCCGAGTCCCCCCCCCCCCCCCCCCCCGCCCCGTCTGCCCGGAGGACTGTGCCCACATCCAAATCGAGGACGAGCACCCGGACTGCGGCGATTTTCGGGATTCTGAGCTGCAGTGGGCATCGAGGATCAGAGGTTGGGTTTATGGGGATGCTTACCGGCAGGGGGTACGCTGTACCCCGGGCCCCGCAAACCTGCCTAAATCCACAAGCGCAAGCCCGACGTTTGGGTTTAGGGTTTAGGGTTTAGGGATCTTACCAGGGTCCAGTATTCACGATGATGCTGGGCCTGATATCTTTCAATCATGGGAGGGGCGTCACAACCTACTACAAGTGCGAGGTACCAGGCAAACCCTTAAACCCGAACCCTAAACCCTAAACCCTAAACCCTACCCCCTAAACCCTAAACCCTAAACCCTAAACCCTAAACCCTAAACCCTAAACCCTAAACCCTAAACCCTAAACCCTAAACCCTAAACCCCTAAACCCCACACCCCTAACCCCCTAAATCTCCAGGCCAACTGTCAAGATCGGTGGCCCGGTTCGCAACAGCTGCTGGTGACCCAGGCGCTGGGACTTGGGGTTACGAGCCAGGAGCCTCAAAGAACTTGGGTTTTGGGTCTTTAGGGTTTAGGGTTTAGGGTTTAGGTTTAGGGTTTGGGGTTTGGGGTTTAGGGTTCGGGGTTTAGGGTTTGGGGTTTGGGGATTAGGGTTTTGGGGTTTTGGGTCTTCGTAAGTTTGTGTGATAAAGGATGGGCATGGCCTTGGCGGCCTTTTCTTAGCAGGTGGCAGAACTTCGTAGATGGCTCGCCTTAGGGTTGCGGCCTGCTCTAAGCCCCACTCACCCAAAACCCCACGACAGCACAATCTCAGCGTGAAAGCCCTAGTCCCATAATCTTCTTCCCTGTGGAGGTGTGAGCTGGTTCCACAGGGGTTGTTTTAGGGGCATAGAAGGGTTCTCCCCATTTAAGGGCCCATCTACAGGGACCATGTAAGAGCCCTAAGTAGGTCGGAAGCCCCGTGGTGCCCTTTTGCCACTTTTTTTCGGTCCAGGGTTCCCTTGTCAAGTAACCAAAGTACCCTAAACCCTAAACCCTAAACCCTAAACCCTAAACCCTAAACCCTAAACCCTAAACCCTAAACCCTAAACCCTAAACCCTAAACCCTAAACCCTAACCTAAACCCTAAACCCTAAACCCTAAACCCTAAACCCTAAACCCTAAACCCTAAACCCTAAACCCTAAACCCTAAACCCTAAACCCTAAACCCTAAACCCTAAACCCTAAACCCTAAAGGTTTAGGGTTTGGGGTGCTATGGTTGCTGGGCTCCCATGTCTCTGTGGAGGTCTGCCCGTTCACTTGCGGCGTGTGCACAACCCTCACAT